>JBAIZL010000001.1:218109943-218607443 GCA_036971475.1 Prosapia bicincta | reverse complement strand
TTATATGAATTTTTAACCCTTTTTATTGCATTTGTACCAAATGCAAGAAAATTACATTTTTTCTACACAACACCACTTACATTTTGCAAAAAACCCCACTTCGATACCTTTCCTCCAATCTGGATTCGTAACTTTCAAACAAATTTAGCTATTTTTCCTCGCTATTAAATTTAGCTATTTTAATATATATATATATATATATATATATTAAATATGATGATATGTGTTTCTTCTAATAAAATTAATATATATTATTGTTTATACAATATATATATATATATATATATATATATATATATATATATATATATATATATATATATATATAAAGAACTTTATTATATAGTTCTTTATTAATACACTAAATACATATTGCGATATATATATATATATATATATATATATATATATATATAAAGAACTTTATTATATAGTTCTTTATTAATACACTAAATACATATTGCGATATATATATATATATATATATATTATATATATTTTAAAACAACATAGGTTATTCAAATACAAGAATATTTATTAATTTATATTCAAAGCTCTTCAATGGTAAACAGTACCAACATCATGTGGAATGAAAATTTTCAGAAAGCTTTGAATATAAAATAATAAATATTCTTGTAGTTGAATAACCTATGTTGTTTTAAATTATTAAACAAGAAAACGTACTATATATATATATATATATATATATATATATATATATATATATATATATGTATGTATGTATGTATGTATGTATATATTAAAAATGAAGATATGTTTTCTTGTAAAAAAGTTAATAAATTAAAAATATTTCAAAAACAAGAATACTTATAATACATATATTATTTCTACATATTATATATCCTATTTATACATCCTATATTATATATTCCTATATTATTCATAAATATATTATATATTAGAATAATATATGTATTAAAAGTATTCTTGTTTTTGAAATATTTTTAATTGATTATATATATATATATATATATATATATATATATATATATATATATATATATAATCATATTTGTTGTGTCCATCTTCACGTGAGCTACTAGTTTTCACTACACTAATTAACTAAAAATTATATAAATATATCACCATCGAAAGCTATAATTCGTGGTTAAAATTTGAAGAGAAGAGATCAAACAACTTACATTTACAAACACAACTTTATAGGGTTATGGTGAGGTGAAATTTTCTTTAGAATATAGTTTTATTACAAATATCTAGTCAGTTTAAATAAGTTTGAATATTTAAAAAATAATTTTTATTTTAAAATCTAATTCACTTCTAAATTGAATGTATAGCCTCCTTTTTCTTTGGACCATCCATTTCTAAATTAAATGTTTAGCCTCCTTTTTCTTTGGTCTTGTAACAACATACATATTGGTAAAATTAATATTTTTTGTAATATCCTAACCAGTTACTGTATTGTAAAATATCTTTATAGTAATGTATGTAGTGTAAAACAGTGTTCTGTTTTTTATTTATAAAGAAACATTTAGCTTATAAAGTATGTGTGTGTGTTTGGAAACTTAGGTTAAGCCCAGGTAATATGACTTCATTAAATACTATTCAACTTTGATTTTTACTCCTTTATGCATATCTTATTCAAATATATGCTCTAAATAAGAAGCAGGTGATTTTAATGAGTCAGAAACCATAAATAATAATTAAAATATAAATAAATTTTATGGTAAATATAGCCACACTTTACAAACATAATTCCTTACATTTAACAGAACCATGTTATAGTACAATGGTATAAATATATACAGTATTAAAATATAGGTACAAAGTATGGGGTTAGAATAGATTCGGTTGAATGGATAAACTTTTTGAATAGAAAATAAACTCTAGGTACATTAACATTTGGCTTCCATTATGGTGCGATGTGAGTGAATAAATATAGAGTTGATAAAATGTTATATGTTGAAATAGCATCAACTAAAGTTTCTACAGTAGAATATGTCTACTATATTACATAAGCATATAGTTTTATGAATATTGACCTATTTCCAAATTTGTTACCTTTAGTCATTATTTTTTTTTAATAATTAGATCTAAAGAATGAATATTTTATAGCTATATTGTAACAAATACATGAATATTAATATAGCAAAACAAAAGAAATATTTACTTTGTTTTTGTAGGTTGCTACATATCTCAAATTTTGTAAATTTGAACCAGCATTTATGGTTTCTGACTTTTAAATTTACTTGATTATTGTTTAGAATGTACATTTGAGTAAAATATCAGAAAAAATTAAAGTTATATAATATTTTATGAAGTATTAGGCCTATATTTGTTTGTATTATTCTAGTTGTAACCACTATTTCTTGCTTGCAACAATCACTCTTCTTGTTTATAATTTATTTCAAGTATTTAGATGTGAAAAAAAATGGTGTCTTATATACAATTACCAAATATATTTTGGTAATATGTAATAGACTGATAATTTGTAGCTATTTTCTTATAGCTATGTTGTAATATCGTACAATACAGTTTAATAATAAATAAATAATTATTTCATCGATGAATATATGTTTCTGTAGCAATAACTAATGTAAATATCTATTAATTGTAGTTAGCAGTGTCAAAAATCACTTTCACCTTGTATTTTAAAGTACAGTAGAACTCCAGTTATACAAATTGCTTTCAGATTTTCAGAAAAAAAAAATTAAGACAGAAACCTACAGCAATTTCCAAAATAATGATCTGCCTCCATGTGCTATTGGTCTTTTCTCCACAAAGCTAGTGTAGCTCCAGTGCAAATATAACTTGGATGCTGAGTCACTTTCTCGTTGCAGTTTTGTATAGTTGTCTGTTGTCCTTCTGCTGGCCCTAGTAGACTACTCTTTCTCATCAGTCTATTTTGTTTGTGAGTGTGTTTTACCGATCACCATGGGTCCTAAAAGAAAATGAGCTATCTAATCGTTAGCAAATAAATTAATTACAGATCAATCAGATAAAGGAGTTACTGGTAACCAGTTGGGTGAGAAGTACAGTGTTGCACAATCAATGATTTCAGCCATTGAAAGGAGTAAACCTACCCTTTTAAACTTCATCTCAGTGCTTGAAAGTGAACGTACTTACTCATTCATAACATTTTAAATTACATTAAGCAATCTTCAACAATGTCTAGGTTGGTTGCTGGGAAGCTGTGTTGAGGTAGACAGTCGACGTTTTAAAGTTAGGTGATCTATAATGTAGTCAACAAATTTATGTAATTTTTACCAGAGAATCATGTTTTGTATCATCCTTTATCAATTGTTTAAAAACGTCTTAATTCATTTGCTTCATCACATTGGGAGGTTGTAAGAACTTCACCTTCATTTGGTCAATGGTGAAAACGACATTCTCATTTGATGGATATCCTGACAATGAAAACAATATTTTTCTCCTTCTTTTAATATCAGATCCTTATACATGTTGTCAAGTCATATATGTATTTCACGTATATTGGATGATTCAAAAAAGACTTTACAACTTTGAATATTTACTGAAATATATAGAGCTGGTTTTAGTGTTATTAGTAGGGAAAGACATCAAGTTTTTTCAACTTAAACTAAAGATGATCTATGTGACTTCTGTTGGTTACCTTGCACACATCTCATCTATAGTCAGTTTTCAATTTCTTTCCAAACTCGGTGTACCATTGGAGCTTTAACTTGCTCATCAGTGGCATATATTCTTTCTCTGGGTTCAGGTAGATAGCTGGCAAATAAAGTACACATACGATATCCTTGATAAATCCTCAAAAGAAAAATCGAGGGGTGTCAATTCTGGAGATCGTAGGGCTATGCAATTGGAGCATTTGGCCAAATCATGGAGCTGGAAAGCAGTCATTAAGAAAATCCCAGACATCAGTCAGTTAGTGGGGTGTTACACCATCTTGCATGAAGTAAACATTTCATACTTGGTCATCCTCAGTGATCTGTAATGTTGAAGCATATCCAAGAATACCCCTTGATTCTAGTGTATACTGCTCAAAAAATTGAACTCACTGTGGTTTATGCCGATAAAATAATTGTAATATTTTCATATTTACACAGCATATAAATAATGAAAACACAATGCATACATAATATAGATTATTCACTGTAGATTATTTACTTTTTTATAATTTAATATAATTAAACATGTTGCTGCCTTAGATAATTTTTTAAAATGCTTCAGCTCAAATAATTTATAAGAACGGAAATAACTGTATACAATTTTAAAAATATATGTTGTCTATTACAAATGTTAGGTGTTTGAGTAAGTTTTATAGGAGCAGGAACTATATTATGGTTTTGCCTTTTATAATGGTAACAATAATCATATCTTTTTACACTACTCACCTAGTTTGTGAGATTTAATTTGCTTTGTGATTTCTTTATCTTCTTCATATATTTATGTTCAATGACTGTATTATCTTAATTAGAAAATAATCCCAATTTTCTTTACATTCATTTATCAACATTAAATGTATTTTATATAGTTCTAGTTCAACCTCGCATATGGGGAGTCCAGTGTAAGGGCAATAGAAAAAAATAATTTTTCAAGTTATTTTCTTTTATTATTCCTCAGGTAATTCTGTTTTATTTTAATGAAAATTTTATGTATTTCATTTTTTACTTATGATTTTTTTAAAGTTAAGCTTATATATAATGTTTCACATATTTGTGACTAATTTCGCTGGCTCACTTGTTATAGTACAAACATATACAAGAGTTACTGAGTTTTAGTTTAGTTGTCTTTGCTTCAGCTGTCAGTAACTTATACCTGTTTTTGTTACATCTGTCAGTAGACCTGTTTTCATTGTTTAATTTGTGGATGTGTGTGTTGTAAATTTGTGGTTATTAACAAAACATTATAAATGTAGGGCAAGTGGAGGGATCAAAAATCAAAGTTGAAAGACGGAAAGAGAATGGGCAGTCGTGGGACAATTACAAATGTAGGTATAAATGAAATACAGACCTTCTACGGTTTACCAATTAGAAGGAATGTAGTAACTTCATTAGAACAGATGAAGTCTGCAGTGTGTGCAGAATACATTCATTTCTTTTTAGACATTTGCTATTACTTGCGACCAGACTTCTTGTTAACTAAAAGTTGTTAAATTGTTAACTTACACTTGGAGGAAACGTTTTTGTCTTACGATTTCTTCAGCCTCTTATTTTTGCCGCTAAGAATGCTGCAGTTGTGCTTCCTCGGTACCATTTTTTTGAAAGTTAGAAGTGATGTGATCGAAGAGTATATGTGATCTGTGCCATGTTTATTCAATTAAGATGCCATTTTTATGAGTATTGCTATGTCTATATATTTCATACTGTTCTAGTGTGTTGAATTTATGGTTTTTGTTGCATGTGTGGAGGATACTCATGTTATTTTCCATACTTTTGCATGAGTGTTTTGTGTCCATGAGGTGATTTGCGAAGGTGGATTCAATAGTAGCGTGCAGTGTGCTTTTGTGTTCTTTACATCTTTCGGCGAAAGATCTGCCTGTTTGTCCAATATAGAACTTATTGCAGTTATTGCATTTTAGTTTGTATACTCCTGGTTTATTGTATGTGTTGGTATTGTTAATAATGCTGTGTGTGATAGCCGTTTGGCTTTTATTTGTTGTTCTGTAAGCTACATTGTATCCTGCTTTTTTGAATTGGTGTTCTATTTTATTTGTGAGTTTGTTTATTTATGTGAGGGTGATGAATTTGTTTGTATTCGTGTTTTTATTGTTTGAAGGAGACTCTAGACCATATCCTCCTTCGATGTTCCTCACCAATTCCACCAAGAGCAGCTCTGCTGACTGCGCTTTGAAGCCAGGGAAACATCAAAAAAAATCGATAAACAGTTTTGGACCTTGGCTGCAGCAACTTATTATGGACATCGGACTATCGGAGTCACATGACCCTGGACATCCGTAGCAAGAAGTAAGAAAGTGTTTTTATTGTTTGTGTTGTTGTTACTGTTCTTGTTGAACATTTTTCTGTGTAGTTTATCTATTAAATAATTGTCATATCCATTTTTGAGCTAAATTCATTCATTTATTGTTTTCAATTAAATTGCCAATGCATGGGTTGTGCCCGAAAGCCTTTGAGGTTGGTGTAAGTACAAAAAACCTGTTGAAAACGGAGAATCTCATGACCTCTATAAATACATGCACAATCCTCAAACTGTTTGCTAAATCAACACAATATTTAGAGACCTGTCACAACCAGATTTGCTTAGAAGGTGATTACACTGCAGTTGCAAAACGCTTAAAAGTGTTATTTGGTCCCGCCTACCGAAATCTACTTTCGTTATGAGAGGAGCACTAGAAATAGGTGTTTATGAAGCTGCAACAAAGGCAGTGTTGCAAAATGTAGGATTCTAGAAAGGTTAGGCATCCATTCTTTCTTCGATTGAAATAGATACATTGAACGGTTGGAATTTTTCAACTGGTTGAGGGTTAAAAAACCCGACTAAGCTATCGACAAGCTAAAAAAATGGCTGACAGAAGAAGAAATTGGCAAAGAAAAGACTCTTTAAGACAGATATGAAGAAGAGGATAACCCATGTAATCCCTCTCATGGAGCAGGTATGTACTAGGTAAGTTATTGTGTAAAAGTTGTAGCCTAACTTTTAAAATCGTGATCATCGAAGTTAAACGTTTTTAAGCATCAATGTAACTTTTCTTAAAAACTACTAAAGATATCTCAATGATTTTGTTGTTGTTTTATTCATTTTATTAATCAGTTTTTTTAGGCAAGTTGGTTTGCATTATAAAAAACCAAAAGTAATTATTTAATAATTATTTCAGTGAACCCTCAATTCAAATTATAGAGAAAGAAGTAGGCTTTCATTTAAAAAAGGTTTAGGATAGTGGGACTTGTACTCTTTTCAAAAAAAGATAAATTTAACATTATGAAGGTAAGCACACCAGACCTCCCCTTAACTTATTTTTAAACTGAACAATTTATTCTTTATCAAACTTATTCATTCTAGAATTTCTTTGTAGTAATTTTCTCTGAAGATGATCACTTTGCTAATGAAACTTTCATCATGATAAATAAAAGGTTTTTTTTTGGTAAAGAGGTCTTATTTATTTATAACAGAAAAGGCTTACGCTCTTTCATTAAACTGGAGTTGACAAAATCCTATATCATTTTTGTAGAACTAGGTTTTTGGAAAGTTCATAATCCAGTGTAACATCTCCTGACCTTTTTTCTCAAATGAATGGAATGGTAACAATGACAGGATGATAAATAGGAATTTAATATATTGTTCATTAAAATTGCTAAATAATTACTAGTTTCATCAGTTTGAAATTTTTTAATTTATAAGTTATTTTCAGTGATGCGTAACCATGTTCTTGTGCCCTACATTATTCGGTGAATAATACATCGACAATGGAAGTTGGTAGAGAAAACGGAGAAAATTTACCTACTTTTGCTCAAGTTCTTACCTTTCACAGTGTATGCATCTCCAATATTCAATTCTATACTCACCCTCTGCAAATCTAAAGGGTCTTCTTAACAAAGCTATTAAAATAAATAATAAAGCTTATTGTTAAAAAAATGCTATTGAAAAATGTTGTTCAATTTATTTATGTAATGTCCCATTACTAACACCATTTCTCAAAATTAGGAGATAAAAAATTCCCAACTGTTATTTAATCAATATGTTTATGATTGAATTTTGTAGTCAATTATGTTCTGTGGATCTTAAATAATCAATTTTACATTGGTTTATGACTATGCAAACTTTTAATTTATCTTATAAATTTAATTCATTTGAGAGTGTTTACAAAATAAATTAAGGTTTGGATAGTAATAAACTAATGTAAAAGTGAATAAATGTTTATGATGTGTAGGCCTAACTATAGATTTTAATGTTATTGTGTTTGTTTCGTACAAGATTTATTTTTTTACACATGGTAACATATAATATATTAAGTGACTTGTAAACCAAGAATGATTAATTGACTGGCACTTTATATTTTAAAAATATCCTTAAACACCATATTCAAACCTGATATTAAAATTCTTGAATATAGGGTCGATTTGTGATAACGTATAAGATGTTTACCCGTATTGTATTTGATTTATAATGTTATTAGGTTAGGTAAACTACTTTTCACAGCTTATACGGCATGTAAACTTTTTAAAATTTTGTAAAGATACAAGGTAATTACTAATTATATAATGTTATATGGGTAGAAAGTGACAAAATTACTGGGTCAACTTATGTTGACAAAATTTCTTAATACGGAATTATTTAATAATGTAAAAAAGAAAATGTCAGATAGTGTACATCTATTTAATTACCTGTGTTCAAAATGTAGTGTAATGTAGCTATCGGAAATTGTTGATCAATACAAAAATACTTTAAGGGGACAGAATCTTATTGGCTTGTAATTTTATTTCTTGTTACTTTCTTGCTTCTTGCTACGGACGTCAAGGGTCATGTGACTCCGATGTCCATAATAAGTTGCTGTAGCCAAGGTCCAAAACTGTTTATCGATCAATATTGTTTTGAAGTTTCCCTGGCCTTCCAGCGCAGACAGCAGAGCTGCTCTTGGTGGAATTGGTGAGGAGCATTGAAGGAGGATATGGTCTAGAGTCTCCTCTTTTCTACAGTTAGGGCAGAGTAGAGATTCACTCAGATTAAATTTGAAGAGATAGGTCTATCACAATGTGTCTGATTCTTGCTTGTGCTGCAAAGACGGCTGTAAATCTAGGAACCCCTTGATAGAAGGGCTTATTTCTTATAAGCCTTATTAAATATTTAAAGATTTTTTCAATGATGCAAATATATTTTATTCTTATTCATATTATAAAGAAAGTTGGAAAACTACTTTAAGGTAAAAGGAGTATAAAAATATGAACAAATTTGTTTTCACTTTAAATCATTTTCTGTTAATGCAAAATATATATATATACACACACACATTTTAATACTTTACATGTGCATATGTAATACAAAAAGCCATTGCTAGAATCAATCTTGGATAACAGAAGGAAAATAATATTAGTTTAATTACCATTTTATCATCAAAGATGTACCCTATTATAATAAGTAAAATGCATAAGTACCTTTAAACGAAATGTATTCTATATTTCCTAAGAGATTTTTTATTCTGTGGCGATTAATTAATACCAATATTGTAACTATTTTATTAACTTGGGCATGGCATGACCTTTTCAAAAACCATCTCATACTAATACTATACATATAAAGTATCAAGTTAGGATAGATTTGGTTATAATTTTATTCAATATTGCTATCTACCTATATTAAAATATACCTACGAAGTATCCAGTCAGGATGGATTTGGTAATAATTTTATTCAACGTTACTATCTACCTGTATTAAAGTATATGTAGGAAGTATTCAGTCAGGATTGATTTGGTTGTAATTTTGGTAAATATTTAGACATATTGCTGTTGCAGAAAATTACAACTAAATCTATCCTGACTGGATACTTCATAGGTATATTTTAATGTAGGTATATAGTCATGTTGTATAAAATTACAACCAAAAGTTAAATATTTAGATTTTAAGTTTAGTATTAAAATAATCTGACTTTGACGTAGTGCAGTGCACTGTAGCTACCACACGGCCTGTTCACCCTATACATGTTATTACAGACTAACATTAAAAATGTGCAGAAAAATTAACTTTTTGTATTTTCCGCAGAAAAAGTTAATTTTAATGTTCCACATATTGAAATGAGGGTTGCCACTAAAAAGAGTAATTTTAAAAGAAATTTTTTTTTAAACCGACGTCATTAAGACTATGTTTACCGGTGCAACTTATTAAAAAATTTAAATTTTGCATGTTTATAAAGATTTTGTCCAAATACATTATTGAATATCCCTTTTCATTAATACTCCCATAATTTACTAACTGAAACTATCTAAATAAGCCAAAACGTGGTTTAACAAAAGAAATATTTTTGAATAAATTGAAATAAATCCCTTAACCTACTGATACTATCTAAATAACCAAAAGTGGGTTTAATAAATAAAACGTTTATTTAAACAGTTTGTTTTATAAATATTAATACATAAAGGAAACTAGAACATTTAATCATACTTATAAATATTACCATGTCGATTAAAAACGTTTAATGGCAAAATATTTTTAACCTAAATTTTTAAGAAATACTAATATTGACGTGCAAAATAATCTTTTATTTAATAATTTGTTTAGTAATCATTATCAACATTGGCATGTGAATACATTTTACTTGAATTGATCTGTAAAATAATTTAAACGAACTTATGTTTCTTAAACACAAAACATCTACATTACGTTGTACTCTTGATTAAACATAAATCAGCTGTGATCAGTTCTTTTCATTTAAAAAAATAATATCCTACGGGAACTTAACGCTAGGAGCGCCAGGGGTAAATTTTTGAATACCCATAATATTCAGTGTTGCCCTCTTTTAACGCTAGGGACTCTGATGGTTTGGTCATCTATGTCATAGATTATTCAATGATCTACTTTGAGCGACGGTGGCGCTGACTGGATGTACCTGTAAGCTGCACAAAGAATAGTAATGGATACAAGCATGTAAAATAAAAAAAAAGATGTGAATTACTCTTAGTAGCGAATAGTTACTGGAGATTAGTTCAATTTTTAAAATATGATGGCGCTGTTGTTTGGTCATGCGCAGAAACCTTAAAAAATCATGACATCAAAGGTACCGACGCGGGGGTTAGTGGGTGGGCACCTTTCAACCAGGCAACATCTCCTCTCCTCTTACAATCCTAACCTCACTTTTACTTTGTTGGGTAATGTTCATCACATCAACACAATCTTTAAAGCCTGTGTAAAAACAAGGTTTTTTTTGGTGGGATATTGATAGTATAACAAATATTAAAAAAATTATATACACTCCCCTATGAAAGGCAAATGGGTACTGACGTTTTAGAATCAGATCCCTTGATATAAAAATGTACAATTGCGCTATCTAGCGGCGTATTTTAGTAACTGTTCTGCCTGCTGCTGCACTCTGTCTACAAAATGAGTTCCCAAATGTCAAGGTTAATTATAGAACACTACCTTAGGGAACTGCATTTTAATTCGAGACAAATATTAGAACGTTCTCAATTGTTAAAAAAAATTACAAACACTCCCCTCAAAAGCTAAATGGGTACTGAAGTCTTAGAACCAAATCCATTTTTATATAAAATACAATTGCGCTTCCTAGCGGCGATTTTAGTAACTGTTCTGCGCTAGAAATGGAACGTTAATTAATACACGGCTAATAATAGAACGTACTCACAACCATAGGAACTGAATTAAATACGAGGCTAATAATAGAACGTATCCTTTGTAAATGCGAGGGTAATTATAGAACACAACCTTAGTGACTGAATTGAATACAAGGTAATAATAGAACGTATCCTTTTCATTGATTTTCAATTATGTAGGCAGTGAAATTAGTTAACCTTGTAAAATGCGATGAGATTGTTGCATGTGACTCTGCTTTGTGCTGTCCTCTAGTAGCGTTTACATGAACTATTATTCACTAATTTGATTTAAAAAGAAACTTTTTTTTATTTACTATTCTGCTTGGTGCTGGACTCTGGTGCCGTTTACGTGAACTGTTTCTAATATTTTTAAAAACTATTGACAAGATATTGAAAAATGAATCAAAGACAATATTAGGGTGGACTCTACCCAATATAGAATGAATGTTGACAATTTATTTTTTTTCAAATTTACAGTAAAGTTACAAACTGATTTTACAATATAAAAATTTATAAATTATTTTATGAGAATAATTTATACATACTATTATTAATATATAAAAAAACAAATAAAAACTATTAATATATCACATTCAAGAATTATTACCATTTAACCTTTTAACCATTTATCTTGGAATGACACTAACTTTGATGCCAGGCAATGCAGCAGTCTATCCTGAAACAATAATGTAATTGTTAAATCATGTAAAAACAATTTTTATATGTTTCCTCCAGCAGTGAGGGGAAGTAAATAAAATATAACATATGTATTACTCCTGTATTATGTATTATATAACGAGGAGAGGAGTATATAGTAGCGCTACATAACTTGAAATTTTAGTTTTTACTACATTAAAATCTCTTTTTATTTAATAAATAAACCAACCCCATTTTAACTTTTGAGTAAGTAAAATGTACCTAATATTAATAATGAACTCAAATAAAATCTATTTACAAACAAAACATGTAATTAAAGTACTCTATTAAACTTCCTATTTATGAACCTTATTGGAGAAAGAATGTGAGGAACCTTAACCTCGAGTGTGGTATCGCCACAGTACACAATACAACGATCAGGCAGCCTGAACAGAGATGTACCATGGTCTCCGTGTATCAGCTAAAGCGCCTGTTGTTACTTATCAGTAACAGTTTTTAACAAAACAATATATTTTAATGTGATGGAAACTTCTTTTCAGACCAAACCAGTGAACTCAGAAATACACCAAAACTTGGTCACACTCGGTCATGACTTATCTTGAGAGGTACAAAATTTGTATTGCGCCGCACAATTGTACTGATCGAGTTTGAGCAACTTATGAATTCCATGGGCAAACACACGACATAAAACTAAATTGTATGTAAATGTTTGGAATTTTTAGTATTTGTAAACAATATGCGGAGTTTGGTAAATTTTAAAATTAAGCTTATTAAGTATACCATCTTTTTCTGAAGCTCGCAGCGCCAGTGTTATCTGTTGCACTGTACTTTAGACAATGATATAAACGGGTGATCACACTTTTTCGTTTAAGTTCATTTGTCACATTTTTATAAAATAATATTTTTAATTTACGTTGAAATTAATATTGTCTTGACTTTATGCATAACCTAGTTTATTTTTATTTTACGAGTATAATTTCTGTTTGTTTTCCAGTACACGTGAGGTCACATGTTTATCAAAAATTGTTTATTATTCCTTTTTAAAATTTATTTAACAAAATTATTTTTCATTATATTATTACTATAATATTTATTAGCACATTTGATGTACGTATTTATTGACCTACAAATTCGGAATTGAAAACAATTATCTCAGTAAAAAAAGAGAACAAGACCATGTTACATAATTATAAGGTGGGTTGACGCTACCGTTATAGGTTCATTACGGAGAAGGGGTTAAAAAGCATCTTTTTGAGCATTACGTAATTTAGGGATGGCCCCTTTGGGGGTTGCGCAACTATGCAACCTGCCCATGAGCCACTACTGGTAAGATGAGCAGGAAAGAATGAAAATGTTGGTAAAAAAGAGTAAATTTTGTTATGGCTATGAAAATTGGTGTCAACAGACAGTCAATGGTTTAATCGATTATGGATTACAACTTATACGTGTCAAGCGTATAACATTGTCAAGACTTACAGGAATGTGTCAATGATAGTTGTTCAATGTTTAGTCTGACTGACCCTTGTTAATGTGTTGGCCACTGTTTTTGCTTCTTGAAACTGTCACCATAAAGAAATTTATTTATTTATTTCTGTATATCAGAAAGCCAGGTCAAGCTCTTAGTCTAGTTGGATGTTCAGTTCCATCTTAGTTGTGCCTCATGATCGTCTGAGTTGCTACTCAATAGTGTGGAGTGAACTTATGGGTTTTATGTGACAATGACAGTTTAGTGGTCACTTTCTTAATAGTTCTGCTAATGTAATTAGTACAAATAATAAGTTATGACATAACTAACATGTACTCTAGTATCCCAATAGAAGCAACCAAAGAAATAATAAAAAACAAACTAATACACAATAACGAAAAAGAAAACACAATAAATAGTATCATAACACTAACCAAACACATATGTAACCAAAATTACTTCCAATTTAACAATAAATACTATCAACAAACAACTGGACTCTTCATGGGATCACCCATATCATCAGTCATGTCAGAAATATATCTACAACACTTTGAACAAATAATAATTAAACCTATACTAAATACACAATATTTTACTATGGACAAGGTATGTAGACGATATACTTGTAATATACCAACCTACCATTCTCAATGGACACATCATAATACTAAACAAACTAAATACATACAACGAAAACATACAAATCACCGTCGAAACAGAAACAAACAGAAGAATTAACTATATTGACATTACATTAAATTAAAATAATAATCAAATAGAAACTACAGTACACAGGAAACCTACTTCCTACAACACCACAATACACTACAAATCTAACCACCCCTGGACACACAAAATTAACACTTACAGTAACATGATAAATAAAGCAATAAAATACACACAAGATAACAAACAAAAATTAAATAAAGAATTAGATAACATTACAAAAATAGCAACAACAAATGGATACAACAAACACCTTATAAAAAACATATACAATAAATTTACAAAAAAACCTAACCTCAACACAACACTACAACATGAACACAAAAATAATAAAAATTAAAAAATCTATCTAAAATATAAATACACCAATAACAAAATAGAAAAATTAACAAATATATACAACAAAGAATACTACACTCCAACATACAAACCAAACAACAAAATAATAAAATATCTTAATAACACAAACCACAAAAAAGAAATACAGAAAAACATAACCTATCAGGAATTTACAGAATTACATGTAACGACATGTAGCGACGCATTTTACATAGGGAAAACAACCAGATCATTTAAAATATGATTTTAAGAACATTACAGAGCATTCAAAAATAAAAATACAAACGTATCAAATGTTGCAGCACACCTAATATCACATAAACATGAAATAACAAATTACGAAAATAACCCCAATAGAACAAATTACTTGAAATAAATAATAACCCAATAGAACTAAACTCACTAGAAAAATACCACATTTATAAAAACACACACAACAATTTAATGAACCTACAGACCACATATACAGAAGACATACTATTTAAAAACATCATACACGCAGATCAAGAGTATATGCGTGTAATGTCAACTCAGGCTAGCTGGCCTGAGCAACCGGGCGGGTCCACAGGTGGCGGATAGTGGGACAGCCTACAGATATGTAGGTTATCTGTGAATAAGGATTCCGGAAGGTTTCTGAATAAGCAGGCCTGGACCAAGGCAATGGTTCAAAGGTGAGGAATTATCCCTCCTCGTCAGTCAACCGGCTGGGTGTGGTAGAAATAACTGCTCTGACTGGGGAGACTCGGTTAGTTGGGAATTAAGTCCTCACAATGCTATTCTCACCTCCCATGTGAACCAAGGGCAATGCGGCAGTGAAGTATGGGCGGGAAACTACCCTAACGACACAGTTGTAAAAAAGAGAGTAAAGCAGGCTGTTCGCTCCATGAGCAACAGTTAATAATGTCCTGAACTTGGGGTGTGCTTCAAGGTCAGTGACTGAATACCCAATCCAAGGTGTAAGGCATCGTGCCGATGGATGAGTGGCTGCAGGGTATAAAATGCAGTAGCATACGATCCCCTTGAAGAACCAGACAAAACCTCATTGTATGTTGTCTTGCGAGGGCAGTGGGGGTTCTGCTCTGGTGACTGTTCTTTCCCCCATACTTGGGAAGCCAATGGACCAAGTAAGTACACAAATTGATGTTGAGTCTGCACAGACAGCGGGAGCCAATGAGATGGCAAACCGTGAGTCTGTAACAGATGTGTCAACAGCAACCACCACTGGGGGTGCGGGGGCGGTTACCAAGCTGCCGACTGCAGAAACCAGTGAAATGGTTGTAGAGTTGAGCACGCTTTCTCTACGGAGAAAGCGTATGAGTGGAGCGGCCAGAAGGCGACTCCAAAGAGATCAGGCGAGAGCAGCGGGAGGGCCAATAATCCTGAACACACAACGCAGGGGAGGCCAAAACCGAGCCGAGCATGTTAACGTCCAGGACTTGGATGTTGCGAGGGGTGAGGTGCCACAGGTCGGAAGCAATCAACTACGAGCACCAAACCCCAGCATGGAGATTGCAACTCGAACAACTGGGCTAATCTCCCAGATGTTTCGGGACATATGAGTATCGAGTGTGTGGTCAAAGAACCTGTCTTGGAGATGGGCAGTGACCACCTTACTCGGACGTTTGCACCTGACCAGACCCACCAAACTATGACGGAATGGTCAGGGTCAGTAACATCAGGAGCTCAGATCTGGTACACAGATGGCTCCAAGATGGACTTCGGCACTGCAGCTGGGATATATTGTTAAAACCCAAGGGCAAAACTAGTTTTTTCCTTGGGGAGGCATACCTCTGTCTTTCAGGCCGAAATATATGCTATAAATGCCTGTCTGGGAGAGATGGCGAGAAGGGGAATACACAGGACCCGGATTGCTACTTTCTCTGACAGTCAGGCAGCAATTAAGGCACTAAGGTGTGGTCACCTCGGCCATAGTCAGGGAGTGCCTAAATAACCTACAAGCCCTGGCAAGGCACAATCAAATCAAGATAGGTTGGGTGCCAGGGCATAGGGAAATACTTGGAAATGAAGCCGCAGATGCGCTGGCCAGAGAGGGGTCTTCAACTCCCCTGATTGGACCGGAGCCGGCGGTAGGTATTTCCAAATCTATGGTCAAGATGGCAGTGCGAAGGTGGATGGCTTAAAGACACTGTGAGCACTGGATCAGGGCTGAAGGGACGAGACACAGTAAGCTAACCCTTAGGAAACCTTCCTTGGAGCTGCAGAAGAGTCTCATCTATCTGCCTAGGCAGGAATTGAGGATAGCCACAGGTCTACTCACAGGACACGGTGGACTAAGGAAACATCTGCATAAAATGAGTATCTACAAAGATGAACCAGTGTGCAGATTATGCGTGCAGGAACTGGAGACTGCCACACACATTATTTATAGATGTGAAGTACTTGCCGAGAGGCGCTTCAACCTCTTTGGTGATGGGACAGCTCTGGTGGATACTGAAGGTAAAACACTAGTCAGGAAACTCCTAATCCTGGTAAGAGGGAAGGGGCTATTTGACTAGATCAGGGAGGTAAGTACAATATACCTTAAGGTAGCAGTGCTTTGGGCAGTTTAACCCGCTCCCAAGTTAATAAAAAAAAAAAAACGTCAACAAATACCAACATCACGGACCGAATATCCACAGCAGAAATATATCAGTAATTCGACAATGGTCAAGTGACCGAAAGGTGCCTCATCACAACAAGGTAAAATTATTGCACTTAGTGGTGGATAAAAGTATTTACAATAGTAATATATCAACTTCATATATATATATATATATATATATATACACACACACACACACACATATATTAATACCATGTTTTAAATATGTATTGTATCTTATTACTTAAATTTAGAACCGATTTTCTCTTGGTAGTAGTCAATATCACCGACTGCCAATAATATAACTGAACAACATAAAGCATTAGTTAGTATAAGTAGAAATATCCTGAACGAGGCAAACTACATCTCAATTTGGAAATTACAGATATCATTTCTTCAATTTTTAAATAAAATTTCTATATATTTATTTCAAGTGAAATATAGAGGAGACATGAGTAAATAGTTTCATTAATTCATCAAATTTATTAAAAATATTTTTGTATTTAAGATCTTACAAACCTTTTTATCAGACTTCAGAATATAAATGATTTAGAATCCTCATAATATTCATTGTAGACAGTTCCTCTTTCGTTGGAGTTGTTGACTGGATAGCATTGGCGATACTGAAATATTGAAGAAACCCTTAGTATTACTGGTAATATTATTGCTAAGGTATAACCATTGGTAATATTATTGCTAAGGTATAACCATTGGTAATATTATTGCTAAGGTATAACCATTGGTAATATTATTGCTAAGGTATAACCATTGGTAATATTATTGCTAAATTCATGATAATGTATAAAATTCCAGGGTAAAAATATATTTTTTTTCCTGACGAAAAACCAATTGTGGTTATCATCGCCAAACAAAATCTAACACGGAACGCAATATTTTAAATAAAACCAAATAAATTTAAACACAACAAAAATTACAAAACAAAAAACAACAACAATAAATAACAAAAAACAACAACAAATCTATAACAAAAAAAATTGTTAAAAAAACTATAAATAACAAAATAACAACAAAGAACAATATAACAGTAAATAAATAATAACAAAATGTAAAACAATAATAGGTATTAAATAATAATAAATGTAAAACAAAAAAAATTACAAGGCTTGTGGCAATGTTGGTATGTTGGGTAGACAATTTACAAATTATAAACATAATCCCAATAAATCCTGAGCCAATTCTAATCAAATTCAACATAATAAATTAATTTACATATTAATAGAAGAACTAAATTCACTAATTAAAAAAAACTACACAAAGAAAAATTTACAATTATTTAGAGTATCATAATTACCTGGCATTCCCAGCATTGTCACATTACTAGTTGATGCGTTTGACTGATGTTACAGAGAAGTTCTGATTGATGGAGGTCCCGGAAACGTATCAACGAGTAGTGTGACAATGCTGGGAATGGCAGGTAATTGTGATACCCTAAATGAGAATATAAATCCTAGCGGCAAAGTAGAAAGTTATCAAAAGATTTACAACTACGCAGGACACCCAATCAAGCAGCCTCCTCCGTGACTCGTACTATTGAACAATGTATAAGACAAACAAAATGTATGTGTAAGCTGGCACTATACTTACTGTGGGTTGTGGAGTAGGCATTTCAACTCCTTGTTATGCTGTAGAACTACTTGCTTATCAATGTCAGAAGCTTGTACATATGTCATAACCTTTTCTAACGCATTCAATGCTCTCGGTATCAGCTGACCATTACGGCTTGACAACTAAAAAATAATTGTTTATTAAAACAATTATTTTTAAAACAGATTAAAATAGCTTGGACTGTTAATAACTAAGAAAGTTAGTTATAAATATAACTTGAGTAATCTTATGAAATATCCCATTTTGTTACTGATTTCTTAATATAAACGTAATATTTATACTACTACAGCGGTGTAACATTATTTTATTCAATGAAATAACATTAATTTCATTAACGGCGTGGAAGGTTAATAGTTGCCGTGAAACTATAATTATTCCCTACTTTACCTGGTGCTCTTCATGCGAGAGGATCGGTACAAAATGCATTAAATTCAAGATAGAATGGATCATGAAAATATGATGCGTATCAGTCTTGAAGCAATGTTTAGTTTATATTTTTAATGCAAATTATTTTAAATGAGTTCTGAAAGTATAATTTTTATATTTACTTAAAATAGTTTAATTAATTAAATCTCACGATGCTACATCCAGGCCAATCTAAACAGGAACATGGCGGAAGGAACAAACTGAAATGATCAACTCCAAATAAGTTTACCAGCAAAGTGATAAATAATCGGTACAATCTTTCACTTCTAAATTGAATTCTTTTAAAAAAAGTTTAATGTTGTTAAAAGTCTAGGCTAGTAAAATAGTAAGTGAAAATTCAAAAATGTGTGTTACTATCTGAGTAATATAAAAAAAAGTGATTAAGCTATGAGGTGTTACAAATTATATTTTTCAAATACCAGTCATGGAAACAATTTTAATAGTGGATACTTCATATCTATACCACACATTCAATAACTGTATAATTGTTCAAATTGGTTAACTTCGTAAAGAGATTTAATATTTTAAAATGAGTGTAATTAGTGCATAATTTTCTATAGTTGGATTTATATTTTGAACTCATAATAAAATAGATTTGGATTTGTATTTCTTTTCTAAAAATTGTCTTTCTTGAAACATACCACTTATTAATCCAATTAGAAAACGTAGGTTAACTATTAAACATGTAACTGCAATAGTTAACATCCGTCATAATAAATAATGTTACAGTGGAACCCAGAAATTCAAAATTTTAATAATTCCAAGTATGTTATCTTATACTAAAATCAAGCCAATTTAATAAGCATGGAGCACTGATGATAAATAAGAGTTTGGATTTAGGACTACTCATCTTAACATTCCTTTAACTATGAACTTCGAGGAAATAGAAGGGGAGTTCATACTAATGTGTAAACAGCTTATTTTTTTTTTCTATCACCATTAGTTAACAAAATTCTTCACTAGTTGTAAACAGCATTAGTAAAAGCACCACTGTAAGGAGTTCCTTATTCACTTTAAACCCTAGCTCGAATGAGTCTTATTTGGAGTTCAAACATTTGGTCGCAAGTGCCTTACAATTCAGGCTAGGTATTCACCAGCGGTTGTCGACTAACAAATTTTTACAAATTACTGTAAATTGGAGAAAATTTTAGGTGTTGTGGGTTTGTAGAGTAACAAAGCATTTTAATGAGCATAAAAATGAGATAAACTTACTTTAGCGAGAGTGTAAGTCATGGCATTGAATAAAACAAGAGGATGGTTATGCTTCCCTGCTAATATCTCATACAAACAGCATTCCACTGTATCAAAGTATTCAGTAACTGTATGGTGCCTAAAAAAAATATGAATATGTATTCATAAAAATATTTTGAAATATAACATAATCTGTTTAATTCTTTTATAAAAAAGTAAAAAAAAATTAAAGTAAATCCCTACTTAGGTAAACAAATAATTTTTTTTATTTGAGTTACTTTTAATTAAATAATTACAATTAATATAAATAATATAATCTGAGTTAAAACAGCTGTTCTACAACATAACTTATAACATAAAATCAGCTGTTTTATGAAATCATATGTTAACACTTATTTTAAGCCAAATGGGATAAAATAACTATATTGCTCACCTTTCCCCTTTTCTGAAGCGTTTGTCCCCCATATAAAACTCAAATTAGTTTATTAAATTTAAATAACAAATTCATATTTGAAAAAACTGTATTAATATCAAGTGTCTTCCATTTGAATGTTGAAAAAATGTATTTAATTTGGACTTCAGTGGATGAATGACAAATAATATTAAAAAATGTTTAAGTAAATTCCTACTAGAATTAACAAAGAAAAATTTTATTTTAGTTACCATAGAGCATTATTTATGGTATTGTGTGGTAACCATGGCAACAGTTTAAAGTTGTACAATGGAGGTTTCAATGACAACCAGATGAGGGAAAAAATTCATATACATCTTTCAGAAATATATTTCTAGGTATTGGAAAGTTGGTGCAGTTTCAAGATGTGCTAGACTTCGGACAAGAAGATTCTCATTTCGAATCTAGCTGGACCCCACAAATTTTATAATTTATTTATTGAATAAATATTTGAAAAAACTGTATTAACATCAATTGATATCCACTATAGGGTTAAAAAAAAGTATTTGAACTTGATTGGATAGACAAAAATGTAAAATGTATTTTATTAACGATTGAAAATTTGTACAAGATATATATCAGGAGAGTGTGAGCTAATAAAAGGAGTTTAATAAAAAGTATTTTATTAACGATTGAAAATTTGAAGAGAGAGAGAGAGAGAGAGAGAGAGAGAGAGAGAGAGAGAGAGAGAGAGAGAGAGAGAGAGAGAGAGAGAGAGAGAGAGGTTAGTTCTAATAGAGCTTATTTAGGACTTTTTGGACTAGATAGGAGATTGACAGACTTACCTAGTGGCAATTGTCCAAAACTGCAATCTCTTGGAAATAAATAGGCACATATAAAAACATATCATTGAAATATTTCGATCACACAATGATCTTTATCAATCAAAAAAGGGATAAAGAAAAGACTGAAGTGAATCACAGATGTGCATAAATATCCAAATGTCACAGATGCACAGATTTATAGTTTATGATATAGTACTATATGTGAATTGTATAAATATTGATTATTTGAAACTAGATATTAATAGCCTGTCAGAAGGAAGGTAAATGGAGTTGTTAAAAATGCTAGAAGTTAGGGTCAAGGTAAAAGGAGTTTTATCTGATGTTGAGGTTAGGAGGTTCTCTAGATTTGGTGTACAACTGGAATGATAACTCCCATCTCCTCAATTCTGAAGGGTTGCATTTAGGAGGAAGGGCCTTAATTATTTTGGTGGTATAACAATCATTGAAAGATATGATGTTGTGATTATCAGCGTGTTGAGAAGTTGGCCTGTCTATGTTCATGGTTCCAACGTCATGTCTGTGGTCATCCATTCTGATGCTCGTTTGCTGTGTTAAGGTATACTGTTAGTTAAAAAGACAAAGGGGATTCCAAAGGTATAGAAAGTTCACTAGGAATGGGAACAATAGATGGGCTGCCAGGTAGATTGCTGAGGGTAAACCCAGAGTCTGGAAGTAACCTTTGTTGGTGGAATCCCAAAACTTTTACTTCCCCAAGTTGAATGCTTGCAGAGAACAATGCAAATCAAGACATGGTCAGTGTTAGTGAAGAAGATAGAAGCAGGGGAAGCGATAGAGGGGAGGCAGGACCTAAGAGTTGGAGAGGAGTTTAGATCTGGAAGTCGAGGAGGACAGTACAGTTTAAGAGGTTGAAGGAGTTTGAGGAGACTTGTAGTTTTGGGTAGTCCAAGAGGAGTCCAACCCTGGGAGACAGGTGAGAATTAAAGAGGAACGCCACAGCTCACGACGACAACACAGAGAAACGCCACAGCTCATGAGGACAACGCAAAATTAAGAAGTTATTCATAATTATTAATTATATAAAGTTTCAATTTTTGTAAAATAAAATTAGGAAGTGAACAAAGAAAACTTTTGAAACGGGTTTAGTGAGCACAGTTATACATTACAAGCCATAAAACAGTAGCCTCGTGCCTAGAAATAATACAATTAACATAGATTGTGTCTAGAATAAGATTAGATATAAGACAACTGTTAATTTGTAAAGAGTTCTTGCTGTTTGTGTTACAATTGAAGCTAGCCGACAAAATTATAAAATTTTCTAAATGTAAATTATTAGTTAACTTAAAGTATATTTAAATAAAGTTAAGAATAAATTCATTGCGTTTTTGTTGTTGTTAAATCCATAAATCATTATTTAATTGTAATCTGTTTAGCATACAGATTTGGTGCCCAACATAAATTAATTGAAAGAAATATTTAATATTAGTAACAAAAATAAAATGATTTATCATTTTTATAATTCTATCTCTTAACATAAAAGAAACGAGGTGATGTCACAGAAGTGCGAGTGCGTTTTATGTTTTAATATATATGAGACTGTGAACTAATAGAAGTAATTGGAGAAATATACCTCAGTTGCTCCTAGTTATTATTCCTTTCTATTGTTACTGTTTTCTTCAACCTATTGAAATATGGCATGACATGGTAAAGAGGAATTTTAAACACCTTCAAATAATGGGGCACAAGGTAACTTGCTACCATTTCATCAAGAAACTAATACTCCTAACAAAACTTTTATCACATAAATATAGTTTTTGGGTTCACTGATGAATTAAAGATTTGATACAACAAGATATTGGGGACGTTGAATCCTTAGTGGCAAACACATACAGCTTCATTTGCAAAGACTCCAACTGTGTCAGTGTACGGTATGGACGATCGCCCCCCCCCCTTTAGATTAGAATTTTTAGAAAAAGTAATTTAAAAAAATATTTTAATGTCATGTGTTAAATTTTTGGAATTTTATTACAAAAATAAATTGTTTCGAATGCCTAATTAGTCCAATTTAACCATTAATACTCACTACAAAAATGAAATCCTTCATCTAACCATGATAACATTTTTGAACAAAAAAAATGAAAGATGACGCACTTTTTTAAATTATATAATTACTTTCCTAGTAGCAAATATTTTAGGGATATCACTTTATCATTATTCAACGTATTTTTTGCCAAGTAAAAGTGTGATATAAGTTGTTTCTAATTTTTTAAACGTTTGTGAGTTGACATCATAACCGACTAATAAACTACGAAATTCGTACAGAAATAAAAGAATTTGTAAATATAAATCGACTACTGATAAGCTAATAATTATACATAAATTCTAAAAAGATGCATAGTTATGAACCTAGAGTCGCTCAAATTCAATTTTCCCACTTTCTACTGGTAAGAAATAGTTTCCGATCGAACGCGCGTTAAAGCGTTAGTGTCGCAAGTAATATAACAGAACTTTGTCCGTGACGGTTTACAATCTGACCGTATATCCCATATTTGTACAGCTGATGACTCGACACACTTGTATGATGACACGTTCTCGAAACTTGACGAAACGCGATAGAAACTTGTGTTTATAACTATTCTGTGCTTTTACCACTTATAGATTTTAATTTTATTTGACTTTCTTATAAAGTGTGCAGATACATTTTTTCTTTAAAATAGTAAGTACGCTATATAATTATATATTTACATTCAACAACATATGCCTCAGCGTTATCGTTTGCGAATAAGTTTGTTACTTAAATATTTTTAATTTATTATATATATATATATATATATATATATATATATATATATATATTTTTTTTTTTTTTTTTTTTTTTTTTGGACTAGGAGACTGACAGACTTACCTTGGTAAGAGTCCACTCTGTAGTCTTGAAATAGAAACACATAAAAGCACTTAAACAATGATATAATGTGTTTCTATTTCAAGACTACAGAGTGGACTCTTACCAAGGTAAGTCTGTCAGTCTCCTAGTCCAAAAAATCTAAATAATCTTTACCAACCAAAACTAACCTATAAATAAATAAATAAATAAATATATATATATATATATATATATATATATATATATATATATATATATATATATATATATTCTTGATATTATCATATATATCAAAAACGATAACTTCATTTATATATATATATATATATATATATATATATATATATATATATATATATATATATATATATACACACAGAAAGAATTTGTTATATAAAGAGAGATAAGGGTATTTGAGGTTATTCTGGGAGTTGCTCCGATTTTTGTGTGTGTTTGATTAATATATAAATATACGTATATTGGAGGGTTTAATAGTACTATTTCATTAAAAAAATTACAAAGATTGTTTTGTGTGCAACATACTTAAAATTATAAATATATATACATTTGGCAAAATTTTACTATTGAACGTGACTCAATAAAAAATGTTGCCTTGAAAATTGGCTACATCATTTTTTTTAAATTTATTACAGGAATAAAAACAAATAGTGCACTGAAGCGAAGGAAAGTTTATCCTCTGATTCACTTTTTACTTAAATTACTCCGCAGGCTTAGCACTTTTAAATATACACTACGAATTAAATATAGATTTAGATGCTGTAATTGATAAGATTTGCGAAAAAAAAGGGGTCGAGTTGAATTTATATTGTAAGAAACATTATGCCAATCATTTTAAACAAGCATCATGTAACATGTGTAACTGTTTTTATTTACTAAATAAGTAAAATTATCAAAAATAATTGTATGGCTAATAATTAGTTATTCTTTCCTCAGTTTACTTTTCAATATTTTTGGTAAAAAAAATCTTGCATTACAAATTTACTTATTTAAAATAAATTAGAAACTTAACGAGATGTAAAAGAAACTTACGGCATTGCGAATTTATTTTTTATTTAAACTTTTTTAAAACTACTGTTTCCTGTTTTGAAAATAGGGTCTTGTTATGCTTTCGGAAACTATCTAAAGATTATCCATACCAAATTTCAATTCAATCGGACAAAAACTTTTGGAGGATTATCTTGTTTACATTTTTAGTAGTTCAAAAATGGATACGAGAGAAATCTCAGAAAGTTTTTGTATGATTTGAAATTTGAAAAAAATTATATATAAATAAATATATATATATATATATATATATATATATATATATATATATATATATATATATTGTAATAATTGGTAAATTCACTTTTATAAGTCTTAATAAAAATTTATAAGTTAAAAAAAATAACGATTCAATGCTGCTTTTGTTACAAAAATTTTAATACCTTAATATGACATTCCTTATTTTCTTTTATAAAGTCACTTACTAATTACAAAGTCTTATTTCATCCACAAAGAATTACAAAAATTAAGCTTTATTAGCCTAAGTCTAAAATTTGTTTATGGCAGCAAGAAGTTTAGTTATAAATTTTAATATTAATTGAATTTGATTTAATTACTTTAATTTGAGCTTGAGCTCTCCTTATCTCGGGTTAATAGGTGGGTTTTCTAAATTTTGAATAATAAAATTTGAGTTGGCACTTTCAAAAAAATATCTAAGTTACAATTCTTACAAGCTAAAATTTTTTTACAAGTTATTTGGTTTCTAATTAAATAATTTCCTGAATAATGTCTTCTTAATCGATCAGTTCAATGATTTGGCTTAATGTTATTCTGTAATTATGATTTGAATACGATACTGCACTTTCCGCACCAGTTAAAAAAATAAAATTTCTACAGCCAATTCTGAAACACGTCTGCCTCGTTCAAATGCTCTGTCCCAACTAACTGACGCTCCCTTTTTAGCAATAAAATGGCCAAGTCGTCAATTTCCGCTATTTTCTCATTTATTCCTTGTAACAGCTTTACGGATGTCAGGTTCACCGCCTCTGATACACTTCTTCTTCTTAACAACTGCACTTAAATTTCTTTGCAAAACAATTGCATTTAAATCTTATTTCCCAAACTGTTTTAGATTATATCTCCACGAGAAATATTTAAAACGAATATCTTTTGCCGGTCAATGCGCACGCAACTCCACAAATTCGTTCTCCCATCTTGTTTACTTCAGAACATTTCACTAGCTTGCCGTTTGAAAGTTTGAAGTGTATTTATATCGTTCTATTGTTCTATTCAAATTGTTATCTATCAATTACTTCTAATACATTTTCTTATAAATAGTGATTTGTGTGTTTTTTTTCTTTTTATATAAAATCTTGTGATTAGATCTAAAATGTGGCCATGTGCATTTTCTACACAAGTGAAATTAGGTTATGTTTACATTTCGTTACTGGTATATTTTAGTAATTTTTTTACATACTGAATTTATTTATATATATTTATCTTATTTTGTAAGTGCCTTTTATATATATACTACTTCAAAATGTTACATAGTCCCCAAATTTAGATAAAAAAAAAATTTTGATTCCAAAATTCCTTTTTTTTTATCTCAATTTTCACATTTTGGGAGTAAACTCTTACTCTATCCTTCTTGCTTGTCTGCTGCCCTCTAATTACATATGATATACTTAACTCCTAACAATACAATAAATTAACAATTAACATTTAATCAACAATCCTCTTATACTCTTAACATCTAGTACATTAATCATTTTCTGATTCTTAGAATATATTTTATAACCTTTTTCTTTTTCTTTCTTTATTTTAATTTTAATAGAATGGAATCTTTCCAATCATAAGTCTTTTTATTTATCTATATAATCTATCTTCTGACACAGTGTTTTTTTTTTTTCTTAATTTTAGCCTAACCGAGTCATAGCATGTCTAGGTTGTTTGTAGGTTAGGTCCTTGTTCTTATTCGTTCATCCCTTCCTATTTTATTTAAATTTATATATTTTTTATTTCTTTATTTTTTTTTCCAGTGTTTGTTTAATTATTAAGTCATTTCTGGTCCATTGTCATTTCCGGTTTATTTGTTATCTATCCCTCCTACATTCGCTTCCTTCTCCTAATACTTTTATATCCTGAGTCATTCCTGTTGTTACCATCTTATTATCCCTTGTTATTTTCCTTTCTCTCGACTTCTCCCTTACTATTTAATTTGTTCTATCTGAAATTTATCTGATTCTCCATGGTGTGCCTCCCTTGGTTCATAAAATTTCTTTAACAAGCTAATATGGAAAATTCCTCTAATTTTATTGCTTCTAGCATCTTTGATTTCATAAGTCGCCTTGCCATATTTCTTGGTGATCACATAAGGTCCATCATATATATAAAATAATTTTGCCATCTCACCTCTTATACCCTGTGGTTGCCAATTTTCTTTTACTAATACCTTGTCTCCAACATTTAATTCTTCTATTTTATGAGTTTTGTTAAATTTCTCTGCTCTCTTATGAGCCTTCTTCTTAATTCTACTCCTAGCAATTTCTAAATGTCTTTCTAAATTTATTAATTTTGAACTCCAGCCTAAATTTTTTATTTCCTTTTGCCAAAACCTTTCATCCTGAATTCCTAGTTGTAGCTGGTTAGGTGTGTATCCTGTAGTCTCATGAGGAATTTCATTAATTGCCTGGTTAATAACCTCTACATATTTTCCCCATTCTCTATGGCTATGATGACAATATGTTCTCAAACATCTAATGATCTCCTTATTCACCCTCTCAACGATATTGCTTTGTGGCCTCCTTATTGGAGAAAATATTGGTTTCATTTCTCTATTTTTAATATACTCCAGCCATTTCTTATTATTAAACTGGGTTCCATGATCAGTCTGTATTCTTTCTACTCTCCCGAATTTCTCTATATAATTTTCTAAACATTTAATTGCCTCCCCTGTGGTTGCCTTTTTCAATTTATAGATTTGAACGAATTTTGTAAATACATCTAAAATTACTAATAAATACTTATAGCCTCCTACAGTTCTTTGAAATGGTCCTATAAAATCAATTGACAATTGCTCCTTTGGTTTTTCCACTTGGACCTCTTTCATCTCTCCAAAATTACCTTGGGTTACATTTTTAGCTCTTTGACAAATATTACATGTTTCAATAATTCCCCTAATGCTTTTTCCCATTTTCTTCCAAGTGAAGCTCTCTGATAATATGGTATGGCATTTCTTAGCTCCTGCATGCAGGTAATATTCATGACAAGTACCCACTATTTCTTTAATCATTCCCTTTGGTACTACTATTTTCCAACTTTCCCTATTTCTTTTATATACTAAGTTATTAATAATTTTATAATTTTGAGGATAATTTTGAATGTTTTCTTTTATTTCTCTAACTTCCAAATCTTCTACTTGTAATTTACTAAATTCTTTAAATTTTGTACACATTTCCATATCCATAACTCTTTCTATATAATTTATTTGTAATTCTGAATTTTGGTCTCTTCTTTCAAACTTATTTTTGTCACAAGGGTTCCTGCTCAATAGGTCTGCAACTACATTTTCTTTTCCTTTACAGTGTTCAATAGTATAATCATATTCTTGCATTAGTAATATCCATCTATGCAATCTTGAATTTAAAATTTTACAAGTCTTAATAAAAGTTAAGGCCTGATGGTCAGTTTGGATCACAATTTTTCTTCCTAGGATGATCTGTCTTGCTTTCTGCAGACAAAACAATATAGCAAGTAATTCCTTCTCAGTGGTATAATATTTAACTTCACTTCCTTTTAATGTGCGGTTCATAAACATTACTGCCTTTTTCTCCCCCTTTTCATCAATCTGATAGATGTGTCCTCCTATGGCATATTCACTGGCATCTGTTTGTAGGTAAAATGTTTTCTGGTAATCTGGGTGAGTAAGTACATTTGTTTCCAAAAATTTTTTCTTTAATTTAATAAAATTTCGCTCCTCCTCTTCTGTCCAAATAAATTTGTTTCTATTAGATAATAATTTTAATAATGGTTGTACAAATTCTGAATATTTTTCTATAAATTTATTATAATAATTAGCCATTCCAATAAAACCTTTTAACTGTCGAGGATTTTTAGGTGAGGGAAATTCTAATATAGCTCTAACCTTCTCTTCATCCATTTTTACTCCATTTGTAGTCAATCTATACCCTAAGAATGAAATATCTTTTCTACAGAACTCTAATTTATCAAATTTAATGGTCATGTTGTTTTTTAAAAAAATTTGGAAGATCTTTTCTAGGTGTTTTTTATGCTCCTCAAATGTCTCAGACATACAGACTATATCATCTACATATATTAAGGTGAAATCTTCTAATTCCTCCCTCATAATACTGTCCATAGCTCTTGCCAATGCTGCTAGAGATGTTTTCAATCCATAGGGTGTAACAACAAACTGGTATGTTTTCCCTCTATGTTGGAATGCAGTATATTTTCTTGACTCCTCTTCCAATTCAACCTGCCAGAAACTGTTAGTGAGGTCCATGGTACTCAACCAATTAACTCTCTTTGCTCTGTGTAGAATCTCATTTATTCCTCTATAGCAATCATAATCCGGAATTATAATTTCATTTAGTTTTCTTGCATCTAAACATAATCTAACTTTCCCATTGGTTTTGATGACTGGGACTATTGGATTAATATATGGACTAGTACTTCTTTCAATTATACCTAACCTCAACATTTTCTCTATCTCTTCTTGTACCTGATCTTGGTACTTTGTAGGAATTGGGTAATTTCTTTGGTAAAATGGTACATCTTCCCTAACTTTAATCTTATGTTTATATGCATTGCATAAACCGGGCTGGTCTGAAAATACTTCTTTATACTTCTCTATTAAATCATTCATCTCCTGTCTTTGTTCCTCAGTTACCTCTTCATTCCCTATTCTTTCAAAAATATCCTCTTTTTTTATCTCTCCCTCCTCTTGTACAATTTTAATATAATTTTGACTCTGGTTTCCAAAAGTTTCAAATTCTTCCCATTTTTCCATATCATTCATCCCTTCCTGTTCATCACAACTCAATTCCTCCTCCATCTCATTTTCAAAATTATTCATCTCCCCTTTAAATTTTGTCTGCCCATCTACACTCATTTTTGATTTATATAATTTGTTTTCATATTTAAACTCCATCTCCCATTTTCCAAAATCAAGTTGTGCCTCCACATCCATCAACATATCCGTACCTATAATAAATTTTCTCAATAAGCCTGGCACCACTAGGCATTGAAACGGATATTTTACCCCTCCTATTTCTCCTATTACCATGATCATTTTGTTTATCTTTTTAGTTTTCTTATTTGTTGCAGTCCGAATGGTTAAATTTTTTATTGGTAGGATTTCTATTTTTCCTATTTTATTTTTATTCTCTAACATCCATTTCTCCTGGATACATGTTACGTTACTGCCTGTGTCTATTAATGCTGGTAAACTTGTATCTTCCATCTTAATCTCTATCTCTGGGTTTATTATTTTTTTTTCAATTCCTAAATTATAATTTCTCTCCTCATCTTCTTGTTCTAAAAATTTTCTACTGATTAATACATTATTTATAGTTATCTTATTATTATCGTAGGAGCTTTTATCAAATTTTATCACTGGCAACCTCATTTGTTCTGTTTGATGCTCCTTTTCCTGATCCAAGGCGACGATACCAGTGTTCTCTAGTTTTCCGTTTGACTATGTGCACCATCCTCCTTCCTTGTCCCCACACATCTCCTTGTCTCTATCTGATTTACTTCCTTCTGGCTCCTGTCATTGGTTCTGTAATTCCCGTCTCCTCTATTTTCTCGATTATTTTCCTGCCCTGGTCTTGGTTCAACATTCCCCCTCATATGATTATCTATTCTTCTGTTAAAAAACTGGACATATGGCCGCCCTTCATTCCTATATTCATTCCTTCTATACAATTCTCCTGGTCCTGGAAATTTTCTATTTCCCTGCTGTCTCATCTCTTCCTCACCCCTTCTGGGTGGAAATCTATTTCCATTCTGTTCCTCTCTAGGGGTAGGCCTATTCCATGGTCCCCTGTTTCTCTGTCTTATTTCCTTATTTCTCTCCTCTATGTCCTCCTCATTCAGCATCCTTTCCATCTCTCGGATCGTTTTTATATTTTGCACCCTTCTTGACAACTGTATCCTTTCATTAAAATGCCGGCTTAATCTCCGGACTATCTCTTCCTCATTTTGCGGTGGTGTCATGTTCTTTAAAACTATGACTCTTTCTATGAAATAATCTGCTCTGGCTCTTCCATTTCCCTCAATATACCTTTCATTTTCCATTCTCTCTTTAATGCCTTCCTGTATTTCTTTGGCCCAGTATCTTTCTATAAATCTATCTTGTAAATCCGCGAAATCTTCCACCTCCTCTCTGATTGATTCCCACCATCTAGCCGCTCCTACTTCCAAAGCTCTATCTATGATTCCTCTCCATTCATTTTCAAATCTTTCCCCTGTCCTACATTCAAATTTTCTCTCCACATACCTATCCAGTCTTTTGAGGAACTCCATAGGGTTACCATTCCTTCCATTAAATTTGGGCATCTCCTCCTGATTCCCGCAAGACACTTGTATGATCCTTAGGCCTTCTCCTCCTTTACTTTCTTCCACCTTCTTTTCTACCTTTTCCATTCTCTGGGTCAATTCCCCTTGTTTCTCATTATTCCTCCTTCCTTCTGTTTCCAATCGGTCAATTCTATCATTATTATTGTTTTTCTCAATCGCTATCTCCCTATTTAAAACTCTTAACTCTTCCCTGTTCTGTATTGTTATATTTTCTACCTTCTCTATCTCTTTCTTATTAATTTCTGTCACATCAGCTATTATTTCTTTTGTTTCCTCAAAATTCTCCTTAATCTTCTCCTCTAAGTCTCTTCTCATAACTCCTATTACAGCATTATTCTCTGTTCTCAACTGTTCCCTCATATCCTCTATCATTCTCCTATTTTCTTCCTTTAGGCTTTCGAATTTCTTATCCATTTCCAACCTACTTGAGGCACCATTCTCTGGGTCAATTCCCCTTGTTTCTCATTATTCCTCCTTCCTTCTGTTTCCAATCGGTCAATTCTATCATTATTATTGTTTTTCTCAATCGCTATCTCCCTATTTAAAACTCTTAACTCTTCCCTGTTCTGTATTGTTATATTTTCTACCTTCTCTATCTCTTTCTTATTAATTTCTGTCACATCAGCTATTATTTCTTTTGTTTCCTCAAAATTCTCCTTAATCTTCTCCTCTAAGTCTCTTCTCATAACTCCTATTACAGCATTATTCTCTGTTCTCAACTGTTCCCTCATATCCTCTATCATTCTCCTATTTTCTTCCTTTAGGCTTTCGAATTTCTTATCCATTTCCAACCTACTTGAGGCAAATCCTCTGTTCATCTCTTCTTTCATCTCCTTATTTTCCTCCTTTATTTCCTCACTATTTTTATTTAATTTCCTTATTTCTTCATTACTCTGTTCAATATTTCTATTCATTTCTTTTTTTATTTCCTCCTTACTCTCTTCAAATTTTCTATTCATTTCCTCTCTTCCTGTATTTATGTTTACACTCATTTCCATTAAAGTCCTCATTATATTCCTTAAATCAACACCCTCATTATTTCCCTTTTTCTGTTGGGTTTGCATCAGTGGTAATCCCCTAGCCTCATCTACTTGGGTTTCCACCTCACTCTCTTCTATAGGCATATCTGTGCCTTCCGTTTCTGTCTCTTGTATTTCTAGGCTTGTCCCTTTTTCCAATTCTATTAGGCTTCTATGTAGCTTCTTCCTCTTTTTCATTTATTTTTTCTTTTAATGTCACATATTTTCCTTTTGCAGCTTCCTCAATTGCTGTACCCTTCCTAGACCTACTATGTTTGTTATATTCCTCTAATTTTTCTGTTTTTTTCGCTTTCTCCCCCCTTAAATTATATGTACCTGTTTCAGATTCCATTTTTTTTTTTTTTTTATTTCTTTATCTAAAATTTCAAAATTCTCCTTTATGCTATTTAAATTTTGAAAATAAAAAAAATTATTGACTTATGGTTGCAAAGTCCTGAAAAGTAAACAATATTAATACAAATATTTAATTAATAATCTTATCTAAAGTGCCTTAAGGTTAATTCTTAAATTTTTTTATAATCGAGCCCCACGTTTGTGTGCCAAATGTAATAATTGGTAAATTCACTTTTATAAGTCTTAATAAAAATTTATAAGTTAAAAGAAATAACGATTCAATGCTGCTTTTGTTACAAAAATTTTAATATCTTAATATGACATTCCTTATTTTCTTTTATAAAGTCACTTACTAATTACAAAGTCTTATTTTATCCACAAAGAATTACAAAAATTAAGCTTTATTAGCCTAAGTCTAAAATTTGTTTATGGCAGCAAGAAGTTTAGTTATAAATTTTAATATTAATTGAATTTGATTTAATTACTTTAATTTGAGCTTGAGCTCTCCTTATCTCGGGTTAATAGGTGGGTTTTCTAAATTTTGAATAATAAAATTTGAGTTGGCACCTTCAAAAAAAAAATATCTAAGTTACAATTCTTACAAGCTAAAAATTTTTTACAAGTTATTTGATTTCTAATTAAATAATTTCCTGAATAATGTCTTCTTAATCGATCAGTTCAATGATTTGGCTTAATGTTATTCTGTAATTATGATTTGAATACGATACTGCACTTTCCGCACCAGTAAAAAAATAAAATTTCTACAGCCAATTCTGAAACACGTCTGCCTCGTTCAAATAGTCTGTCCCAACTAACTGACGCTCCCTTTTTAGCAATAAAATGGCCAAGTCGTCAATTTCCGCTATTTTCTCGTTTATTCCTTGTAACAGCTTTACGGATGTCATGTTCACCGCCTCTGATACACTTCTTCTTCTTAACAACTGCACTTAAATTTCTTTGCAAAACAATTGCATTTAAATCTTATTTCCCAAACTGTTTTAGATTATATCTCCACGAGAAATATTTAAAATGAATATCTTTTGCCGGTCAATGCGCACGCAACTCCACAAATTCGTTCTCCCATCTTGTTTACTTCAGAACATTTCACTAGCTTGCCGTTTGAAAGTTTTAAGTGTATTTATATCGTTCTATTGTTCTATTCAAATTGTTATCTATCAATTACTTCTAATACATTTTCTTATAAATAGTGATTTGTGTGTTTTTTTACTTTTTATATAAAATCTTGTGATTAGATCTAAAATGTGGCCATGTGCATTTTCTACACAAGTGAAATTAGGTTATGTTTACATTTCGTTACTGGTATATTTTAGTAATTTTTTTACATACTGAATTTATTTATATATATTTATCTTATTTTGTAAGTGCCTTTTATATATATATATATTACTTCAAAATGTTACAATATATATATACATATATATATTTACAGACAAAAAACATGCAAGTTGAGGGCACAATCGCCCCCCAGCCCCTAAAAATAATCTCTGAGCTGTGGAGTGAACTGTGCCTGAACTGTGGAGTGATATTCAGGCAGTCTTGAATAAGTATACATATGAAGAACTGGTTTGGCTCTCAATGAACTAAGAGACGATGACACTGACTGGATAAAGGGACAGGTGGTACAATTTTTTAAGGCATTTACAAGTTAGTCAAAGTGTTTAAATAAAAATGACAACCATCTAACAAAATGTATATAATAAACGTTTTCTTTTTTTGTAATAACCAAACGGCGATTACTTTTGGAATAGATTACAAATGTGGAGATAGTCTGTCTTAGTTTTTATCCCTCTAAGGTTGATTACACGGTAACTAAAATGTAAAATAATATATTTGTGGTTGGAGGTTTTTGAATATTATTTAACAACAGTCTATTCCAAATAAATAGCGATTATACAAAATATAGTACAGAGATATGAGCCACATAGTTCATGGTTTCAATATTTTAATTTAAAATAAGGGACTTACAAGAACAATGTCTTAATTAAAAATAAAATGAAACTTTTGGTAATACTTGACAAAGACCTAGCTAATTCTGACGTTTCCCTTTTCAGATATGTTCTAAACAAGAAACAAGTGATTTCAAGTATCATGAACCATAAATAAAGGTTAAAATTTAAAGAATAACTTCCACGCATTAACACAATCAAAACTGTTTAAAGGAAATGTTTCTAACAGAAATGTTAGAACAGAGCATTCAACACATCAATAGAACATAAGCTCAAGCACACCTACGAGTCTGGTTAGGTTATAAGAAACAGGTTTACAAAGCATCCACATAAAATATATCACTAGACAAGTCAATGTATGTTGCTTTAAGACTATGGTCATATGTTTAACACTGCTAAGACACCAAATCTATCGCAACTAGACTGATACATAAGAATACAGTGTGACAGTCATAAAGCATTACTTCATAAAAGGTTTTACAATAGCGGGGTAGTGTTTCCATATTATTACTTCCTGTTTTCTCATTATATAAGGTTTGTGATACTTAAAACAACTTGTTTTAAATGTATTTTTGAGTAACATGTGTGAAAAAGGAAAAAATTGGATTTAGCAGTCTTTTGTCTGAGGCATTAACTGAAGCATGGAGGTTATCCAACATTTCTTGCGGTTAACTCTATCTTATCGATTCTCATAAACAAAATTTGCACACAAATAATCAATGTTAATTATTTCCTAAACACTTTTAAAATGTTATAGACTTGCGTATAGTAGCACTTACTTTGCTTGTTGAGGACGGCCGTTTCGGGAGATGTGTCCCTTTGTCAACTCAGACCGTAACTGATCTCAAGGTTTACGTAGGTTAGGGTGGGGGTGGGATATTTTGGTGGTGTGGGTGTATTATATGTGTATTAGGAGTTATGATGTCAAAAAGTGCGTGTGAGTTGTAATGTAATTGTGTATTGAGTATGTGTGTAGGGTGTAGTTTGAAGTGCCTATATATTTCGTATTGTTCGGTTGTTTAGCGTTGGTTATTTCTGTGTTGTTTATGAAGAATTTGTAGGTTAGATGTTATGTCTATTTAGTCATGTTTTGTGGAGTTGAGATGATCGGCAAAGTTTGATTGGTAGTTATTGTTTTTTAGTGCTTTTATATGTTCTTGGTAACGTGTGTAGAATGACCTCCCTGTCTGGCCTATGTAAAAACTATGGCATGAACTGCAAGTTAGTTTGTAAACTCCAATGGTGTTGTAAATGTCATTGATTTTGTTGTTGGGTTTAAATTGTTTGTTGAGGGTGTTGTGTGTGGAGTAAGCTATTTTGTAGTTGTATTTTCGTAATGTGTTGGTTAAACTGTGGGTTTTGGATGATCTGTATGGTATTGATAAGTATTTTATGGGATTGTCATCTTGTGTGTTTGTATTTGGGTTATTATGTTTATTTTTTAGGTGGTTGTATAATTTGTCAATCATTGTTGGGTTGTATCCGTTCGTTTGTGCTATATATTTTATGGTGTTTAACTCCTGGTAGTGTTCATCTTTGTCTAGCGGCGTTTTAAGCAGGCGATATATCATGGTGTTGTAAGCAGCTAGTTTATGTTGGTTTGGGTGGTTTGAGGAACTGTATATGGTCGTATTAGTACTGGTGGATTTTCGGTATATGTTAAATTTATGTATTTGTTTGTCTGTTCGTTTAATTGTGAGGTCTAAGAAGTTGAGGGAGTTTTGTTGTTCTGTTTCGATGGTGTATGTTAGTTTAGGGAGTATGAAATTTAGGTGTTTTAGAAATATGTGTGCTCTGCGTGTGTTGCCCTTATATAATGTTATGATGTCGTCGACATATCTGTACCAGTAAATTATGTTATCTGAGTATTTATAGTTGTGTAAAATGTGGTTTTGTTCAATATGGTGTATGAATATTTCTGCTAAGATGCTAGCTATGGGGGAGCCCATGGGTAGTCCATCTTTCTGGTTGTAGAATGTGTTATTGTAGGTGAAGTAATTTTGAGATGTGATTAATCTTGTGAGGTGGATGATTTCGTTAATGTGTGTATGTGGTGTATTTGTGTCTATTAGCATGTTTTTGAGGATGTCGATGGTTTCTGGAATGGGGATGTTTGTATATAGATTTGATATATCAAAAGAGATTAAGGTGGAATTGTGTGGGATATTTACGTTTTTTATTTTGTCTATTAGATTTAGGCTATTTTTTATGCTACAATGATAAATTTTATATGGTTTCGGATAGTTTTGTCGAGTAATTTGGCTAGAAGATGAGAAGGGGCGCTTGTGTGGTTGATTAGTGGACGTATTGGGATGTCTGTTTTGTGAATTTTGGGCAGGGCGTTTAGTTTAGGGGCTATTGGCTTTATTTGTTTTAGGTGCTTTTTGGTGTGGTGTGGGATTATAAGTTTTGTTTTGTTTATTGCTTTTTTGATTTGAGCGTTGTATTTTGTTGTTGGGTCTTCTTTTAGTGTAATGATGTTGTTATTTTGGATGAAGCTGTGTACTTTTTTGTTGATGTCGCTATTGTTAATAATTACCGTTATGTTGCATTTGTCAGCTTTGGTAATGGTTAAATTTTGTTTTTTTAATTTGTTTTGATGGATTTGGTTACTTTTAATTCTTGGGTGTTTGTTTTGGGGGGTTTAATTTGGGTTATTTTTGTTTTATTTAGTGTCTGATTGCATCTTGTTGTTCTAACAGTGTGTTGTGTTGGATTGTATTTTCAAGATCTAATATTAGGGTTTTGGTGAAATTTTGTTGGCTGTATTTAGGTGTGATGTTATGTTTTAAGCCCTTGTCTAATAGGTTTAATTCATTAATTGAAAATGTTGTGTTGGTGAGATTTATAGTTCTGGGGTGAAAAATGTGTGTTGTGTTAATAACCTGTTTTGGGTGTTGTGCGCTTTTGAGGTTATGTAATTGATCTCAAGGTTTACGTGGGTTAGGGTGGGGGTGGGATATTTTGGTGGTCTGAGTTATGGTCTGAGTTGACAAAGGGACACATCTCCCGAAACAGCCGTCCTCAACAAGCAAAGTAAATGCTACTATAGGCAAGTTTAAAACATTTAAAAAGTGTTTAGTGATTACTAGTAGCTCACGCCAAGATGGAATCAACAAATGTTAATTATTTAATACAATCACTATAGACAATTTTACTTACTTGTATTTTCCTATTGCAGATATTAGTTCAGTATACACTAATGAATGAGTGACTGAATTACTTGCAGCAGAAATAAATTTCAAAATGCATGGGTTGTTGACCAGCATAGGGTGACAATCTATCATCATCCGCAACTGTTCAGCTACCACTCTGAAATGAAATAGTTTTGATTAATTTTAAATAAACACGAGGTCAAATAAGAAATACACTACTCCCAGCAGTATTAGAGTGATCATCATTTATGTAAATCCTTAAGCCTCCTTTTTAAATTCCTTCTATTAGCTCACACTCTCCAGATATATATCTTGTACAAATTTTCAATCGTTAATAAAATACGTTTTTATTCATCCCACCAAGTTCAAATATATTTGTTTAAACCGATAGTGTATGAAAATTAATGTTAATACAGTTTTTTCAAATATTAATTAAATTACAATGAAAATATTGGAAAGAACCCCAATACCACAAAAAATTTTAAAAAATAACAAATAAAACAAGTTACTTAAGATTAAACCCTTATGTACATTTCAATGAACATGTCATCATCATCAGAGGGTCTTATTACAAAATTACCATCTAGCAAACAAGAAGTTACAAACTATAATGATCCTAGTTTGTTCAAACATCATTCTAGTTTGTAACTTCTTGTGTGCTAGATGGTAATTTTGCAGTAAGACCCTCTGATGATGATGACATGGTCATCGAAATGTACATAAGTGTTTAATCTTAAGTAATTTGTTTTATTTTTTATTTTTTATTATTTTTTGTGGTATTGGGGTTCTTTCCAATATTTTCATTGTAATATATTGTTCAACTGTGCTCTTGATATTGTGTATTAATTAAATTATAAAATTTGTGATATATTATAAAATTATAAAATTTTTGAAACGTCCATTCTACAATTTTAAACTGTTGCCATGATTACCATATAATATCATAAATAGTGCTACAGGGTAACTAAAATAAAATTTGTCTTTGTTAACCTCAGTAGGAATTTATTTGAATATTTTTTATTTATATTACTTGTTTAAACAATTATTCATCACAGCTGCTATAACTTAAATAAGAAATGCTACAAAGAAACTACATTGCTAGATGAAACTGTTAAGCTATGGCCACCCTTCTAGCCTGGAATAATAATGAATAGCATACAGCAAAACATACTAATTAGGGAGGCTGATTCCTAAAATTTTCGATCCCGATTTTTTACAGTTATAAAGGCCTACATGATATTCTCTAATAATGAATTTAGTCAACATCTTGGTCATATGGTGAATGAAGCCTTTTAAAAGTTTCATTGTAATATAATCGACTACATTTGTAACAAGCTTCTGTTCGGCCCTGATTTATGAATAAGAATTTCTGAAGGCAAGACAAACATATCGGATAAAAGTGACAAGCAGACAATAAATGCTTTTGATCATCTTTGTTGTTGAGTCATAAATAATAATAATATTTTCATTAGCTCAAATCTCCATTTGCTTTAATCGTTCAATTCATTCAAATCAACTTATACATCAATAAGTTATGGTTCATAAATAATTATTTTTCCAATAAATTACACTGCACACATATTGTAAAGGTTGAAAAATCAAGAATTGGATTTGGCACTTTAATCAATGGATAATCGAGTATTGGTGATCGCTTAATACCATTAGAACAAAGAAGTAAGTAAAATAATCCAAGAGTGATAACTACAAATTAATTTATATTTACCCAATGTTAAAACTAATGTTTTTTATTTAATCACTTATGACTACCCGAACTTTAAATTGTGTAAAAACTTACTAAGATAGAACATTTTTGATCGCTATGTGGTGATCTTCATCAGTGTCTTCTGCTTGAAGCTGTTAGGTTAGGCATTGACGGTTTTAAAGGCAAGTTTTTGATAGTAAAGAGCTGTGTGATTTGTATTGGGTTTGTTTGTTTATTATGTTTGTACTTTGTGTGTTTTTGTAGATTTCATATTGTTTTCTAGTGCGTTGAGATGTGGTCCTTTTTTTTATGTGTAAGATTTCTAGGTTATGGTAAATATCTGTGTATTTGTGTTCTGTTTCTTTTATGTGATTGTATAATGCTGGAGTTGGTGTCCTGTTTGTGTACCTCGACTCTTTGTTTGAAGCTGCGACCTGTTTGCCCAATGTAGAATTTGTTGCACATGTTGCAGTTTAATTAGTATACGTCTAGTGCTTGTAGTTTATCTTTGTTTTGTGTTGTATTTTGTATTGCAAATTGTTATTAGATTGTATGTTATTTGGTATCCTGTTTTTTTGAAATTTATGGGCTATTTCTCTTGATGTTCTGTTTGTGTATGGTATTGTTATGTATTTGTTTTCCCTCTTTGTAGTGTTAATTTTAGTGTTTTTTGTATATTGTGCTATAGTTTGTCTATTATTGTGGTGTTGTATCCATTTGTGTATGCTAATTATTTAATGGTGTCTAGTTCTTTGTTTATGTTTTCTGTGGTCATTGGAACTTCTTTAAATCTATAGAGCATGGATCTGAAGGCAGCGTGTTTGTGTTGGATAGGGTGGTTAGAGGTGTTGTGGATAAGTGTGTCTGTCGTTGTGGGTGTGTTTTTGTGTGTGGCTTTTTGTTATGGTGAGGTAGAGGAAGTTTAAGGATCAGATGGTTTCAATCTCTGAGGTGAACTGGAGTTTTGGGTGTATTTTATTGTATTATTACTAATATTATTGTAATATTTTTTATTAATATTGTTTTTTGTAGACAAAATTATAACAGATCATTAACCTATATTTATACAAAAGAACTGATATCAACATTTCTTGAACAGTAGAATTACATTTATACATATCCTGATTAACATTTTTTGGGTTAACCGAGGACAATTGTCAAGTATGACTAAAGTTGTGGGTGTAGCATGTGACAAAAGACAATTCTCTGTGACAACTCGATAAAGTTTAACGTTTGTATATTTCTGGAGAAGGACAATTCTCTATACCAACTCAGAAAAGTTTAATGCTTGCATGTTTCTGGAAAAGGACAATTCTGTGTAACACCTCAGTAAAGTTTAATGTTTGTATGTTTCTGGAGAAGGACAATTCTCTGTAACAACTCAGTAAAGTTTAATGCTTGCATGTTTCTGGAAAAGGACAATTCTGTGTAACACCTCAGTAAAGTTTAATGTTTGCATGTTTCTGGAGAAGGACAATTCTCTGTAACACCTCAGTAAAGTTTAATGTTTGTATATTTCTGGAGAAGGACAATTCTCTATAACAACTCAGTAAAGTTTAATGCTATTATGTTTCTGGAGAAGGACAATTCCCTGTAACAATTCAGTAAAGTTTAATGCTAAAATTAAAAATACTTAACTAAGTGAATACATAGGTCAGCAAGTAAGCTCTAAGTATTCACATAGTAAAGTACTTTTAACTATAGTTTAATCAGTGAATTCAAGATGATTACATCAAGCAACTTTAAAGTTTACTGCTTATATGATTCTGGAGAAGGATAATTCTCTGTGACAAGTCAGTAAAGTTTAATGCTATAATTAAAAATACTTAACTAAGTGAATACATAGGTCAGCAAGTAAGCCCTAAGTATTCACATAGTAAAGTACTTTTAACTATAGTTTAATCAGTGAATTCAAGATGATCACATCAAGCAACTTTAAAGTTTAATACTTGTATGATTCTGGAGAAGGACAATTCTCTGTAACAACTCAGTAAAGTTTAATGATTATATGTTTCTGGAGAAGGATGATTCTCTGTAACAACTCAGTAAAGTTTAATGATTATATGTTTCTGGAGAAGGACAATTCTCTGTAACAACTCAGTAAAGTTTAATGATTATATGTTTCTGGAGAAGGATAATTCTCTGTAACAACTCAGTAAAGTTTAATGTTTGTATGCTTCTGCAGAAGTTCTCTTGACCTATTCTCGGTACTGGTTCGAGAATACCGGCTTTTATATTTGTGATTGGTCGAGTCATGTATAGCCAATGAATGTGCAATTATTTATTCAGTTTCAGCCATTACTGCCTTGCTCCTGATGATAAAAGAATTGATATGTTAATACTGTTTGACAAAATTCTTAAGCAAGCTGTCTCATCATCAAATGCCTGTACTTCTCAATTTGGCCTCATCTCTAGAAAAATGTAAACCATATTAGGCTTTACCTACATTGGAATATATTATATAACAGCCAAAATAATAAACTCAATAACCCAACCTCAAATACCCAACACGACAAACCTATACTTAACAATACCATACAGATCATCCAAACCTCTACCCATAAACTAACCAACAGACTTTGTAAATACAATTACAGACTAGCCTAATCTACATACAACACCTTCAATAAACAATTTAATCCCAACAACATTAACAAAGATATATACAACTCCACTGGTGTTTACAAACTAACTTGCAGTTGTTGCCACAGTTTTTACATAGGCCAAACAGGAAGATCATTTTACAAACACTTCCAAGAACACATAAAAGCACTCACAAACAAAAACGCCCAATCAAACTTTGCTGAACATCTCGCCTCATATCCACAAACCCCAATTACACAAACATAACATCAAACCTACAAATTCTTTGTAAGGAAAAACAAAAATAATCAATGATACACAACTGAACAATATGAAATAAAAAAATATTTTAATCTACACCCTACACAACTCCTATTTACATTGTAACTCATACACTCTTTTCAAAATTATAAGCCCTAATACTCTCTAAAAATACGCCTACATCCCAACCTTAATATCCCACTCCCACTCTAACCTATAACAACCAAGCGGTCACTTACAATTGTAGTTGACAATGAGACACATCTCCTGAAATGGCCTCAATAATCGAAAAAGTACGTGCTACTATAAGCAAGTGTAACATACTAACATATATACAAATGTTTTTAGTTAAGGTTAATGTTATAATTACAAACACAGATTAGTGTAAAATAATTTTAAAAATAAATACATCTTTATTTCACTGCACTTTAAAAATGTTTTGTAATATCAAAATTTAGAAACAACTTACTTGGAAACACCTTGTTGATATCCCGAAACATCAAACAACAGCAACAATCTTTGCAAGAGAATTGGTAAAAGTTTTTCGCAGAGGGTTTCAGTCATAGCAGCTGCGTTTAAGAAAGCATTAATCAAAAGTGGTGCTATTTGACTAGATGTCTGCACTAAGCCATAGTTAACCAGATCTTTTATTGTTGAAAAAAAATTCTGATACCTGTAAAAAAAATAATTTTTTTATTGGATCCAACCTACGTTAAAACTTTATATTTAAATAATTTTACAATTAATGATAGATGTAGATAGTTTGAACAAAACAAAAACTCGGTGTTAACTGGCACGAAGGTTCTTACTGGTCAGAAAAAATTTACCATTTTATATATGAAAGTTACAAAAAAGGATTTTGAATTCATATAAGGGTTGGATTAACATAGGAACATAAAATTTCTTAGTCCACAATATAGGAAAGAGTTGAGTGCAGGCCTTATATTAGGGACATAGAGTGTAGGAGTACAGATACATAAGTAAAGGTTAGGACAAAATAAGAGGGAGATGGTACAGAGAGAAGCAGAAAGTGATGGCTAGTATAGTCAGGGCCTTAACGTTCAGGAGTGTAACAGCTAGTACCCCTTTACGACCTTGATAGAGAGTAGATATATATATTAGTCACATATATTGCAGATTACTTCTGTCAGACGAGCTTTCCATTACATATTATTGCCAAAGAGAAAAGCAACGTCATACCCTACACGTTATTTCCTCTACATCCCCTACAGCATGTAACAGCCTTCAATACCCACCCCGTTTTATATTGCTAACCATCGATCTATATGTGTGTATACCACATGGGTATCTATGTCTACATATACGATATTATAAAATGAAATTAGACACTGCTCGCTTTGTCCTAGATGTGTTCCTCAGTCGTACAGGATTGTAAAGGACTATGTAAGGTAATGATTTCAGTTGAAACCTGTAGTTTTCTCCTCAAATCTCTCAAGAAAACCAATCCCTGAATTAATAAAAACCTTATTAGTTACATTTCAGCCTTTGAGTTCATCTTCAACATATTTATATCAAATTCAACATTTTATTTTTGGGAATTCTATCTAGCTTATTAACTGGATTTTTTTATATTAATATTCTTACAAACTACGATTTTAATTAAGAATCTGGCAAAATAGCCAAATTTAATTTTAATTACTCCCCCACTAAAATTTTCTGAAAACATTAAAAATATAAAAATGATAACCATGTTGAAAATATTTGAATTAATAAAGAGTAAAACCCGTTTAAAATTGAATTATCCGGATCCCATTCTATTTTCTGCTTTAGGAAGAGGATGATGATCAATCTTCAATCTACCGTACAGTAAAGTGGTATGCAATCAAGAGGAAGTACTGAGAAATACTTTAATCCTGTGGATGTAGTGGAATTTTAATCACACAAAACTTCAATTTCAAAAATATACTGTAATGTTAACTTTTCCAAGTATTATGAGATTTCACTACTTGGAAATATCTAGAACTCTATAGGCATATGAAGGCTTACAACTATTTACTGCAAAAAAACTTTTACTATAATTTTAAGAATAGATTTTAAAAAATAACTTGTTTTGCTTCCTGGACCAGTTCCATGGGTTTAGGACAACTTTTAAATGCTGAAAATTCTTGGAGATCATTCAGTACAGTCAACTCTTCCCTAAATTATTTTATTTTCATTTCATTCTCTTCTACTTCAAATTCATTCATATAATTTTCTTCTTCCTGCTAATAATTTCTTCTAATAATCAAAGTAAAAGGTGTTACCTTTAAATGGAAGATTGGGTTGTTGACATAAGTCATTTATTTAATTTTCAAAAAATTTCAAAAGTAAAATTACTATTCTTCTAAGTGAAGCATTAACTATTCTTACACATTTCTATTAAAGGTTGCACAGTCAGGTTAGTAACAGTTTCCACTGACATTGTGTAATGGAATACACATTCATCAGAGAATACTTGAAGATTGAAAAGATTAAGTGAAAGTGTCAATAGCACCTGTAAATGTATTGGTTTTTAATTTTTTTATTTATTTATTTTTTTTTTTTTAAATTCAGTGTTACTTACTGATCAAACAAATAATAATATTTATAAAGGGAACAGCAATAATAGAAAAATATTTAAAGAGATGTAAAGTCCATAAACAACTGTGAAAATTGAAAGAATAACAACAAACTAGTCTCATTATAATGTGTTGTCTCTTGATCTAGCCTTCATATACCAAGTGACCTATTGTTCCTAAACATTATTTTAATGATACAACTAAAATGTGAATATTAAAACATTGTTTCAAACACATAAATATTAAGAAATAAATAACGCTAGAAACAATAAATTGAACAACTTGCATAGGAAAAACGTTTTCAAAGTTTGATGGTAAAGCTGTATTCCTCATAAAATAACTGACAACAGGTTTGTATTGAGTTCGAGTCGTCTCATGTAAAGATATTAATACAGGATCCTTTACACCTGCTTGATTTAATTTGGAAGTCTGCTGGATGCATATTGTGGCTGAGAGAACTGGTAAATCAAGGAGTCCATGCAGTATCTGCAACACATAACAAAGGGCATTATTTATGTACCTGACAAAAGATTTATGTATGGTAATATTTAATACTTTAATAACAAGTTTCCATTTGCAGTTAAGAACTCCTCTTAACCGGTGTATCTTTTATTACAGGGAAATCCACACAAAAGGGACCCCTGAAGGAGCCTCTACTCCATGACAGTTATTGCATCATCAAAACACATTTATCAAAACCTTTCGCTAAATTTTTTTGCCTCTCGAAACTGTCACCACAAAAATAGATATTTATATCTGTCCTAATGCGTTCTTGGAATCACAAGACACATTAAGTAGTATTTCTATTGATGTCCATCTGTTCTTATAGGGAATTACGATCAACTCATTACTCTATCTGCTTTACCATTCAACTGCCTTTTGGTATGACATAACGGATAACTTGAGGCCGTATACTATTGGATAGTGAGAGTGAATGCAATGAAATAGAGTGTGACAATGACGGTTTAGTGTTTGTCCACATAAGTTTGCTAATCAATGTATTGATAATATTGACTTTATAAATTCAGACAGTGATTCGTAAAATATTCTGACACCAGAGTTCTCTTTTTTTATAGATCCCCTGCCAGGCCCTGGCAAATCTGTACCATTGCATTTCCATGTTGATCTGCCATCAACATCACATTTTGATGATTCATTTTACATCCATCCTCCTATATCAGGTTCAGTAAAACAACATTATAAAAGATCTTAAATAGTGTTTGGGAAAACCCAACTCGGTAAAATATTTCCCATTTACAAGCCTTCCAGATATAGAACAAAAGACATGTCTACAGTTAGGAGATTATAGAGAATTAGATATTTTTAGTTTATTTTGAGGTGATGAGTTTTTTGTCAAGATCTTGTGAGAAACTAATGATTATGCTTAGAAAAAAATAAATAACCCACAACTCCCGAAAAGTGATAATAACTGGATACCTTCTACAATGAGTGATCTGAAAAGCTATTATATATAATGATGTCCCATGTAAAAAGATCTGATATTTGTATGTACTGGTCTAAAATAAAAATGTTAAAAAGGCGCAAAACCATGCCTATTGTTATTTATTCGAAAACAATGCCTATTGCAAGGTTTATGGGTATACTTATGTTTCTGGATTTTTATTATGAATCCGTATTAGTTCCTACTGACAAATTTTAAAAATAACTAACATTTGATAACAAATTTTAAAAAATTTACCAACTGGAAAAATATATGCCATTGACAAAAGCCTTATAAAGATGAGTTCAAAAGTCTGCCCTAAAAACAATAAAACCCTAAAAAAGGGCAAGATTTAGTATAAAAGTATATAAAGTTTGTGAAATGAATTCTGGGTATTATTTGGCGTTAAAAATTTACATTGGGTAAGGTTAAGTATGTAGTAAATTTTTAGCCAAAGAATCGGTTGTTTAGATCTTATGCAACTCTTCATGGGCTTGGAATACAAATATTTTCAGACAATTGGTTTGTGACCACTTGGGTTATTTGTCGAATTGATAAGCAAAAAATTCATGCTACCAGAACTGCATTGAAAATTAGGTTCTACAGATATTAATACTGAGAGATTTCAAAGAATGTAAACTAAAACCAATCAACGTATCTTAGGGACTTTGAAAAGTATTTTAGCAGTTCTGTAGAAAGATAATAAGGGTGTGGAACAAAGTGTTTTCATGCTGACCTAAATTTTGGTGAAACTAGAATAAGAACAAGGAAAATGCAATATTTGGTCCTGGAATTTACAATTCATTTAATATTTATAATAAATTAACCCCCCTTGCACAAGCAAATTCCCTCATATAGCCAGCTACATTCAATACATGTTGTATTTTACCTTTATTTTTAATCAACCATTGCACATTCCTAATTATACAGATTTGAATTACAAATTATTCACCTCAACAGCTATGTCATCCACTGTTAAATATGGAACAAAGTCAATGAATTCTTCAACCAGACTCGATGGATGCGTAGCTATGATTTTCAACATATTTGGATAATACTTCGTGATAAATGGAGATAATGCATCTATGTTGTCCAGAACTAACATGGTTAAATCAAAACTGAACTTGCCCTGCGTATAATAGCGGCCGATGAAATCATCCAAACATAACATTGTTAAGTCATCTTCAACTTCTGAAATACAAATAATGTAGAATAACAAGATAGGTTTACAGACTCAATGTATATTTAACCTACATTTATAATTCTAGTTTCCACAGTTTTACCACATTTATAATTAAAAATGTATATTCTACGGTGAATGTTTCTGGCATTTATTATAAAGAAAATTATTGTTTTCACAGATTGAATGTTTGTACTGTCTTCTTAGTATGTTTCCTTCAAATAATTTGTTCATAAAATTTTACATTAGTTTTTCTTAACCTTAGCAGAAATAAAAACAATATCTGGTAGCAGTCATATGACAACTTCCTGTCTAACATATAACTAAGATAGCACTCTAAAAAAAATTGGGAAATTATTGCCTTGGAGTCGTTATTTAAATGATTTTTTGGTTGTGAATATTACAGATTTAATAAAATACCAGAAACCCACTCCAATTGTAAATTTGGTATGCAGTTCACTTTTTAGTAACTGATATTTTTCAATTCCTTCTATTAGTGGATACTCTTGCTACATATATTTTGTTCAAATTTTCAAACGTTAATAAAATACTTTTTATTTATCCACTCTAGTTCAAATACATTTTTTAAAAACTGGTAGTAGAAGACACTTGATGTTATTATATTTGTTGATTCCATCTTCACGTGAGCTACTAGTTTTCACTAAAACACTTCTAAATATTTTACAAACTATAGTAACACTTACTTATATTTCTTGAGGACGGTCGTTTCGGGTGATGTGTCTCACTGTCAACTCAGACCATAACTGATCACAAAGTTTTTGTAGGTTAGTGTGTTAGGGTGGGGTGTGTGTATGTATATGTGTGTGTGTATGAAATTAGCTTGACTAATCACCCTGGTCTTGCCCAAGTCCAAAGAATCAAGATATACATTAATAAAAAGGAATAAATATAAAGAATATTAGTTTGTGGCCTATAGAAGGCTCTGTCCAAAAATATTTGAATGCCCCACTCTCTCTCTCTCTCTCTCCCTCTCTCTTTCTTTCTCTCTCTCTCTCTCCCTCTCTCTTTCTCTCTTTCTCTCTCTCTCTCTCTCTCTCTCTCTATATATATATATATATATATATATATATATGTATATATATATTGTAACATTTATAGAATGGGCTATATAATGTTGTTTAAGAATTGGAAGAATAGATTAGAAATAACTCACACAAAATGTGAAATAGGAGAAATTCATTAAGAGATTGGTTAGATTAAATTAAAACTAATTTAAGGTAAAAGCCTAAAAAAATTTTAACATATAAAAAAAATTCTGAACTGGAAAGAATGCATTAGGAAATTTGTTGGATCAAGTAATGTAACAAATAAAATTAGAACAAGATAATCTAATAATAATAAAATAAAAAAAATTGTAAACTTTGTTAACATAGGGCATAAGTAATTACTTGAAAGAGAAGGTAAAACACAATTATAAACAATGAAGTGAGATAGGGATTAAGTTTACATTAACCCATGCCAAACACACACATTTCGGAATTATTACAAAATTAAAAAGCAAAGACACTGCACACACAAATAATAGTAATTAAATAAACACTGGAAGGTTTGTTGAGGATGGGATAGGTGAAGCAGTGTGTTAACCAAATTAAAACGGTTGAAAACAATTTCATGAAAGCAGGGTCTGGATCAGAAGGAATCCAAAATGGCCGACGTTAGTTGATCAAGTTTAATCCAAGGAAGTAGGTCAGTGTTACAGTCGACTCTAGTGGGAGAAAAAGGAACTTCATTACATGAAAGCAAAGGTTTATGGGTAATTAATATAGAATTTGAGAAGAGGTCCGCGCCATGTTTAAAAAAAAAAAGGACGCGTTAGTCTGGCTTGGGCAGCTGAATAAAGTGAAGCCATTTTTAGAAGCCAAAATCCCGTTTGGAGCATATCATCAAAATTATACGAATTTGTGAAGAAACGTGGCCAAAATAAAACGAAAATAAGTGAATTTAAAACCTATAATACAGTTTATTATAATTAAAGTAACCAATAAGAATTTAATTGTGTGTGAAACATAAATCTTAAAGAGAACTGAATCCTATATGAACAACCAGCAAAACTCCAAAAATCAAAGTACATAGCGCTAGAAAAATAAACCTTTAGTGAACTTTTAAAGTTATAAAAAGAAAATTATAAGAAAATTAAAATTGTAAATTATTAGAATATCTTGAAATAACATAATAGTTTAGTAGTAAGAAAGCCTAATCCAGTTCAAACAGGTTAGGGACTTTTTCTTATTCCAAATTTAAGATTTTACATCAGGAAGCTAATTATTAAAACTATTTTTTTAAAATTAATTTTATTTATTAAAATTTATTTAATTAACCAAAGAGTTAGAAGATATAGCCCATGCATAAAACCCCGAGATAATAAGAGATCTTAGCAAATAGCCTAGGTTATAAAATCTTGTAACTAACATATTAAGAATTGAGTTTTGTCTATTTTGTTAAAACTTTTTAAGTTTTTATTCTGTTTATTGTTTAAATTAAAAAACTGTTAAAATTAAAAGAGTTTAAATTATTCCTGAGTTTTTGTTTTAAATTTAATAGAAATTAAATTATTCATTCACTCAATAAAATATAAATAATAAAAAAAACATAATATATATATATATATATATATATATATATATATATATATATTCATATTTTACGTTATCCATTGTTTTTCCGATGCACTGACTTTATGAAGTTAATATATTATTATTGTAAGTAATTTTATCCACCATTAAGTGCAATGATTTTACCTTAAAATCATTGCACTTAATGGTGGATAAAATTACTTAAAATAGTAATATATTAACTTCATATATATATATATATATATATATATATATATATATATATATATATATATATATATTCTTGATATTTTACGTTATCCATTGTTTTTCCGTTGCACTGACTTTATGAAGTTAATATATTACTATTGTAAGTAATTTTATCCACCATTAAGTGCAATGATTTTACCTTAAAATCATTGCACTTAATGGTGGATAAAATTACTTACACCTTACACTACTAATATATTAACGTCATATATATATATATATATATATATATATATATATATATATATATATATATATATATATATTTTACTTAAAATTACTTACAATAGTAATATATTAACTTCATATATACAGTACAGTCCCGCTAATCCGGTCTCCGATGATCCGGACGTCCGGCTAATCCGGACGGCCCAAAAATTTTGTTTAGTTATAGTATTTTACAGTGCACAATCAGTCTGCCGTCCACAAAAATATTTATTTTTATACGTCTATATTTGTTATTTTTCAAAGGGGTTTCCTACTCTAATAGACAAATAATATAATTTATTCATTAAAATATGAATTTACCATATTATTTGTTTCTTTTGCCTATTAAAGTAGGAAAAACGTCTTTGAAAAAACATATTCACATTAGATCTCCCAACAATAAAACGCACGTGACATCAGAGACATCTTGCGATAAACGAAAGATAAAGGACTGCTGACTAAACGGATAGACAGTCTATCCGTCTGGCGTCAGGTCAGTTGTGTTGTCGGACGGAAAAAACTCCAAGCTTTATTTCGTATTGATGTAGGTGAATCGCTTACTAAAATTGCAAAAGAGTTAGGCGTGGGAAAACAAACCGTTTCCGATTACAGAAAAAGCGACAGGAAATTGAAGATTTTTTTGCAAAAATGGTTAGTAAAGACAGTTTAGGCGGCAGAAGCACTTAAAAAAAACCAAAAAATGAAACCTTAGATGATGCTTTGTATGTTTGGTTTTGTCAACAACGGGAAAAGGGTGTTCCATTATCGGGTGTAAATTTGCAAACGATCGCGCTGAAACTGAATGAAAAGTTAAAAGGAGGCCCTAATTTTACTGCCAGTCTGGGTTGGCTGTCACGGTGGAAGGAACCACACGGCATCCGTCAACTCGGAATAAGTGGTGAAATTTTGTCAGGTGACAGTGATGCCAGTGAAAAATTCAAAGACAAATTTGGCAAGTTTTTCAGAGATGAAAACTTACAACCTTATCAGGTGTTCAACGCTGACGAAACCGGATTAAATTATAAAATGTTCCCAAAAAAAACTTTAGCTTCCAAATTAGATTCAGTAGGAAAAGGCCATGAAGTTAAGAAAGAACGTATGACTTTGCTGTCCCGCAGTAATGCTTCTGGCTATCTAAAATTTCCACTTTTGGTGATAGGGAAATCCGCAAGCCTAGGGTTTTTAAAAATGTAAATTTAAGTGTTATACCGGCCCAATACAAGTTCCAAAAATCGGCGTGGATGAACAGTCAAATTTTTAAGGACTGAAGTTTTTTGAAAACTTTGTTCCAACAACAGAAAAGTTTTTAAAAGAGAAAAAACTCCCTCGAAAATAATTGATAAAGCCCCATGGCACCCAAATGAAGAATTGCGTCATGGTAACATTTTTGTTAAATTTCTTCCTCCTAACGTCACGACTCTCATTCAGCCGATGGACCAAGGCGTGATAGAGGCGATAAAACGGCGATATAGGAAAAAGTTAATTTTATCGCTTTTGTAACAACAAGAAGCAGATCCAGCTACAAAATTTATTGAAATTCTTAAAAAAGTGACTATAAAGGATGTCATTTATATGGCTGCAGAATCGTGGGAGGAAATTCAACCGTCTACAGTCCAAAAGAGCTGAAAAATATTGTGGCCTGAAATGCCACAGGAAAGTGAAAAAAACCGACAGTCAACCTACTAATGACGACGCTGAATTTGTTCAGATTTTTCAACAATTGAAGGGTTGTGCCGAGTTGAAAGACACTGATATTTCCGAGTGGGTTATCAGTGATAATGACATTGGTTATCAAGTGCTCAATTTGCTGTGCACTGCAAATGCAGAAAATGACAGCTCGGTAGAGGAAGACTACACAGACGAACTGGTCAGCCCAACTCATGATGGGGCGACTGCAATGCTGGAGGGGTTGATAACCTACTTTGAGAAACAAACTGATACATCAACCGCGGAGCTACTGACCTTGAAACGCCTACGAGATCGTACTGTGAAACGACGTTATTCGTCGTTAAAACAAAAGGACATTACGGACTTATTTCACTACGTTTTTTAAAGTTTATTTTTGTTTAATTTTAATTTTTGTTTGAGTTTTTTTTGCGTTTATACAGTATAGTATAAATAGCTTTATGTGAATACATTTATTCAACGAGAAAGATGCTTTGATATTTATTCATGTCATACCTTTTCTGTTACAATTACAGGATTTTTTTGCTAAATATGCTATGAAATACTGTACTGTATAGCTATATTTAGGCCTCAATTTCTCTAAAACTACAATTTCAATATGTTTCCCCGCCTAAAACACATATTGTATTCATTTGTTTTGCTTTTTCCGTCTAATCCGGACTTTCGTTGATCCGGACAGGGTCCGGTCCCATCAAGTCCGGATTAGTGAGACTGTACTGTATATATATATATATATATATATATATATATATATATATATATATTTAGGTTAGTTCTAGTAGAGCTTAAAGCTTATTTAGGAATTTTTGGACTTGATAGGAGACTGACAGACTTACCTAAAGGCAATAGTCCAAAACTGCAATCTCTTGGAAATAAGCACATATAAAACACTTAATACACTTTTATTTGAAATATTTCGATCAACATGATCTTCTTCAGTCAAGAAAGAGAAAAAACAAAACAAAAGATTGAAGTGAACCTCAGATGTGTATAAACATCCAATGTCACTGATTCACAGATTTATAGTTTATGATATAGTGCTATATGTGATATGTGTAGAAATTGTTATATGTGAATCGTGTAAAGATTGGTTACTTGAAACTAGATATTAAAAGTCTGTCAGAAGGAAGGTAATGGAGCTGTTAAAAATGGTAGAAGTTAGGGGGAAGTTAAAAGGAGTTTTATCTGATGTTGAGGTTAGGAGGCTCTCTAGATTTGGTATACCACTGGTATGATAACTCCCATCTTCTTAATTCTGAAGAGTTGCAATCAGGGGGGAGGGCTTTAATTATTTTGGTGGTATAGCAATCATTGAAAGAGATGATGTTGTGACTAGCAGCGTGTTGAGCGGTTGGCCTGTCTATGTTCATGGTTCCAACGTCATGTCTGTGGCCATTCATTCTGATGCTCAGACTATCCGTGGTAAGGCCTATGTACTGTGCCGGGCAAAATTTACACGTACCGCGAAATCTTCTAACTCACAAATTTTCATTAAAGCCTCACCAAATGTTTTTATTTTGTTTTCTACGACTGGTCCGTCTTTAATTTCTTCTTTTTCTTCTATTTGTGCATGTTTTTTGCCTTTTAGAATGAAGCGGTCTCTCGTCTTTCAATATGTCAATCAATATGTCTGGTCGTGGATGTTTGTAAACCATTCATTGCGTTATCTTGAAGGAAACGAGTGCTGACACATAGCCTATCGTAAATTATGGATGTTTGTATACCATTGCGTTATCTTGTGCATATCAGCAATCCTTAACGTTGTTACACAGTTTTCAGAAATAATTACGATCTGTTGCAATTAAGCAGACCTATCTGTGAATTTTGTTATGGTAAAAAAATATATTATAAACTGTATTTTATCTAAACGGAAGTCATTGTAACTTTATATTTTACAGCATGTATATGATCAGATTTTCCGGCTTATGCAGAACTAAGACGTAGTAAATACGTATCACTCATCCTTTTGCTTATTCCGCTTCTGCGTTAGACAGTTTCTGGCTTATGAAGGTTATGAACCAGGTAAATTAAATAGGCGACAGTCGGGACTTTTAAAGTTTTCCGCGACAGACGGGATTCCGCCTAACACAGGGTCCGTCTAAGACAGGTTTCACTGAATATATATATATATGGTACACAGACCTCCCCTTGCATAACATATCCCTTCCAATCCAAGTCTTTAAGGACAAAAAACAAACAATTTTATTCTGTACAGATCACGGATTCTGTCAATATTTATTAAAATATATTTAAAACTACTCCAAATCTTCAATTCCACAACTTGTATTTTATTAACCATCTGTTACAAAGAACCCTATTGTAATAATAGGTATTTTTCAGATAAAAAATACTGTATATCAAAGAAATAAAGATATTTGTTTTATGAATAAATACTCACCAGAATTCACCATAAAGTCCCAAACTTGAATGCACACTGTAACATCTTTTGTTTTCACAGCATGTAATTCTATACGTCGAACAATTTCAAAAATATCTTTTTTAAATTTTGGTTCTAGCTGAACTACTTTGCCCAGTATGTGCAAAATTTCTAGCAATATCTGGTAACAGAAATTACACTCTTATTGGACACAATACTTTGTAAAACATAAAACAACAATTAGCTTTAAATTTAGTACAAATTATTTTCTTCAAATACTGAACACTTTACAGAGTTAAAATTAATTTAATGTTTCTCTGATAACCCCTGTGTAATTTGCATGCTCCTCACCAACCTAAAGAATAGAAAATTTACTGTGTAACACAAAATGACTTGTTCATGACTCAATGCATTAAACAATGCAGTGATGAAGTATGGAACATGTTTGTTGAGACATAACAGCAAGTAGTGTTTTTGTTTCTTATGCAAATTAATAAATTATTTTATTAGTCAGAAACCCCAATATGTAAAACTCAAAAGCCTTAAGCAATAAATATTAATTTTAAAACCAATGAAATATTAATTTAATATTATTTGATTACATCTTCACTTAAGCTACTGGTTTTTAACTAAAAACACTTGTATGTATATTTTAGTATATTACATGTGCCTATAGTAGCACTATGTTTTCGATTATTGTGTCATATGTCATGGAGTAGTTGTTAATTATGTATTTAAATATGGTATTTGATTGTGAGTATGTTTTGTTCTTTAGAATGTGTTATAGTTAGTTTTTGTGGCATTTGTGTATATCGTAATTTTCTGCCGTGTTTAGTTTTTATTACAATTTTATTGACCTGTTATACTTTTGAACTATCTAAAGCTATAAGCTAAATATATCTACTTTAGTCAAGTACTTACTAACCGTGCTCTGCAACTGTTTATCCACAACATTTGTACTGTTCTTCAAACACTGCTTCACTAGAGCTGAACAATATTCAACAGTAACAGGTAAAATATCGGTCCAAAGCAGTGCCCTGATTCCAGTTCGAGACAGAAGTGTGCGTAATAATGAAAACGCCGAAACAGACAACAAATGATTGTCAGCTGGCTTTGTCGCTAAAAGCAAAAGATTTGGTGGACAAAATAAAATAGGTATATGAACTGAATTTTAAATGAAAATGATCTAGATTAACAAAATTTACTTCTTTGATTGACAAGATTTAGATTTTATAATCAGAATTGTTTTTTTTTTACAAAACTATATTGCTTATATTGTCTTGACCGTGACTCACACCTTTGAATAATGCACTGATCTAGTGTGAAATGCGTCTGCTGAAAAATATCAGTAAGTAGTGGTTTTTTTATCAAGAGATACTAAAAGTGTAATATTGTTTATATTAATTATGTTTACACTCACATAGATTATTGTTTAAATAAATGTGGCTGATTTGTGAGTCAGGTACAAGTATTTATATTAACAGGCAACGTTTCAAAAATGGGTATATTACCACTATTAGGCCTACAATACATAAGTACACAATTGTCCTTTATTTAATTGTATACTTATGTTTTGTAAACCTGATGCCGATAACATAGCCGCTATTGAAAAGCTGCCTGTTTAAATAAATATTTGTACCTGACCTGCAAATTTAACATAGTTATTTAAACTATATTGTTTATACATTAAAACTATAAAACTTTCAATACAATATGGATGAAAATTTGCATGATACTACTTTATTAATTTTTAAAAAAATACTATAGTTTCTCTGATTTGCAAAATAGCATTCATTCAGATTAAAGATACCTGTGGTATCCATGTGAAGAATGGAGGCTAAATAAGAATGTACAGGAATTAACCATGAAACATGAAGTTTCTAAGAGGGAATCAACCAACTAGATTAAAAACCTAAGCAGCATCAAAGCGTAAAAATAAGATCAATGAAAACCATAGTACAATTTTTGGTTTATTTGTTTGACTTCTTTGGGATTATTAAGTTAAAGTATTTACATTCAAAGTGTTTATCATTCTGATTAAATGTTCATGAATGTCTAGAGATTCATAACTCTCTAAGTAATTCACTTTTTATTAATTCAGTTTAATAAACCACATGTAATAAAGAGAAAAAGTTTTGTATTAAAAAAGGTTGAAATGTATTTTTTATACTCCAAAGAAAGACAAAATCACAAAATTGCAAAGTGTTTCAAGAATATAAATATTGGTATTACATTGATAAATTGCTTAAGCATAAACAACATGAGGATAGTTGATACTTAATAATAACTTGGACCAACTGTGGTGTAATTTTTAATTAAACATAAATAAAACCTCTTAAGCCACAAAATTTTTTTATTTATTTCCTGATGTAAATTTTGTTTGGAAAGCAATCATCTTCAGAGGAAAATATTACAAGTCTCTTGTAGTTGATGAGGTTTTATTTATTTATAATTAATTAACACTTGTAAATATTTACAAACTCAACTATAGTAGCACTTACTTATATTTGTTGAGGACGGCCACTTCGGGAGATGTGTCTCATTGTCAACTCAGACCATAACTGATCTCAAGGTTTACGTAGGTTAGGGTATTAGGGTGAGGGTGGGATATTATGGTGGTGTGGGTGTATTTTGTGAGTATTAGAAGTTATGATGTCAAAAAGTGTGTGTGAGTTGTAATGTAATTGTGTATTGAGTATGTGTGTAGGGTGTAGTTTGATGTGTCTGAATATTTTGTATTGTTCGGTTGTGTAGTGTTGGTGTTTTCTGTGTTGTTTATGAAGAATTTATAGGTTAGATGTTATGTCTATGTAGTTATGTTTTGTGGAGTTGAGATGATTGGCGAAGTTTGATTGGTAGTTATTGTTTGTTAGTGCTTTTATATGTTCTTGAATTACGTCAAAATTACTTCACCTACAATAACACATTTTACAACCAAAAAGATGGCCTACCTATGGGCTCCCCCATAGCTAGCATCTTAGCAGAAATATTCATACACCATATTGAACAAAACCACATTTTACACAACTATAAATACTCAGATAACATAATTTACTGGTACAGACACGTCAACAATATCATAGCATTATATAGAGGTAACACACGCCGAGCACACATATTTAAAAAAAAACAATAATTCCATACACCTAAAACTAACATACACCATCGGAACAGAACAACAAAACTCTCTTAACTTCTTAGACCTTACAATTAAACGAACAAACAAACAAACACATAAATTAAACATATACCGAAAACCCACTAGTACCAATACGACCATACACAGCTCCTTAAACCACCCACACCAACATAAACTAGCTGCTTACAACACCATGATATATCGCCTGCTTAAAACATCGTTAGACAAAGAAGAACACTACTAGGAGTTAAACACCATAAAACATATAGAACAAATTAACGGATACAACCCAACAATTATTGACAAATTATACAATTGCCTAAAAAATAAACATAATAACCCAAATACAAACACACAACAGGTCAATCCCATAAAATACTTATCAATACCATACAGATCATCCAAAACCCACAATCTAACGAACACACTACGAAAATAAAACTACAAAAAGCTTACTCCGCACACAACACTCTCAATAAACATTTTAAACCCAAGAACAAAATCGATGACATTTACAACACTACTGGAGTTTACAAACTAACTTGCAGTTTATGCCCCAGTTTTTACATAGGCCAGACAGGGAGGTCCTTCTACACACGTTACCAAGAACATATAAAACCACTAACAAACAATAACTATCAATCAAACTTCACCGATCATCTCAACTCCACAAAATATGACTACATAAACATAACATCTAAAATACAAATGCTTCATAAACAATAGAAATAACCAACGCTACACAACCGAACAATATAAAATATACAGACACTTCAAACTACACCGTACACACATACTCAATACACAATTACATTACAACTCACGCGCTTTTTTTGACATCATAACTCCTAATACTAACAAAATACACCCACACCACCATAATTTCCCACCTCCCCCCTAACACCCTAACCTACGTAAACTTTGAGATCAGTAACAGTCTGAGTTGACAATGGAACACATCTCCCGAAACGGCCGTCCTCAACAAATATAAGTAAGTGTTACTATAGGCAAGTTTATAAACATTTACAAGTGTTTAGTGATATTAGTAATAAAATACACCAAGTAGAAAACGTAACCTATATGATAAAAAAATCGAATGTCCTGAAATTAATAAAATAAGTGTAAAAATAAGATCAACGAAAACCATAGTACAATTTTTGGTTTATTTGTTTGACTTCTTTGGAATTATTAAGTTAAAGTATTTTCATTCAAAGTGTTTATCATTCTGATTAAATGTTCATGAATGTCTAGAGATTCATGACTCTCTAGGTAATTCACTTTTTATTAATTCAGTTTAATAAACCACATGTAATAAAAAGAAAAAGTTTTGTATTAAAAAAAGGTTGAAATGTATTTTTTATACTCCAAAGAAAGACAAAATCACAAAATTGTAGAGTGTTTCAAGAATATAAATATTGATATTACATTGATAAATTGCTTAAGCATAAACAATATGAGGATAGTTGATACTTAATAATAACTTGGACCAACTGTGGGGTAATTTTTAATTAAACATAAATAAAACCTCTTAAGCCACACAAAAATTTGTTTGGAAAGCAATCATCTTCAGAGGAAAATATTACAAGTTTCTTGTAGGAGATGAGGTTTTATTTATTTATAATTAATTAATACTTGTCTAATTATTAAATCTTTTGTTGTCTAGTATAGTAATATAAACCAAAATAAAAAAAGTTTATATAAATTAGAAGCCTTGTTACATCTTATAAAAACAGAACAGTATTTATAGCTTAGTATTATGTCAATGAACACATTTGTAAATGCACATAGTAGAGAGATTAAACTAATAATACGCCACCTATACATAGATGGTCTCAAAAATTAGTTAAACTGCCTTTTTTTAAAAATCTAATTCCCTACAAAATCACCTTGTTTTTCAATATTTTTGGTACCGTGGTAGAAGATTTTTCAATCCAGCATCACACTATTCTGGTTAGCCATCTTCAAACGGCTTGCTTCAAATCACCCTTATTTGCAAAGTATAAAAAAACTATATTTGTCAGTTTTGACAGACGCACCCCAGAAATAATCCTGTAAAGGAATGCATGGCTTATTTCTTCATTCAGAGATGACTGAGAAAAGATTTCACCAAGCGTTGAGAGCCGATTGGTGTAAATGAACCTCTGGACATCTTCGGCAATGATCAGAATGCAGTAAATGGGGGGCAGGGTAGTTTCAACCGCCTTCAATTAATGACTGGCGCCAACGAGAAACCATTGGTTTTGACACAACGTTTTCAGTATAAACACCACACAAATATTGATCAATTTCAGTTGCATTTTTATTTCTTGGTGTTAAAAAACTAATAACACCACAAATTTTGCAATTGGCGGTAAGAACCAGTAAAGTCTCCATAATAGCTGGAGTCTAACTGCCCGCTTAATTGTCGCGTGTACATAGGAATTTTACAGTTCTGCCACTATATCCAGATGAAAATTCCCTGTGACCTCCAGAGGTTTCCCGCCTACCACATGGATTTTAAAAGTTATTGTAATTTACTTATGAAACATCTTGAGTATTTTATCCCATTTCATATCTCATCCTAGTGCAGGTGGTTTCTACTGCATTTAAACCCTATTCCAATTCTAATTATTATTAAATGGTAAAACAATTCTAAGAAATAAAAACAAGAAACTAATTCTTGAATTAATTTCACTTACTTATTGTGAGAGCAGTACATAAGCCTTGAGAAGCAGTTCCATCGACTTCCATCACATCAGCTTTAGAAAATGTCTGAGAAGATGTAACTGCATCTCTACTGTATCTCAGCCAACTCACCACCTGGCTACTCAACATTCGAACTACACTGAATGGACATGTTGTTGTAACAAATGTTAAAATTTTAATACCATCTTCTAATCTAGTTTTTTCTTCAGTCACAATGCTACAAGTAAAACAGACAAAATTTTATTAAGTTTATTATAATTTAAGAAATCAAGTTATATTATACAGATGACATATTTAAATAACAAGTAGTGAAGGTGAAACTGTGAGAACTGTTACATAAGATAAGAGAAGATAAAAGTATTAAAACAACTGACAATAAACTAAAGACTACAATACAAGAATATTATTAATAAATAGTAAGTAATATTTGATAACCTGTATAAGATTGAACCCCTGTGTACATTTGAAAGAGGAAGTCAACACTATAATGAAGTTACTAAGAACTTCAATGAAAGAATTTGTTTTGTAACTACTTAATCATTGAAATATACAATAAGGATTTTATCTAACAGATCTTTAATGTTATTATTGAGTTATGGTCTTGGGCTGGTTATTATTTAGCTACTTGAATTAGTTTTATGAAAAGTATTGTAGTTTGGCGTTCAAAGGTCATTTGCGGCATTTATATCAGGTCTGGCGAAACAAATCTACAAAAATGACACTGACAGGACAGTTGAAGAAACCTTCATTTTATCAAATTTGTAAAAGGATTGTGGCTGAATGGAAACTAATTTTTCCAGAATTGGTCAATCAAAAGCTTTAGAGTTACGTCAATTTTAAATGTAATGGATAAGACTGAAAATAACTTGGTGTGGTAGCAATAAAGTAACAGAGATAATAGGATCACAATGATGAGAGATGAATGATGGGCAACAGGTTTGTTTACTCTATTAAAGATATTACTTAATAAGATAACTATTAAAGATTTAGATACATTCATGAGGGAATACCAAGGCTATGATATCTGTGAAGGTCATAGAGAACTGACATAGTGAATTAAGTGACACATGATTTTCCATATCTGTTGGTGTGTCATTATCCTACGTGTTGAAAACTCAGGACAGGGTATCAGCGATTATATTTTGTGTTCCTCGCATATGACTAACAGTAAATTTTAGTGAGGTGAGTTTGCCTAGCTGGGTACATGCAAGAATGTCGTGTCCCAAAAAACTTATCTTCTCTATGCTGAACTCGACCTTTTCAAGGTCAGTAGTCATGCTTGCCTATAGAACTTGTATGAGCGCTTCATGGAGATGACGATATGCTACTCCTAAAAGTTTTAGTAGACTGCCAGATCATCAAGGTAATATACTGCCAGATCATCAAACTGATATACATGGGGTGTGTGAAAATAAAAAATATGGGAGTGAACCTTAATTTAATCACATATTATCAACATTTGTACTAGATATAAACTCAAACCAGCAGGATTAGATAAGTAATGAAAAATTTGTAGCTTGAGCAAAGGATTAGGCATATCTACATCATTCAGTTTAACCAACTCAAAAGTATTTGAAAATAAGACTGAATTATATTTGGTTTAACGTTATAGACTAGAAGTTATATCGTTTAAAACATACAAGGCTGTCACCATTATAGACATATCCTGAGAAGTGGGAATATGTATATTAAATAAAAATTTTATTACTTTTCCTTTAAACATCTTTTTCCGTTACTAGTTTATAATTAAACATAAAATATGTGTCTATATTAATATACTGTCTGTCTAAATAATAATATATGTTGAGGCGTATAAGTATAAAATGTTTTAAATTTAGAAAAAAAACACTATTATTTATTACTACTGATAGGTGTTTGAAGTAAAACATACCTTAAAAGTCTTACGTAATCATCAACACTAGGTAAAGGTATATTTGAGTTGATTGAAAAGCAGCTTAGAAGTTCAACAGTGGTTGTTGTATTGGATACATATTTTACTGTATTTACAATGCAATCTGGATCCAACCAATGACATATTTCTTCAACACATTGAAATAATAATAATTTTATTTTACTTGAAGAATGTTTTCCTGTTAGAGGTATTATGAGAGTATCAAAAACTTTCTGTAAGGCAGGAAGACAAGTTCGATGATGGATGTAAAACAATAGGATTTCACGGATTTTGTCTGCTTTAACACCATCTTTGCAAACATCTTCCCATAGTGTATTTATATGCTGACTAGGTAAATTCCTGAAAAAACAAAACATTGTTTGAATGTCTCAATAGTCATTATAAAGTCTTTAAGTACTACAGTTAAAAATGCATATTTTTAAATATATTTTAAACAATAGTTTGTGGTGTGTGTATAAACCTATTTTTCCTCAAACAGAAATATATAGGGTTTGTCGGTAGAACGTTCCTGATCATGCCATAAAGCTACATTGATAATGACAGTATGATTTTTCTTTTTATTTTGTCCGTTTATTTTGGTACAAATTGATTAAAATTATGCCAAAACGTAATGCTACACAGTATGTAAGTGTAGAGGTGTTACGTGACGTCACATTTGTGACATCAGTGTATCGCTCCTCATGCAATACAAAAAACGAAAAAATATTATGGAACTAGCCTTTTAACATGTTTTTGAATGTTCCATGCAAATATCTAGCCGGTTCGGAAATGTAAATTTTAACCTATATTAAAACAAAACATTTTAAAATCCTGGGCTCTTTACAGAAAAAGCTTCAGTACACTTGAAAATGGGGTAACCACCCATATTGTAAGTCATGCAAGCCAAAAAAGGTAATTATTCCGACGTGCGACTACCGCTATTTTCGTGAATGTTTTTTACTTTTCTTATGTATTTTTACGTCCTAGACCCGAATCCAACATTATTTTTTGTCGCCGACGCCGTTTTTTTAAAATATACTTAAAAAACATAACCTAAACTAACCTTTATTGACGTACGACTAACGCTATTTTCGTGAATTTGTTTTTACTTTTCTTATGTATTTTCACGTTTTTACATATGTACGTTCCCTACATTTTTATGTATTTTTGTGAAAGTTACTTTATTTCACATTTTAAATGTTAGATTGTAATGACATGTAGACCTATAGCGTGAACCGAGCGCGCAGTTGCTACAGCACACTGCACTACGTCTAGATATGTAATTTTATACATTACTATATACCTACATTAAAATATACCTACAAAGTATCCAGTCAGGATAGATTTGGTAATAATTTTATTCAGAATTACTATCTATTTTTATTAAATTATAACCAAATCTATCCTGACTTGATACTTCATAGGTATATTTTAATGTAGGTATATAGTAATGTTGTATAAAACTATAACCAAATTTATCCTGACTGATTACTTTGTATGTATATTTCAATATAGGTATATAGTAAAATTGAATATAATTATAACCAAATCTATCATGACTGGATACTTCGTAGGTAGTCATTCCTAGGTAATTCACGAAAATAGAGTAGTCGCACGTCGGAATAGCTGTAGTAGCACGTCTGAACTTACGTCAATAAAGGTTATGTTTTTTAAGTATAATTTTAAAAAAACGGCGTCAGCGACAATTATTGATGTTGGATTCGTGTTTAGGTCGTAAAAATACATAAGAAAAGTAAAAAAACATTCACGAAAATAGCGGTAGTCACACGTCGGAATAGCGGTAGTAGCACTTCTGAACTTACATCAATAAAGGTTATGTTTTTTAAGTATATTTTTAAAAAACGGCGTCAGCGACAATTATTAATGTTGGATTCGTGTTTAGGACGTAAAAATAAATAAGAAAAGTAAAAAAAAATCACGAAAATAGCGGTAGTCGCACGTCGGAATAATTACCCCAAAAAATATCCTTATAAAATTAAATTTTTTTGTTCCCAAAAGGACTTTATTAGAATATAACTACAAATTATCCAGTTAAAATAGTTTAGGTTTAAATAAAAACAATGTTTACTAATGCAGAAAGTAAACAGTTAAAAGTATTAACATAACCTCCTTGTTCAAAGCAGGAATTCAGAAACTCACAAAAAATGGAGGCCACTTCATGTCTTCAATTTAGCCTCTGAGCAGATTTAATTTTGCTTTTTTCATAACCAAAACTATCATAATAGAATACTTTATACCCATATTCTTAAATATCATAACATAATTTTCTGCTATGTAAATGTCTTTTCAAAATATTTTGTGCACTGTAAAGTTATTTTTGTTTTTTAAATTTATGGGCTATTGCTAAGTTTCATTGTTCTTTCTGTGTTCATGAAGGCTTTCTGCTTTGTCAGATAAAATTATTTTGCCGATAACAATGCATGAAAGAAATATTTACCGAATTAAATATCACTAAACCAATTCCATAATTTTAATGTTCCAACTGATAATGGGCTTTATATGTTGACTTTCTAAACACTGTTTGCATTGATTTACAATTACCAGAATTTTATCCTTCGTCTTTCAACACAATTTTATTTTATTTTTATATTATTATAGATGTTTAAGAATGATTAAAGTTGTTTAATAATGTTAGAATTACAGGTTAAACAATTTTATTACCTGTACTGGGTCAATAACTTCATAGTTCAAGACTTCTTAGTATTGCTATATAAATGTTTCTAAGGGAACCTTTGTAATTATACAGTAACCGTAAAAAATTAACATAATTTATTTATGAAAAATTATAAATAAACTAAGTTAATGTTTATGAGAAAACGATTTCTGTAATATTAAAGTTTTAGATTTAAAAATCATTAGTGAGATCTTTACTGCCTCCGTGATAGAAACGCTAAAAATAATATATTGAATTATATATCGTGATATACAAAATGTAACTTCGGAGTGGTAGAATAAATTATTTGAAATAATTAAATTTAATAATAACATAAACTTTTTTGTTGTTACTATGACATGTATTAATAAGGCGAAGAACTGTAGTATTCTATGTATTATATTGAGAACTTAATATGTATAATAATCTGTGACTAAAAAAGTATTGTATACTTTGAGGTTAGTTTCAGAGTAAAATTCAGTTTAAGGTTAGGTAAAATGAGGAAAAATAGGAACCTCAATATTATAGGTTCTAAAGTTGTTTTAGTGCCTTATAAAGTCATACACGTGCCAAAGTAATGTGTAGTTTTCTTGATTGTATTAAAAGTTACTACAATTAGTTCAAGACTATTATTGATTTCATCCTCACTTAAGTTACTATTTTTTCTAATATTACATTTGCCTATAGTATCACTTACTTATTTGGTTATTAAGGACGGCCCGGCCTTTACGGGAGATATGTCCCGAAAACTGACTGTGTCAACTCATATTTTAACTGACATCTTGGGGTCGTTTTAGGTTAGGATGGGGTGAGGTTAAAAGGATATTAGGTGAATTTTAGAGAGCATTGGGGGCTATAATGTCGAAAAGTGTATGTGAGCTATTAAGTAATTGGGTGTTAAGTATGTGTTGGGTGTACGTTGAAATGTCTATTTCAAACTGTTTGGTTATTTTTGTTTTTTTTCTGTATAGAATTTGTAGGTTTGATGTTATGTTTGTGTAGTTGTAGTTCATGGATATGAGATGCTGAGGAAAGTTTGATTAGGTGTTTTTATTGTGAGTGCTTTAATGTGTGCTTTGTAGCGTATGTAAAATATGCCTCAGATTTCTAGAAGATCAAAATGGGACAGTACCAAGTTGAAGCGATGAGACAGATTGACTGGAGCTGCAGTGTTTGGAATTAATTTTGGCATCATTGCCATGGAAGGAAACTAATAAAATGTTCTAAGAATTTGTACTTTCAAATCATTAATATGAGACCTTTAATTTAGTATTTAAAGCATTCAATATTTATCTGCTCAAATTAGTATCCTTGGGAGGATAGTGAGGACAACAAGACTCATTGAAAACAGTATGTATGACCACCTTACCCAGCTTTTACAAAGGTCAAACATTAAGGTCTGTTTTTTAAAACAGAAATTATTTTTAAAAGCTCAAATTGAAAAATATTTTTCTTAGTTTAAATGGGGTGTTCTAGTATACCAATTTTTTATTAAGCCCTGGTATGGTAAGGTAACTATTGATTTGACATGGAATGACACAAATTGTAGAACAAAATCTGTATATTTTTATAAAATAGGGTTCTGTATATTAGTGGACATAACCTCCACTATATAAATTACTTGTCTCAAATGTAAACTAGTTTTTTTACCAGATCCAGAGAAGTCTTTTTCTTGTTCTTTCAGCCACTATCTCACAAAATTCGTTGACATCTTTGTTGATGAACTTTTTCCAAGCAATGTGTTTTAGAGTGCACTAAACAAATGAAAATCAGATTTAGTCAAATCTGATTGACTATACAATGAATTAGGTGGTATCTCCACCTATTTTTTAAATGGTTTATTTGGTCAGCTGAGTGTGTAACGGTGTGCATTATCATGTAGGTATATCAATTTGTTTCTTTGAGATCCAGAATTTTTTTCACTTTTTGCTCAATTAGTTTTATTAGTGAGTATCTCTGAGTAGTAGATAATGTTTATTGCTAATGTGTATGCTAATTTGCCAAATAATCACAAAATAATACGCTTCAAGCATCCTAAAAGATAGTCAACGTGACTTTTCGTACTGATGCTTGTCCTCTGAATTTCTTTTGACAGGTAAACTGATTTGCTTACATTCCATGTTTTATCTTTTGAACTCTGGTTCAAAATGGTTAACCCAAGTTAAAGGTGAAAATTTTGTTTAGAAAAGGATCAAATTTTCTTTCATAATATTTTTTCCGCTTATGCTTTACGTAATGTTTCCTTTAGATAACCTTTGGAACCCACATCGCACTAGTTTTGCTATAACTAGGTTTATTACTGGTATTATAATGCACTGTATCAACAGTTATGCAAGTGTTGATGGTATAAATTTGACTATTTTTTGCCAGTCTTTATGAATAATGTTAATAAGTTTCTAGTGAAACAGTGGACACTTTAACTGACCAGCCAAGACATTGCCCATCAGTCACTGAAGTTCGATTGCTTTTGAACTCTTTCTATCCACTTATACAGATTTCCAGTGTTGATAACCTTTCAACATACTGTTAAAACATTTGAGAAAAGATTTTTGACTTAAAAGTTCAATTTATGTGGAAACTTCAAGTGGAAATGCCATTGTTAAACACATTTTTGAATTATAAACAAAACAATATTATTATGATATCAGCCAACTCTAGTAATGCCAAGGTTAAGTCTTAAAATTATATTTGTTGACTCGATCTTCACGTGAGCTATTAGATGAAGACCTTGAGATCAGTTATGGTCTGAGTTAACAATGGGATCTCCCGAAACGGCCGTCCTCAACAAATATAAGTAAGCGCTACTATAGGCAAGTTGTTTACAACACTTTACAAGTGTTTTAGTCTTACAATTACTTTATTTGTAATAATTGTTTTATTATTACGCCATTTTCTTTAATTAGTGAATGAATTTCGTGTGTAAATAATATACAAATTCTCATATTTAAACATTTTGACATTTGTATCCTACTGAAGTTCACAAATATTCAAATATAGAGCAGTCATATCGGCTCTGCTGCATAAGTGATGGTGGTTTGGCAGGTCAGGCCTTCTTTTTCATGTAACTGCATGCGAGTCTCACACACTGGGTGTAATCAGTTGCTACCTCTCTTGCACTGGGACTAATGTATGTTGTTGAGCTATATAGTACACTTTTAGTATGATGCCGGGGTCGGATATCCTTACACTAAAAGAACTTCAAGATAAAGTTTTAGGGCAATTTTCTAATTCCAAAAAGCAGCAAACCACTACACAATTTTGTCCCACCGATGAATATAACCATTGTGTATTTACATACCATATGTTATTTATATATTACCACTACTGTTTATTTTACAGTACTGTACTCGATGTTTATAACACAACATCAAGCATACATCGTGTATGTTAATGTCAGTTTCATAATTTCAAAACTATACTGTAGTACTGTACAGTATTGTACAACTGTGCTTTAACAGGTTTTTATTAAATTTCAACATGAATTTGTATACGTTTTTAACCCCTACAGCCAGTAATCCGATTCTACCTATCTCGATATAGTGCCGAATTAGCAAGATTGTACTGTATTATATTACACTGTATAACTTAAAAGTATTTAAACGATTAAAAAGAATTTGTTTTATTCTTTTTATGTTTAGATGTATTTGAAAAATAGCTTCAAAAAAATATACAATTTATTTTTATACACTAATTCTACACGCAGTAAGTAGTCTATTTCATAAACAGTGCTTGAAGGGTCAAGTTAAAATACATATAAGTTTGAACATTATTCAACATAGAGACATAGGATGATTTTAAACCTGTAATATTCTGGACATAGTTATTTGTAACAGGTATCATAAATGGATGCAGTCACAAGAATTACAAGAACTGACAGCTTCTGATCCTTTGACAGAAGAGGAGGAATATAAAATGCAGAGAAGTTGGCTGGAAGATGAAGACAGTAAGTTACCTAAAAAGGTTACTGTTACTGAAAGTATGTATAATTCAGAGCTTGTCTTTCTGTATTAAAGTTTTTTTTAAATTTCCCTATTTAGTGTGAAAATAGTTTAACCTGGAAGTGAGTAGACACTTGTTAGAACTTAATAGAGCATTATATATATATAGCCATGGTAGTACTCAATGCCTATATAGGCCTTGTTCTCACAATGTTCATTACAAAGGGGCTTTGTACGCTTTTGTAATTCTTCATATATTCTATACAACCTTATTTTAAAGTAGATCTCGTGAAGGTTATTCAGTCTGTAGAAGTTGGTGATGATTATTTCAATTTATGCTTAAACAATAATGAAGAAATGTTATTTACTAAATTATAATTTATTAACATGTTCACTGTACCTGTTGACGATTCACATGCAGATGCCACCAGCACAAATATTCTATGAACACCAAATGATATGTGTTAATAAATAAGACTTGTTTTGAGGCCAGTACGATAGAATGTAGTTTCTAGTGGGAAAGGTCTTTTCCAACCTTTCTTCATTTGTCGGTTTTTGTTATTTACTTATAGTGTTATTTAAATGGCATTGTATGACTTCTGCCTGATTGAAAAACTGCTTCCAGGCATGCTGATGCCAAAGTGACTGAAAAGCATCCCTCATACGCTGGATCGTAAGATGGAGAAAGGGAAGATCAGGAGGGGGTTTATGAAACAAGTGTTGTGCCTGCTATAAAGAAAAAAAAAGGTTGTGTACTGTGTAGTAAGATTGACAACCTGGCTTATGTCCCTGACTATATTGATAAGTTCCGTAATTAAAAGAAAATACATTTGGAGAAGTTGGAGGGACAGAGATATTTGTAAAAGCTAGTTTGTTATCTTTTCGTATATTAAATATTGCTATAATTTATTACTGCAGTAGGGAAGTCATGTTTTATCTTACTTTGTGGTTTGAAACAATTTTTTGAAGTTGGTCAGGTTGGTAGTTGTAAATTATAAGTAACACTTAATTTTTTTATAATTGTGAATATTATTGTATAATATTATTAAGAAAAGAAAACATGTTTTAAGCGATTTCATAAAAAATGCTTATTGTAATTAGATCTTTTTGGTTACAGAATGTACATTCATAATTTTGGATAAACAAGTAATGCAAGAGAGTGGTGATGAAATAAGTAAGTGAAATTAGAATATTTGTACAGTAGAATGTCAATTTTCCGAATTCCGACTAACCAAATCATGGATTATCCTAATCACTTTCAGATTTTCACACACACACACAAATGAAGAGAGAAATATACTGAGATTTCTAAAAGAATAATTTTGCCTACATTTGCTTTTGACATTTCCTTGGCGAATCCAGTGTAGGTGCAGTGCAATCATAACTTAGATGCTCCAGTCACCCTCTCATTGTAGTTTTGTATAGTTAACTGTTGTCTGTCCCCAGATGGTCAGAGCTGGTACTTCTTCGCATTAGTCTGTTGTAATCAATGAACCAGTCTAATATCGAAACCATGATAGGTGTTTACAGAAGGCACCTTTTAATAAAGTGTTTGATAGAGGGCAAAGTTGAAGAAGGTGTACCAACAAAAATTATTTTTAAGGACAGTGATCAGCTTAAGTGTGATCACATGCAACATCTCAATGCACGACATAGCTGACCAAAAACAGTCCAAAGAGAAAGGCAAACAGATCACTTTGACCAAGATATTCAGCAAGCAATGACTTTTATATTCAGTACAGTACATACATATTGTAAGTACTCTTAACATGTCAAAAGTGTTACCTTTCAGTTTAATTAACTAATAGCTCTTTTCCTTGAGAAATATAATTTTTAACATACATTCAGTAACAAACTAAAAATATACCCTTTTCAAAAAAAGTCCAACTATCCAATTTAATTGGGATCTGGGTCCATTTGATTTGGATAATTGGAGTTCTACTGTATATACACAAACACTCATATCATACTTAGTGGAATATACAAAATATATTTTTTCCTATAGCAATTAAGAATTTATTAAGAAGGTTACAACTTCAGAATTCTGAGAGATATTTTAATACTATTTTTCATCTAAAAAATATTAAATTATATACAAAGAGAAACACAGATAAGACTATATGCTGTTAATGGCAAGTGACGCTGTACAATTTTTTTATGCCTAAAAGCTAATTTGAACGTAATATTTTGAATATATTTTAATAAATTTCACATGTTTACGTATAGTAATACATTTCATCATTTGCTTTAGCATCATGTTTTATGTCAGCAGCAAATTTGTTAAAATGTATTTATATTTTAAGCTTCTATCAGCAACAGCTAATGAAGGGAGAAGATAATGCAATCAGCATATTCCTTAAAGGTGTAAATACTCATATTCATTATTTTTAATGAATATTATATTTGTATGATACTGAGTATAGAAATTGTGTTACAGAAGCAATGATTGGTGATACAAATCTTTACTTAGTAAGAAATCTAAATGATATATTGACAGCAGAAACAGGAATAATGATTGCGGAAGAATTAGTGCGAAGACGAAGAATGGGAATGGAAGCTATGATGCTCATGCTACGTTATGGTGTGTATTCATGAAAGTATTTACTCAAGAGAAGCTCAAGTATTTGGCATTTTCTCAACTAAAATATCTCTTAATGATCAGTTGATTTAGTTAGGTCAGCTTAATAATAATACATGTTACTTTTCTAACTGGATTTAAAAAAATTATTTTCCATTTCAAAATTTGTCATAAGTTTAATACACAGTATTAATAAGATTAATAAGATGTTGGATCTGTAATTAGAACAAATTGATTTGAGTATACAAAGATTAGAGTTCACAACCTGGCTCGTATTTATACCAGTGTTTTGAAACCGACCATAACTTTTAAACATAGTTCAAAGAGGAGTGAGGAAGGGTTGTACATAATGGAAATAATTGCTTTTATCTAATAAACTGTAATAAACATTACATGTAAAATGAAATTGTGAAGTATTAAGTGACACTGAGTGCAGCTTGTTAGGAGCTAAACAATTTCTTAACAATGTTCCTGATACCAGTTCCAAACCGAATTACTACATCTATTGTAATGTTCTGGGGAAAAGACAAGATTTAAACCAAAAGAAAAATTTTAGCACCTAGGTTATGTTTTAGAGATTTTTAACAATGAATAAATTAAATTTTGCCTTTCAAAATAATTCTAAACATTTAAATCTTTTCTGCTTGAAATAAGTTGAAATCAATATAAAATATATTTTTTATTGCATATAATATGAAGTGAAGTAAATGATTTTAAATAAATAAAAAAGTTATTTTGGTTATATTTTAGACATAATAATATTATAACATCTTAAGAATACATGTGTATACAAGTGACAAAGGTTTGAGAATGAAGTGACAAATGAGAAACTGAAGGAAATGAGAAACAATTCAAAGCTAACACTTAATCACTTGGCTTTGAACAAAGTTTTAGATATAAAATTAACGTTTTTTATGAACATGATTGTATCCAATCTTCAAACACAATAAGTTTTAAGTACTCTATGGACTAAAATTAATAACAATCTCTACAAACCAAACTATTTAACTCACTGCAGTCATTGATATTGACCCTAACAAAGATAATTTCGGACAATCAAAATGATATTTTTTCATAAAAATGTTTTATAAATTCACCTGAATTATAAGTTCCACAATTCCTTATTTTGTTTAATAAAAACATTCAAGTTTCACTGATAGTCATGGACAGTAAAATCTATTAGCATAGTTTAAAATGTAATTTATATCATTATATGCCAGAGGTTTGACAAACATTTGGATTTTTAGCAATGGATGAAATTATAACTACAGTTGCGTCCAGCTAACCGTGCATTTGCTCACTCCTGCCTTCTCATATACTACCACTTTTGATAATATGTTACATTTTCAGAATGTTCTATTCATCAACATCCGATATGTCGTCTGCATCCGATATGTCTAAACATATTGCAAGATTGTTTGTTATTTCATACTGAAGCTAATTTATTATTGAATTTACATAATATTAATCATCTCATGCGTCATCTTATACAGTTCATAAAATTGTTATTTACCTATAAACATATGTCAATACATATGGCTATGATCAGCAACGCATTTGAACAGAGACTATAGTAGTTTATAATCACTAACCATGAGTGTTTTAACAGTCCTTATCATGTGTGTAGGAAAGTATTTATAGTGGTTAACAGACCCTTATACCTCTCATCTTGTCTATTGCGATCTCCCAAGGCCAAGTGCATGGTTAAATGGTAACTACAGTTCCTACATTTTATTATAGAGGAATACAAAACTGATAGGGTTATTATATAAAAAACTCACTTTAATCAATTCTATTGTTATGTTGATTCAATAGTTAAAAATATATATATTTTATTTTATTTCGTTGTTGTAGTTGGAAACTCTTTCTTTTGTTTATACTATTAAATTAATTTTAATATTACATTTTTCAGGTATAGAAGAGTTAAATGTGTTAAAATATATTGCTAAAATTGGTATGACAAATATAAAAAGCATACAGATGTTTGAGAAACTTGGCTTTGACATTGTAAGTAGAAGTTGACATAACTATTAAAATTACCTTGAAAGTTCTAAAACTTTACAAATTAAAAAATCTTACTTGGAATTTATTTAGTTTTATCACTTTTAAATAGTCTTATTTAGATTAAATACTCATATATTTAAACATGAGTCATCTCTAGTTTTTTTCATCCAATGTTTTTGGAACTTTTATTCAAGGCACTTTATGGTTTAGCTAGCAAATTTTCCCTTAGGCTAATAAAATAAAAGGCTGGTTGATACTAGATTAAGGGATTAAGATGTAGATAGTCCGACTTAAGTTAATACATTCACAGCACAATCACATTATTACCAATATTATAATTTCTTGAAACCTTACAACCAATTACAGTATACTTTTAAACAGACATTGTTCCAACTTTACCAAATGTCTGTTGTTAGGAGATGTACACAAATCAGAGTTGGAAAAAATATATCTTGAAATTGTTGTGAAAATGTTAAGAGTCAGTGAATCAAGTTCCAAAATTTTATTGTAATTCAGAGACATTTATTGTAAAGCATATCGTATGGACAATTTATTAATTCAGAGTCGTAAGTTGAAGTAGTATTGTAAACTATGAGTTCTAACAAGTTGACTCCTGACCACCTAAGCTATAGTAGAGTTGCCCATGGAGCTGAATAAAAAATTGTTCATCACACGCACGCACACACACATACACACACACACACACACACACACACACACTTAAATCACAACAATGAGGACCAACAACAATAAAACTACTACTCCTGGAAATGATAGAAAAAAATCAGGTACACTTGCAGAGAGCTTAAATCATACATCGAAGAGACCTCCATAAAGGGTCGTATGAAAGTTACTCTCCTGCTAATAATTATTAAACTTTATTTAACGCCTGTTAATAACTATTTAATGTGTTTAAGTTTAATGAGAGATTACAGACCATTTAATGCTAATACTTTTTCGTTATTATAATAATTAATAAATAAGCTAAATAACAACAAATAAACAGATAAAATATAAATATTAAAACAAATTTTGAAGGAAGCAAAAAAAAAACATTGAAGGACATTAACCTAAGTTTTAATTTAAATAAATTAATATTTTTAAGATGCAATTTAATAATTGCGTATAAATCGTAAGAAGATAAATACCCATTAAGGATGGAGATACAGTATTCTATCTGTATTTCACATTGCCTGTAAACTTTCAAGGAGAATATGACTTATGTATAGAGGGTATTTTGAAAGCAAATAACTTTTAAGAATACAAAAGTAAAAGACTTTTAAGAATATATAGACAATGTTGAATTAAATTTTCTTGTTGAAGTTTTATTACATTTTGTGTTTGTAATATGACTAAAAGTATAATGAACTAAAAACACTTAAACATATATTAGTATATTACACTTGCCTGTAGTAGGACTTTTTTTATTATTGAGGATTGCCGTTTCAGGAGATGTGTCCCAATGTCAACTCAGACAATAACTCTGAGTAAGTGTAACTTACAATATATGTTCAAGTGTTTTAGTGAAAAACTAGTAGCTCAAGTGACACCACTTTTTAATATTTTTAAAATTATTTTGAGCAGATAAATATTGAAAGCTTTAAACACTATTAATGATTTGAAAGTACATTGATTCCAAACACAACAGCTCCTGTCGGCCTGACACATCGCTTAAACTTGGTACTGCTCGGTTTTTCTAGACATATGGTCACCTTAAAACTTGGGCACATTTTACATATGCTACACATAAAAGCAGTCACAAACAGAAACACCTAATCAAACTTTGCTGAACAACAAACCACAACTACACAAACATAGCATGTAAACTTACAAATTGTACACAAAAATAACACACGGCTACACAACCAAACAGTATAAAATGTACAGACTTTTCAAACTACACCCAATTACATTATAACTCACATACACTTTTCAACATTATAACCGCCAATATACTTTAAAAATACACCTATTTTTTTCTGCCATCACCCTCAGTATTGGCAGTCTTCACCTACTCTTTTTACACAACCTGATTTTATGTTTATCCACTCATTTACCAAGCTGTTTCTGCAGTTATAAATTCAAATGTTTCCAGTGTTTTACAAGATTTTTCTTGATACCAAATTTTTCATATTTTATTCCATCTTCATTTAGGCTACTAGTTTGTAATTAAAACCACTTGTACATACCTACAAATGTTTTTAGTTAGCAAATTTCATATCGATTACACCTACAAGCAGACCTACTACCAAAGCTCGCGTAACTTCCCTGCTACTTTATATATGATCTTTAATCCCACCGGAGCTTTGTTTGTTTTATCAGGAAATATAAATGAACAATTTTAAAATTAAATGGTTTTTGAAACAATTGTTACAGGAGAGCAAGAGTGACGTGTTTCAGGAAATAACTCTAGAAAAGAATGTGACTGAAGTTTGGAAAGCATGGTTGTGTGAACAAACCCTAAATAGGCAAACACAAATATTTGAAACTGATTCATAGTTTAGTCATTTATAAATAAATAAAAGCCAAGTCTAACTTAAAGTAAGAAGAATACTTTTCACAATGACCCTTCATTGGTTCAGAGTGAACCATTTGTTGGAAGAAGTGAAGACCTCTTGAGGATATTGTAAGTAATTGCAAAACAACAGGCAGAAAATAAGATTAACTATTCACTGAAACCAGTAAGAATCAAAATTACCATATAGGACTGGGTTTTTATTAACCCATTGCAGGTTAGATTATTCGAGATCTAGAGTCCATGCATTAATTCATGTCAATAGAGTTGTATTTCACTATAAAAATATTTTCACTTGTAAAGCAGTAAATAATATATGTATTTTACTTGGATGGAATTTTTATTCATTATTTGGTATACTTGTTAGTTTATTTTTTGTTAATTATTATTTGTAATCAAAATTAGTAAAAACAAAATAATATACTTACAGAATGAAGAGTTCGTTGAATTCTAGCTTCCACTTTTGTTCTCATTTAGGCACATCAGATATACACAAAAATATACTAATTATAAAAAATATTTATATAAAATACATATGTTTATACTAAGTAGTTTTTAAATTTAGAACTTTAAATGTCACTACCTTTGCTCTCATTCATTTCCTACAAACAGTTAATCTCGGACGACTGCAGATTTTCAATATTGACACAGTACGACACACAAGAAACATCAACTACTGACTGACACTCAGTACCTACTGCATTTGATAAAATTTGGTGATGGGGTCTGTCTATCATCTCTAGAACGTGTGATAAAAGGACAACTTATGGGCTCAAATACTTATCCTTTACTATGCTGCAGGTTTTGAGACACAATAAATATCCCTCAGACATCTAGTCTAGTACATGATACTCGTACATAAAAAAAAACTCTTGAAGGAAACAAACAATAACGAAAATCATGAAGGAAAACTGACATCTGTATGATACGGATAATTAATGTGTCAGGAACTGTGTCTTCTGTCCGTAGACAGCAATGGTTAAACTACCAATATGCTAAGTATGTTACACAGTCTTTACATTGATGTTACACGTTGTTGCTTTTAATGCTAGATGCATAATATTTTTTCTTTGTGGTTACAAACACGTTCTCCAACCTCTGTTATAAATGTTGATAAAGATCAGAGGGTCTTTGTTGTTTCCTCTTTGTGAAATATTTAGCTATAATTTGTAAGGTTTTCAAAGAACACATCCAAGCACACAAGTCCAGCCCTAGTCAGATAACTGTTAAATGTATAACAAACAAAATAAAATCTTTTCCTCGGTCATTTGCAGAAGACAAAAAACCATGAGACTTTTTTCAGATTTAAAGAATGTTGTCTTATAATTGGTATAATTGATTAGAGTTTTCATAATTACGGGCCTAAAATTCAAACAACATTAAGCTAATGGTAATCACAAAATTTACTGATGCAAAAAGCACCTCACCCCTATCAAATGTATACATTTCATATGAAAGGAATTTTCCATGGAGAATTTGTTTCTGTGTAAAAGGATTTCTACCTGAGTGTTACAAGGAGACTGAATGACCTGTATTACTCAGATATGTAGAAACTTAGAAGCCAGTTGCTGCACCAAGACAACAGCCATCTCTTATAAGTGCTCCTCGTCTGTTTATTTACACAAGGAATTGAAAGAAAATTTGAAGCATGCCAAAACAATATCTCTAATTAAGGAATTTAAAAAAAATGTTTCCTGCAGTGGTGACATTCTCAAATCAAATGCATCCTATTGTATAGAGTGAATGTTGAATGATGCACATGTTTTTGTAAGATGAAATAAAAAATTCTTTCAACTTCCGTTTTTTTTTTACTTCTAGTAATGTGAAAAATATGTAATTAAGATAATTAACTGTAATTAGTATATTTGTTGGAACAAGGCAAGATTTTAGTTTGGGGCAGGTGCTTGGGGTGGCTGTTCAGAAACTGGTCCACCTTCTGTGTTTGGTTTATTTGGATCGTCTTCTTTTTCGTTAACTTCTTCAGTTGCTTGTAACATCATCGCTTTTTTTTCTTCCTAAAATGACATTTTAAAAAAAATTATAAAACATGACTCAAAGTACTATAAAAAATGGTTTTAAACTTTGACATTGAGTTAATGAAAAATTTGTGAACTGTGAAAAAGGGAATAAAACATATTAATACATTATTATTCATGTAAAATAATTAAATTTGATTACCCAATTTATGTTAAATTAGACTAAATTTATTCATACAAATAAATGATGAAACTGTATATCTGTCTGATTATCTATCCTTTATGCATTACTATACCATTATTCCAATTGACATGAAACTTTAGGAAGTAGCTTAGTACTTTCTTGCAAAAGTTTCTGGCACATTTGGAGCCTAATTGATGGTGATAAAAACAGTATTTTCAAAAATATTACAAATGTCATTTCTTTTCTAATTTAAATCAATAACCTAAGTTACTAATAATAACCGAGTTATTATTATAAATGCAATAAATAATTTGTATATGGAAGTAATCACTCATTGGGATACAGCTGACACTTAAATTAAGTGAAAACATGATTTAATACAACAATGTTAATAGGCCTATGCGTTTAGTTTAGTTTGGATAACAGCAATTTTAACAAATAAGTTATATTTCTTTATTTACTGTACATTATAAAGATAAAATACTGTTGAATTGAAAACTTCTGTAATTTATAAGGTAATAAATTATTAATTTATAAAATAAATCTTACTAAATTATTTTAATATAATAAAAATAATTCTATTTTTGTACATTATTTGAATGCAATAGATATAGAATTAGGCCAGATTGTTTTGTTTAGAAAAAGATATAAATAATGAAATTATTTTTACACTAAAATGGTAGAAATAAACAAATGGTAAATTAAACACACTAGAACAGTATGAAATATATAGACATAGCAACACACATAAAAATGATATCTTAAATGGACAAACTTAGCAAAGATCACATCACTTTTAACTTTTAAAATAATGGTACCGAGGAAAGCGCAACTGCAGCATTCCTAGCGGCAAAAATACGAGGCTGAAGACGTCGTAAGACAAAAGCGTTAAATCCAAGTGTAAGTTAACAATTTAACAACCTTTAGTTGAACAAAAAGTCTGGTCGCAAGTAATAGCAAAAGTGTAATAAGAATTAACAACCAGCTCGTCATGAACAGCAACAAGATTTCGATAATTTAATGAAGCCCAGTAAGCAGAAGTTCAACAATTTCGAACCACAATTTTGAAGGTTATGAAAACACATGCACACATTCAATTTAACAAAACGTGTCTCAAAAATAATATCACACCTAAATACGCTAAAGTAAACATAAAACAAATGAACTAAGCAGCCATAAAAACAACTAAATTCGCAGAAGCAATGTATATCAAACAATCAATAAAAGAAATATATGTAAAGAAAGATAAACTTAACGTAAAATTGTTACAATTACATTTAAACATTTCTAATACATACGGACATGAATTCACATGCGAACTAATTACAGAATCGCACAAATAGGCCACTAAAACACTACAAAAAACACATGAAACATAAAAAAAACATAAAAACTTTTAAACGAGAAAAATAATAATCCAGCAATAAAAAAGCCAAAACATTTTTTTTATGAAAAAACAATAAACAACACTAACATCACATTTACCGCTGAAGAAATAGAATTACTAAATAAAGGCCTACAACATAATATACACTACAAAGATAACAGTAAAACAATAACAGCAATTATAATTGACACAGAAACCAATATACAACAGACAGAAATACAAGATCAAGAACACTTAAGACATTTAATTAGTAACAGAATAAGAACGCACAAGACCCAACAGAGCATAACCACACTAATGAAATACAGATAGCCAAATCACTAAAACAAAAAGCCAGAGAACACGATTTAAAATACGTAAAAGCAGATAAAGGTAATACTACAGTTATTATGCATAAGCAGGATTTAAACGATAAAATTAATTAATTCATTACGGTAAACAACATCTCAGAAACAAATAAAGACCCAACAAATAAATATCACAACACAGTTAAACACATAATTAATTCAACTAAAATATCTAAAACAGAAAAAATACCTTAAAGCAGTAAGACCTACGGCACCTACCCTACAAGCACTTCCTAAACTACTCAAACAAGGAACACCAATAATCAACAGTCAACAATCCCCCACACAAACTAGCACGCCATATGGATAGAACTATTAGAAAGTACATAAAACTAGATACACACACAAATATAAAGAACACAATAGATCTAGTAAACAAAATAAAGAATATTGAAATCCCTCATAACTCAACCCTGGCATCGTTTGACATCACAAACCTATATACCAATATCCCAGTCACTGAAACACTAAACATATTACGAGACAATCTAAAACTTAACAACACTCCAGGAAAATCACAAAAGAAATCATACACATTTTCAACACCATTATACAACAGAACTACTTCATTCACAACAACAAATAAAACACAGAAACAAGGCCTACCAATGGGTTCACCGATTTCAAGCATTCTCGCAGAAATATTCCTACAACACATAGAACAGAATAAAATCATAAATAGCAACAAACACTCAGATAAGATAATATACTGGCACAGATATGTAGATGACGTTATAATACCATATGGAGGAAACAAGATAATGCCTACAACTCCAAACACTTATAAAGAAAATACACAAAAATATCCAGTTCACTGCAGAGTTTGAAAACAACAAAACATTGAATTTCTTAGACATCACCATAACAAAAAATCAAAACAAACATGAATTCAACATATACCGCAAGCCAACCATGACAGACACACTGATACACAATTCATCGAACCACTCAATACAACATAAACATGCAGCATTTAAACATTTACTACACAGACTAAATAAAATACCTATGTCCACAACTAATTACACAGGGAAACTAAACACAATCAAATATTTACCTCACAAAAATGGATATGACAATCATTTAATAGACAAACTACACAGAAAAATACTCAACAAGAACTGTAACAACAACAAAAACACGAATACAAACAAATTCTTCACCCTCACATACGTAAACAAAATCACAAATAAAATAGCACACCAATTCAAAAAAGCAGGATACAATGTAGCTTACAGAACAAGAAATAAATGCCAAACGGCTATCAGACACAGCATTAATAACAATACCAACACATACAATAACCCAGGAGTATACAAACTAAAATGCAACAACTGCAATAAGTTCTATATTGGACAAACAGGCAGATCTTTTGCCGAAAGATATAAAGAGCACAAAAGCGTACTGCTCACTACTATTGAATCCACCTTCGCAAATCACCTCATGGACACTAAACACTCATGCAAAAGTATGGAAAATAACTTGAGCATCCTCCACACATGCAACAAAGGCCATAAATTAAACACACTAGAACAGTATGAAAACTATAGACATAGCAACACACATAAAAATGACATCTTAAATGAACAAACATGGCACAGATCACATATACTCTTCGATCACATCACTTCTAACTTTCAAAATAATGGTACCGAGGAAGCACAACTGCTGCATTCCAAGCGGCAAAAATACAAGGCTGAAGAAGTCGTAAGACGAAAACGTTTCCTCCAAGTGTAAGTTAACAATTTAACAACTTTTAGTTAACAAAAAGTCTGATCGCAAGTAATAGCAAAAGTGTAATAAGTAAACAACCAGCTCGTATGAACAGCAACAAGATTTCGATATTTTGAAGAAATACCTATTGAAATTTATTTAGTAATTTATCATGCTGAATGAGTTCATATATATTTGGCAATAGATGTAGTTGTTTTTATAAACTATAAGTGCATAATTAGAATTCATGAATTTAGTTATTTGTAAAACTTAAAAGAGTGGAACTTAAAAGTCATATTGGGAGATGTAATTATATGAAAGCACTAAAACAAACAAATAAAATGAAAATAGCATTTTGAAATATTTTCCAAATGTAAATAAATCTATTTTTAATAAACATGACAATTGAAATTGAATTTTTTTCTAATAAGTGCATAACATTCCTATCTTCTTATATCAGAGCAAGGTGTGATGGATAAGCTAGTATAATTAATAAATTCCATACTTTTAGTATACTGAACCTGTCTTAGAGAGACTTTAACAAGAGCTAACATCAGCAAAACATATTCTTCAACACATTCACTGAGTCATATCAGCAGTAGATAGCAGGAGGTTTGTAAGAGTGCCATCGAAAGTTATCTAGATCATAAAGCATAGTCCACAGACAAGCCTTTAACAAGCTCTAGACTTGTTGGACATTTCAACAAGACAATCATAGCAAATGAACAAGCAGTTTTCGGTCTTGATAAACATAACAACAAACATCATTGATAAGATTAATCTCCTGAAGAAATACAATTTATAAAATTCTTCAGGCTTTCAAAATTTTATTGATTAACTGAAATTGTAAAGAGTTAGTGATTTTTTAGTATAAATATACAAAACAAAAAATTTAGAGTATCAAATCAAGGACCTAAGAGTATGTTGGAGAAGATAGTAAAACCATATTAACAAGGACTTTATGGAACAACACTCAGCCTTTGCTGCTATTTGCAATGTAGAAACTTTCAACCCGTAGTAAGTGCTTAGTTCACCCCTTTGTTTAACTCTTTAGTGATTGATCAAGCTGCTATATATCCTATTGTTGCCTGAGAAAAGTTAATGCAGTGGAACCTCTCTGCAGCAGTCCTTCTGGGACTGAGGGATGACGAATTTGAGAAAAAGAGATTGTGAAATTACCATGTAATTGTGGGTAAACATAGCATATGAATACATAAATAGCTATGTATGTTCTTCTTAGATGATTGATGTCGGTGGAAAAACTCAACAACACTATTACTCATCACATAAAAACACTAGTAGCCTGCAGTATAGTTCGTAATTACTAATACAGTACAGTATTCAAAGCTTTTTCTATTAAAAATGGGCCACTTAATGGAATCCCTTAAATTTGTTGTTGTGAGAATAAGATAAACATTGCATCATCAAATTGAGCTTGAATGGTTGTTGTCATTCTTTTTGTTTGTAAATATCTCCATCAGAAACTTCCATTTTTACCATGAACTCTTCAATATTATTGGCATTTTTCTTGATGTCATTTATGTTTGTTCTATGAATTCTAACGATAGCTTAATCTTTACTTTTGCCTTTTCATAATCATTGTAGAATGTCATACTTATCAACCAACGTTAAAATTTTATAATTACTGCGTTCAGACATTTCCCTTCTATAAAATGAAGGAAGGAAACAAAAACTGAACTGTAGAATACAATTTGTATAAACTACAGTGTAACTTATAATACAACTCAGCGCTGCCTACTATGTTGTGGTCAGTCGACTACTGAGACTTCTAGTATATTTTATCACACGTATGAAAAGTGGGAGAACAAAGAATATGTTGAGACATTTTCTCAGGAATCAAGTAACTCGTGTCTGGTATCGGCCTTATCTGATGATTGGCGCCTATAGTACTTGACTTGGCCTTATCTGATGACTGGCGCCTATAGTACTTGACAGTGAAGGTGATGTTTGTTATTGTTGTGACGAATTAGAAAGGTTCTACTGTAATTATAAGAATTTTGTAGTGTTACATGCTACAAGGGATTCACTCTGTGGCGCCTATAGTACTTGACAGGGAAGGTGATGTTTGTTATTGTTGTGACGAATTAGAAAGGTTCTACTGTAATTATAAGAATTTTGTAGTGTTACATGCTACAAGGGATTCACTCTGTGGCGCCTATAGTACTTGACAGGGAAGGTGATGTTTGTTATTGTTGTGACGAATTAGAAAGGTTCTACTGTAATTATAAGAATTTTGTAGTGTTACATGCTACAAGGGATTCACTCTGTGGCGCCTATAGTACTTGACAGGGAAGGTGATGTTTGTTATTGTTGTGACGAATTAGAAAGGTTCTACTGTAATTATAAGAATTTTGTAGTGTTACATGCTACAAGGGATTCACTCTGTGGCGCCTATAGTACTTGACAGGGAAGGTGATGTTTGTTATTGTTGTGACGAATTAGAAAGGTTCTACTGTAATTATAAGAATTTTGTAGTGTTACATGCTACAAGGGATTCACTCTGTAAAACAACTAAACATGCCAAGGAAACTCCCACACACTGCTGCTAACTCAGACATGACAAAGTGTTGTATTTAAAAATTACTTGTCATTTACGTCTGTATAACATAATAGTCACAAGAGTGGCTTATAATATTCAATAATAAATGATTTACCTCATCGATAATAGTAAAGAAATCTGTTTCTGCTGTCCGCAGTAGATTATCGGCAACTGACATTGCTAAAATCGCAGGTCGTGTATCTCTAGAAGAAGCGCTGTGGGCTTCACTTTGCCTAGTACGCACTCTTAAACGGATTTCTCTCATCTTACCTTCAATTATTTTCTCTCTTCGACTTTCTCTTTCAAACATCTAAACAGATTAAAAAAATTATTGTAAAGAAAGTTATAACTAGTAAAAATTATCAATTTCTATGGGAGGTTTTATGTTTGTAATTTCTGTAAGTGATTGATTCACAAATTTTATTTCGTGATTTTCATAGTTTAACAATTTGATTCAAAACATAGGACAGAGGAATAGCAACAACAAAAAATTGAAAGGAAATACCTTGATCTAACAAATTCAAGAGAGTGAAACAAAAATCTGAATGAGAAGCAAACACAATTTTTCAATAATTTTATAATGTAATGAAACTTTTAAAAGATGTTAAATGAGGTGACACAATAAGATTGTAAAATTTTAAAATTTTGATCACAAAAGAAAATACCAATGGCATCTTAATAGAACAGGAGTGAGTACCAGAGGCACCATATCTCTACCAATAAATAATTTTATGTTAGTTATTTGTTTGGGAAGATCGGTTTTTTCATTGTGTTGTAGAAATACTTTGCTGAGATGGTGCTGATTTGACTTCCCATAGCTATAAAGATGGCCGATGGTTAACAAAGAGAACTTGTACAGTTACGTTTACTATAACCTTCTACGTGCTTCCTATAATTTATTTAAGTACCGAAATTACAGTTTAAATTAGATAATTGCATAATTTTTTACGTATTCATTTTAATAATGTTCTGAACTGCACAATTTCTCATCTCATAAAATCCCAACTAATACTCTCCCATGAAGCTATTGTTTTAGGTTGTAAATTTATTGAATTTCTAGTTTTAAATTTTGAAATGAGAAACCAATTTTTATTCCTCTTGTGTAGAGAAAAAAAATAGAATGGTAACTTGATTAGAAGTACCGAGTAACCCTAAAGCCAATCTCAATGTAGATTGTATACATTGTGGTACATTTTTAATAAAATACTAATAAATACTTAACCAATTGCGGCTCTAATTACATGCCCACTGTAGACACTAGTGAGTACGAATTATTGTCTTGTGTCAATTTACTTGTATTTCGCTACAAAAATATTCTTTCTTATAAAGCACTAAATATATTTTTTATACTGGTGCAATTTTTGTATTTGTTATTTTGTACTTCAATTAGTTTATTATTAGTTAGTTATTATTGGTATTATTATTAGTGAGTTATTATTGGTATTATTATTAGTTAGTTTACTAATTAATTGATTATTACGTGTAATCATAATTAGTGAAAACAAATTAAAATTTACTTAAGGTTTGAAGTTTGCTTTAGATTCTAGGCTACCACTATTATTGTTTATTTCGGATGTACACAAGAATACACTACTGACTGACACCGAGTAAAAGCTATACTGAGCTTCTCACTCCAGCTGACAAAAACTGCTTATACGTTCTATTATGTTTAAATATCTGAGAGGTCAATGGGCCATAAATATCTTTCTTTATTAATGCTATAAGTATCAATAATCGATAAATAGTAGTTTAATGTTGCTGTTGGTCATCAAAGGATAGGTAATGAAAATTCATTATACCATAATAATTATTTTTTATCCATTACCCAAGAATTTAGTAAACCGTTTAGAGACCAAACAATTGAAATCAATAACATAAAGATGGCTTTAAATGACAATATGTTTTTAACCCCTGCAACATTTACAATAGCAATCAACTCCCTAAAGACAAGTACTTCCTAGGAAATTGGTAGTATGTATTAACACGTTATTGTTGAAAGAAATTTATTAAAAATATGTGTAACATGGGGGGGGGGCGATATGAAAGTTTGTAGAGGGCGTTTGGGTGTGAAGGCTAAAAAATTAAGCAGTTAAAATATTAAAGTTTTAACCTATTACAACTTATAAAGTACTAGGATATGGTACTTAATGTATAAAGTAAATACATACATTAATCTAATTACTCATACTTTTTATTAAAACCAAGTGATATATGTGGAACCTAAAAACAATAATATGTAAACATTCATGGAGAACACACACTTTATGTATATACATATTTTAGCCTAAGTTATGTCCTACAATTAATCAAGTTTCAAAATAGTTTTGTCAAAAATATGCACTGGTCAACTTATGATGCTTCGACATTTATTTTGTTTTTAAAACCTGGGGGTGCTGCAGCCCCCTGGTTTATGTGCCATTGATGTGTAATGTATAATTTTTTCTTATAAATCAAAGCTTTGTAACAAGAGTTTCTTGATAGACTGAAGAAGGCTGTGTTTGAACAAAGGATTCTAGGACTCCTTGTATCTATAGATCTATAACTAACAATATATCTGACGTCTTCTTTTGGTAAAGTTTTTGAGAAAATTATGAAACAAAAGTTATTAAAGTTTTTGAAAGTATATATCTTTTTAGTGCTAACGAAAATTGGTTTAGCTGGGAATATGGGTTTTAGTACTAACCAATATGGATGTTAGTACTAACCGTTATTGGTTTAGCAGGAAATATGGGTTTAGATAGGGAACACGAACTGATACGACTTTACTAGATTTCATTAACCCATTCGCTTACAATTTTTTTTTACACCGACTGAACCATAAATCACTAATTTTTTAGAGCATTTTAAAAGGTTTTTGTTGATGACTTCTTTTCAGTTCATATTTATGTTTCTTATGGAACCTATTGTAATTTTTTTATTCACAATTGCTTTTACTTTCAATATATGCACTAATATTTATAGTAACTTTTCTTTTATAATTTAATAATATGTGAAAAACTAAAATGTTTCAATGAAAAATATTTAATTTTATTTTTTTAATTTCACTTATCCTAAAATAAAAGCGTAATTTACCTTTGAAAATACTCCAAGATATTCTTCAGGGTGCAAAGAATATGTTTCAATTACACAAGAGTCAAGCAAAGTTAACTTTTGTGTGGTATGCTTTGAAACATTCTGGTAGGTGAAGCGCGACGAGGCACAGTTCACACTCCCACCGACTGTCACTGCGTTTGCCTTGAGCACTACAAACCTTGCACCTTCGTGAGGGAGTTTGTTTTATTTCATTAGGTGGTATTGGTCTTGGGAAATGTCCCCAAGTTGATGCTTGAAGCCTCAAAGGGGTTTCTGACACTGATGTCCGTCCTCTTCGCTTGTATGAAGGAAGTTGCTTGGATTCAAACATCTGTCTTGCAAATCTTTCTTTAAACTCACTAAATCCCATATTTTTCTTAGTGATTTTTTTGAATACAACATAGGAATTAAAAAGGGCAATGTCCGTTATATAAAAAAATATCTTTTTATAACCTTTAGCATACCTTCTCATGCTGGGGAATGAAGCCAACTGTTGATCTTCTCGATCGATGCCCCCCATGGAGTTGTTATAGTAAAGAACAGGTTCAGGTTTTTTTTTGGGCTCTCCACTAATTCTGTCCCTCTTGCCTGTTGACTTCTTATTACCATTATTATGAAAGGTAGACAAGATACATACTTGTTTTTTGTCTTGCCACCTAAGGGCCATCATGTCATGACCATAAGCTACTTCGAAGTCACCAAGAAGTAATTTGTTGTTAGAGTCTTTGAAGGTCTCTGGCATATTGGCTCTCCATGGATTTACAGTCCCAATTACATTGAATCCATTATTTTTTAATTTGTGGAACAGAAGTGGTGAAGAATACCAGTTGTCTAGGGTAAGTGTATGTCCTTTACCCGCGTAATCCTTCACCATTTCAATTACAATAGACTCACTCACCAACAACTTTTCCTCCTCAGCTGTATCTCCACTCCCTTCTTCTACTCTAACAGGTTTTATTGCTTCTGCACCAGTGTAAATCTTAAACTTAGAGCAGTAGCCAGTGCTAGATTCACAACATTTATAAAATTTAATTCCAAATCTTGCCCTTTTTTGGGGGTTAAATTGAACATAGCCCAACCTTCCTCGGAATTTCATCAAACTTTCGTCAACTGCTATGTTTTCATCAGGTAAGTACAACAGAGAAAACTTCCTATTCATGTAATCAATTACATATCTTAGTTTCCACAGTTTGTCATTTAGAGGCTTATTTTTATTATCAGTGAGATGAAAGAATTTAGAAAGTAGCAAAAATCGGCGGAATGGCATTGATTTACGGAAAAACGGAGTCTCTGTAGTGGAATTAGGGGACCAATATGACTGAATATTTCTTTTTCTTACTAGGGACATAAGGACACAAAGTGTGTAAAAAGAGGACATTTCATCTGGAGTTGTGTCAATCCATTCTGAATACAACTTCTTTTCTTCTGGTGAATTATTTTTAGCAAGAAATTCTTTGGCATATTTATTAGTTTCATTGGCAACATGTTGCCAAAAGTCATTGTCAACAAAGGCATTGAAAACGTCTATTTCAGAAGGAGATGGTCCTAAGTTTCTCAGTAATATTGCCCTTACACCAGGGCAACCTATGAATGGAGTTTTATTGATATTATTCTCCTCAATATTGCTGGTCCAACGCCAACCTGGTTTTTTCTTTTTTTTTACTTGGTGGTGCTGTTTGGCTAATGGACTGGTTCTTTGGCCGTTTAGTAGGCTTAGGTGGTTTGAAACTTGGATTTTTTTCTTTAGGCCTACCCCTTGGTTTACCCCTACCTCTAATACTAACTCTAACAGGCCTAGGACAAGAATCAAGAAAACTAGGGTCATCAGCTTCCTCACTAGCAGTAGGAGACAGAGGTGCAATTATTCCATCACGGTTGATCTGATCGAGTAGCTGAATTGGATTGGATATCAGTGAGCTTTCATCATTTGAATTAGATGGTAATACAGGCCTATCATGGACATTTATATAAGAAATTACATTATTTATATCTAGCGGAGACTTAGGCCTAACATAACTACAAGAGGGCTGCTCAAGTTGCAACCTATCACCTATTGCAGAACAAGGCAGATTACATTTCTCGTGATGTGGTGAACCTGTTATATTAGAGTCTATTATGATTTTAGTTGATTCATTACTTACATTTTCATATATTTCAGATTCAGTGTCCAACTGTCCTATTTCACTTATGTCATTATCACTATCAAATATTTCATCAAACAAATCACTCTCACTATCACTGTCACATTCTCCAATAATTTTTTCAATATCACACTCCTTCAACTCCTTCCCACATTCATCAACAAATAAAACATTAAATCCACTCATTTTTAACCTAAACAGAACACAAATAACAAATAAAATCCAATTAGGTTAGCTTATCGCACACAACTACGACGTACACAACATTACAGGCAATGTCAGCAGATCGGTCGCCAGATTGAAACGAAATTGTTTAGGTAAGGAATAATCCAAACAAGATAAAAATACAACCATTGGAAAGCCCAAAGCCTGTAGAATAAGATGCAAATGCGATCTTTTGCATTTTTTGAGAACTAACTCGACACAAATGAGTTATATTGGAGGACGGCGATTCACCGTCGGTTCACTCAGTGGCAAACTGGGCCGCGACGGCGGATCGCCGTCATTGTAAGCGAATGGGTTAAATGAGGGACATTAGTTTGAACATTAGGAGAAAGGTTTTTAGGCTATATTTGGACATTACAACAACTTTTTCTATCACAAAATACTCTAAAATACTACTTGATTTTGGAGTAAGAGAAGTGGGTTGGTTTGCAAATGTTTTAAAAATTACTTAAATGGAGAAAATAAAGTGTTACAGTAAATGATCATATAAGGGAATTTAGTGACAAAGTAAGGAGAACCCAAGGGCCCAGTATTTGGCACAACTTTATTTCTATTGGTTATAAATAATTTATGTAATTGAAAATTGTATGGTAAGACTACTTTGTTTGTTTATGATATCAGTGTGTGCTATGTTAAACATTTATATTTTGAAGTTCAAGTTAAATTCAACCACGACTTACAGGTATTAAAGTGGTGGTTTACAGGAAATAAACTTACATTATAAAAAAACCTAATATATACCTTTCCAAAGAATAAAATTATATATAAATGTTGTAAAAGTACTAATGGGAAATGGAACTCTGTTTTCGGGTTGTTGGAAGTGTAGAAACACTAAATATTGGGGGTTATAGTTAGAAAAGAAATTAAACCAAAATACACATATAAAAGCTAATATTGAGTCTTTAAAATATTCTATTTTTTGGAAAATATATGAGACAAGTAAAAACTGTAGTATACTCTTATTAGGGGCTTGTAGGGCCAAATGCCCCTATTCATATAGAAACAAATTTTAAACATTTGTATGATAATTTTATTTTTTTAATACAAAATATTTTAATATAATTCAAATTTTTCATAACAAAATTTCTTCATAAACTATATTTTTTGTAAATGTATTTTCAATTTGATTTTTTTTTTACCAATTGTATTATCAATATTTATCTTAAATCCATCTTGAGATTTTACTCGACTTAGTGCAAAATAAAGTTGTCCATGTGTAAAAACAGGTTTGGTCGATTGAAGCCTTACTTACAGTTATTGAAAATGTAAGAAAGGAAATAGGTTCCTTTTCATTTGAAATGACAAGTTAGGATCTGTTGATATTAATTTAATTATTGGTAAAAATATGATGTTTCATTTTCCAGAACCGCATTATTTCTAATTTAATACACTTGCCAAACATATCCAATGCGATAAGACGTACTCCATTAACTAAACCTGATCCCAAGTTCATATGTCTAATTAACCTTTAATACTGTTAACATATTTGAACTCAGCTGGTTTTAATATAATATTTGTACAGCTGTTTTTATTGCAATGTATTTCTTATAGAGATTTTTAGTAACTTTAAGTCCCTGGAAACCCTATAAATGTTGTAAATTGAGGAAAACCTATATTTCTCCCCGCTCCTTCGTGTCAATATCTTTAATTTAAGCCATCTCCCGGCTCTGTATGACCTTCCAAGCTCCCTCAATTTTTCTCTCTAAATTCGGCTTACGAAATTGTATACTCACATGAATATTTTATTACTGTATTATCATACATAAATAGCTGTGTATGTATTTGCTTTGATAATAATATGAATATAGTTGAATGGTGACCTTTACTAAATAAGTTAGTGTAAACCCATCACTAAAGATAATTTTACAGTTACCAAGACTTGTCTGTTTATTAAAATAGAAATTAATGAAAGTATAGTCTCTCCTTAGTATTTACAATTTTAATTATTGTCAATCATGTTAACTACTTTTCTTATTCTATTTCTAAATGAACATATAAAGCACTTCCTGGTTTTCCTTACTACTTACTGCTGTAAGAAGAGCTTTATCATTTTTTGCAGCAACAGCCAGATTCTCAGAGAACTCAACCAAGTAAGCGGTGCCCCTGTCATTACCTACAGCTACAAGTTCTCCATATTCGTGGCAACGAAGACATCGTAGAGCTTCATCACATACCTGCAAAAATGAGTCTCATCATTCTTTGGTGTTCAGCAAAGAATTTTTCTATACTGTTAAACTTAATAATTGCAACATATTTTATATATGCCAACAATAAGAAATATATAAATACTTCAAATTACATTCCACACTTATACTACACAACCAATTATACTACAATTTTCATACATTGTGACATAATCAGCTGTTTAAACCTTTTATCAGGACGCCCCAGGAAAAAGACGAGGTAATTTGCAGGGCTTGTTCCTAAGATGAAACTAATGCAAAAAAATCAAATGAACAAAGCTCTGGAAACGCTTTGTGAACGAGTTAGAGCTGGCAAACATTTCTCCTGGATTTCGGTTCCACAATTACAATAAAATCTATACTGAAATTTTTAAATAGTTAATTGAGGAGGAAAATTTATAGATAAAAATAGTTAAACATAACTATGTTAGTTTTTTACTTTGTGCATTTTTATATGGTTAGGAGCAGTGGCACCCAACCTTTTTCATTTCACGTACCCCTAAAAAGGTTTTTCCAATGAAAAGTACATCGACATGGCTGAGATAAAGACTACCTTGTAAGTAATGGGTGGAGCGGGGGCAACCGGCTGTGTATATGACATTTTTGTGTGCGCAACACAACAAACAGTTCCCTGAAAGTTTACTATCATCAAACTGTAGACACATTCGTGTATTTGTATTGTTCACCTAAATCTGGAATAGATGTTTCCCATCATTCTCCTATTCTGTGGTTTTAGTCGCACACAAACATACAGGCTCCACACAATTTCCGATTAACAACACATCAACTAAATTGTTAGCTACTAGTGTAACCTCGTATGTGTTTCAATTATAAAGTGTGAAATATTGATGTCCGCCACTACTGGTATTATTTTCGCGTATCGCCCCATAGGCTCCTACGTACTCCTGGGAGTACGTGTACCACCAGTTGGGAACCAGCGGTTTGGAGGCAAACATTATTTTAATTATCTGCTTAAAGCCAAGTTGATATTTGGAAATAGATTCTAAAGATTTTATTCCCCTTAGTAAGTAAATAAAGAATTATAGAAGAGCAATGCTCCAATTCTCAAACCTAGATTACAAGCTCAGCATTCTTCATTGCAGAGTGCAATTATAATTTCATTGTGCAGGTATATAATGTAATACTGTAAAATCTCCAAACAGTGTATATCATTCCATATTTCACCAAATGTTCATTGTTTGGAGGTTTCCATTATTCAGACAGGTCAATAAATATCAGACAATGAATGCAGCATTAAATTTTTTACTAATACAGTGTGAGACAATAAATAAAATTCCAGTTTATAAACATTTATTGTTATTACACTTTTGGATTAACTTGGCAAAAAGACCACTACTTTGATATTTTTCAGCAGACATGTTTCACACTATTCAATGCTGTGAGTCACGGACAAGACTGCTGCTCAGGTGTATTGTGTTGGTGTGATCTGTGGTGTATTGGTTTTATGTGGTGTGTTATTGTACATAGAATAGTTGTTAATTATGTGATCAAATATAGTACTTGATTTTGAGTGTGTTTTGTTGTTTATAATGTGTTGTGGATAGTATTTGTATATCTCATAGTTTTCTGTTGTGTTTAATTTGTTGCTTTTTTATGTAGTGTAGGATTTTTAGATTTGTTGGTGTCTATGTTGATGTGCGAGTGTAGTGTGTTTTGTATGTGTATGGCAAAATTTGATTTGGGTTTTGTCTTTTATGTGTTCACTGTATCTTGTGATAAATGTTCTCCTTGTTTGTACTATGTAAAATCTAAGGCAGTTATTGCATGTAATCTTGTATACTCCTCTGCCCTGTCGTGTTTATTCTGGTGTGCTTTTGTAATGTGTAGGTGTTTTTTAATTGTGTGGGATGTTTTAAATGCTACTTTGTATTTAAGATTGCTGAACAAGGAAGATATTTTTTGTGATAAGTTGTCGTCACATGTTGTGACGTGTTGTGTGTTGTTTTTGCACATTATGTTGCCTATGAAGGTGTGTTTGTATCAGTTTTTACAGGCTATGTGTTTATTTATTGTTAACTAAATCAAATGGAAAATTTATTGATTCAAAATGTGTAAGTCAACTAGTTAATTGAATTTTGAGTTTTAATATGTTGATTAACGATTACCTAAACCGTAGTAAAGCCTGATGAGCTGATATATTAAATTTCTTTTAATTGTACATACATAAATTGCAAAGGTTGTGAGCCAGTGGTTAAAAGAGATTATTAGAACTTCTATAGGAAGTGGTATATAAAACCAACTACAGCTGGGACTACAATAACACAGACAAAATGTAACGATATGGCTTGTATAAGGGTGGAGAACTGCTGGCCCTTGATTACCAGTTAATGCAAAGGAATATGGTTTTAAGTAGTCTGTTAAATGACTCTGGTTATTTACTTTAGCATTACAAACTTTTTTTTGTAAGTGTAAAACTAAATTACCTGTTGAGAAACTATTTTGTATTTACTTGAAGAGAGAAATGTTTTCACTTCACCAACTACTTTAATTGCATCATTAAAATTAATTTAGATAACCATAGACTCATAAATGATAAAGATACCCCAAAAACAGGAAGTTGATAATGTTCACAAAATTGTGCATCATCAGTTGCTACTACATTGAAGTACGTAAACAAGAGGCTATTATTTTACAACACAAGCCTCGGGATGGACAGTGGTGAATTATGCTTACTGGTGTATAACCTTAATTTAAACAGATATTACACTTTTTTTCATTCTTAACATAAAATTTTGCAAACTTATGAAAAAATTAATATTATGAGTGGAAATAGCAGACATAGTATCAATTGAGAGAGGTTTATTAAAAGTTTCCTGTATTCCAAAACTGGGGATTGAAAATTGATCCATAAAACAGAGGGTTTCATTATATATAGAAGTGTCCATAAGAAGAGGTTTCATTGTACTACCTTGACACTCAGACAAGCATCTCGCTGGTTTTGTAGTATGTCCCATACATCTAGTGTCCCGTCAACTCTGGTTGTGTAGAAGACAGAATAACGTGTTGGGCTCCAACTGCCAGCTGATAGGAGTGCTCGATGGAAGCTACACAAGAAATGTGGTTAATACATCAATAATTTCAGCTGAAACATGTGTATAACTAACAAACATTCTAATTACATACAACATACACTACCTTGTCCAAATAATCGAAGACTCCTTACAATCTTCTGACCATATTCTTACAGTCCAGTCCCCAACTGTAAGGAAATTTTTTACAAAAGCTGGATTCCGTTGCAATGAGTACACTGGACCATAGTGGGTCTTATATTGTGCTCCTAGTTTTTCTGCTGGAGTTTTACCCTTGCGATTTCCTGAGATGACAATTCCATTTTCAGTGCCCACCTATATGAAAAGGTAGTAATAAGAATAAAACATTAGTGAATATTTAACCCTATTCAGAAAGAAACACTGAATGTTTATCTGAACTGAATTTGTGCTTCTTATAATTATTGTTTCATTTTCCAGCTTTTTAAACAACCCTGTGTCTGTAAGCTAATCATAAAAGATGGTTAATAATAAATTCCAAATAGTAGCAACAATAAATACGATTTTGGCAGTATAAAATTAACAGAAATGTTGTAAAAGAAACACCTTATCTAAGAGCTGCCTTTTATTAAATGCTTTTCTTAGAAATAACTTCGTTTAGTGGTTCCACAGTTACCCCTATGACATTCATTTATCTACATGTCTAAGTACCAAGTTTTATTTATATACTAAACTATTAAATATAATTTAATGTCTGGTGTAGTTAAAAAATTATACATAAGTTTTTAAACAATTAGATTAAATATAAACTCATCTGTCACAAACTTATAGAGTTTCAGCAATACTTTTACCTTTATCTACTGTTCACCAGTTATAGTAGTGTTGATTAAGCGTTATTTATACAATATTAAGAGCACAGTAGTACAATATATTACAATGCAAATATTGGAAAACCCCCATTACCACAAAAACAACAAATAAAACAAGTTACTTAAGATTAAACCCTTATGTACATTTTGATGACCATGTCGTCATCATCATCAGAAGGTCTTAACACTAAATTACAATCTAGCAAACAAGAAGTTACAAACTGAAGTGACTTTAGTTTGGGACATTGGTCCATATACCTTCCTATGGCAGTACGAGATGATATAATGTCTCGTCTCTTTTCACACACTCCTAATTTGTTTAAATAAAAATCTGACATATTTTTCTATAACCTTCATTCACAGCTTTTAAACTGGAATTTTTATTGAAAAATGCCTTTCTTTAACTTATTTGATGAACCTTTTAGTGATTAAAATAAAATGTCATAAATCTTACTATGTAAAAATTGCTTTAAAAACACCATCTTCTCATTCTTTCAGATTTACTCTTGTTTCTATTTTTAAATACCTTCTATTAGCTCACCCTCTCCTGATATATATCTTGTACAAATTTTCAATTTAAACAAATATTCTTTGAGCTTAGCTTGTGGGGTTATGTTAAAGACAAATAAAAGGATTCACAAAATTCACAAATTATTCATTTATTTACTCATACGAGTTTCAATGACCAAGTCATCATCATCAGTGAGTGTTACTACTACAAACTACAATTTTCAATTGTTAATAAATTACGACTTTATTCATCCAATCAGCTTCAAATACATTTTTTAAACTTATAGTGGATGACAATTGATGTTAATACAGTTTTTTCAAATATTTATTCATTAATTAAATTATAAAATTTGTGGGGTCCAGCTGAATTTGAACTGAGAATCTTTATGTTCGAAGTATAGCGCGCCTTGACACTGCGCAAACTTTCCAATACTTGAAAAAATTTATTTCTCAAAGATATATATAAATTGTTTTCCTCCATATAGTTGTCGTCAAAACCATCATTGTACAACCCTAAATTGTTGCTATGGCTACCATACAATATCATAAATAGTGCTCTAGGGCAACTAAAATAAAATTTACTTTGATAACCTCAGTAGGAATTTACTTAAACATTTTTTCATATTACTTATTCTAATCCATAGTGACTAATCATGAAAATAGCAATACTTTTACAAGGGTAATATCTTCATGCTGTTACCTATTACTTATATATAATATTTAATTATAATTAGTAGGATAAATAAATAAAGAACAAATAATTTTAAAAAATAAAATTTAGATTTGTTAAAGACGGCCGTTTTGGGAGATGTGTCCCTTTGTCAACTAAGACCGTAACTCAACAAAGGGACAGATCTCCCAAAACGGCTGTCCTCAACAAACCTAAGTAAGTGCTACTATTGGCAAGTTCCAAACATTTAAAAGTGTTTAGTGATAACTAGTAGCTCACGTGAAGATGGACTCAACAAATATAAAAGATTTACTAACCATAAACCTAGTAGGTATCGTAGGCTCATATTCCAAGCATGAAGCTCCCATTGCTCGACTAAGAAGTTGTTCTTCTCCTTTAGTCACATCCAGGATTAAAGTTTCCATTGGTTCCATCAATTTTCGCACATCCCACCACTTTACCTACAAATTGTTGTTTGAACATGTAATGCAGTATAATCTGTCACATCTGGATTAGTAATGAATTACAAAATTGCTGACCAATATAAAAGGTTATAAAAACTATTTTGTAAGCCTTACACAAACTTAAAATTGAAGTAAATTCATTAAAAACTCACTACAACAATACAGCAAACTTTCTTCATACTCAGATGGACACTAACAATGACTGCTGAATACAGTTCAATATGTTCAGTTTTAGTATTTTTAACGAATTTCTTTAGATTAAAGTCTAGAATTTATTTAACATACACATTGAAGTCTAAAAATTTTGTATTTTAAAAATTCCTAAAGTATGAAATAAATTTAACATGTAAATGTAATGAATTGAAGTTTTGATCTTTAGTGTATACCAAAATTTGAGCTTAGCTTTGTGAGTTAATCTAAAAATTATAAAGAGACAATCATCGGCTCATAATTAATTTTCTCATGCTTGCTTCAATGACAAAGCCATCATTATCAGTATAGAATGGTTTCATATTAACATAATTTTAATTACAGTTATAATTTTGTTTTTCTTGATAAAAGTATAAAAAATTATATTGACTATAGTCATTGCCTTCTGTATAAATACCAGATATACTCACTGGTAACATTAATATTGTTATTAAAATGCTTATTAGAACATTTTAGAGAAAAATGCTTATTCGAAAAAAATAATCATGAGTTGGTGTTTATTATTATATAATATTTTTATTTAATGTCTGGTAAGAACTATTAATTTTTTTTTCACTAAAACACTTATAATATTTACAAACTTGTATATAGTAGCACCTACTTATAATTGTTGAGGACGGCCATTTCGGAAGATGTGTCCCATTGTCAACTCAGACTGTAACTAATCTCAAGGTTTTCGTTCACAAAGTACACCCACACTCCTACCATAATATCCCACCCCCACCCTAACCTAACCTTGAGATCAGTTACGGTCTGAGTTGACAATGGGACACATCTCCCGAAATGACCGTCCTCAACAAATATAAGTAAGTGCTACTATATACAAGTTTGTAAGTAAGTGTGTGTGTGTGTGTACGTTTGTGTGTGTGTGTGTGTGTGTGTGTATGTGTGTGAGAGAGAGTGGGCGTGTGTGTGTGTGTGTGTACGTGTGTGTGTGTGTGTATTTACAAGTGTTTAGTGAAACTAGTAGCTCACTTGAAGATGGAATCGACAAATATAATTTTTTTTATATAGGCTTATGACAGATCACAGACAATTTTGCTTCTATTCGATAGAAAAAATTTGACTTGTAAATGGAAATTTATTAACAGTTTTATAATTTGTTGATTTTTATTATGTTTTATATAATGTTATGTATTTTATAAATAGTAAGTTATGTTGTATATTGTTTACTTAAAACTGAGCTCTTGAAAATGAATTTTGGAAAAAAATTCAAAACGTTAAGTGTTTTAAAAAAGCAAAATTGTCCGTGATCTGTCATTAGCCTATAAAAGTATTATTATGTAATTAATCCAATCCTGGTATGTAGATATTTATTAATTTTCTATGAATTTTTAAAAAAATAGTTGAAATTTTATTAAAATGAAACTATTTTATTTAAAATTACTTTTCAAAAGTCCTTTTACTGAAACAGTTGAAAATGTTTATATTCTTACTAGAATTGTTTAAAATACATATTTTAATCTTGTAAAGAACAAAGATTTTGAGCCTGTCTACTCTATATTTACAGGTGTTATTTTTAATACTGTATCTGTATTTACTCTATTAACAGTTCTGTAAAAAGTGTATCTGGTTACATTTATCAATACTTTTTATAGATCATCAAAGAATATAAAAGTCTATAAACTCTTTAAATTTAATATAAGGACCATTCTGATTTTTGTCTCACATTAAAACGGCCAGTTAGACCAACCTAATTAGTTTCACTTGTTAAAACCTATTGGTGTTAAATAACAAGAATTAAATCCCTTGTTTTGGCAGTTACACAGTGCTTATATGTCCTGATATTTCAAACACAACATTTCATAAATATTTTTTTTTATAACTAAGGGAAATACTATTGTAACTTACTTTACTAACATTTTCTAAAACTATTGTTTCATTTATGAAAAAAAACATCCATGAAGATATTTCCATAGATGTATACATTTTCCTTTAGACATAATGACAATAACGTCTGACAATATTACCTGTCCATCAGTAGAAGCAGAGAAAAACTCAGTGCCTGACTTGGAGTTTATCCACAGAACACAAATAGTTGGATCCCTATGAGAGTGTACAAGAGAACTGAGCTCAACAGGGTCTGAACCTCTTCTGGTATCCCAGAAAGCAACTTGACCATTGTGTAAGCCACTCACTAAACTATGATTGTCTTTTGGATTATATTCCAAGCAAACAATGGGCACTGCTGGTTGCAACACCAGTTCGGGTTTATTTGGATTTTCTAAACAAATATTATTTTAAAATTAATGTATACAACACTGGAGAATAAACTTAATTTAATATTTCAAAGATATTTCTTTTCAATTATTCTGCATGTACAGAGTATAAACAGCAAATAACAGAACATGGAATAAAAATGTAGAAGGGGTGTTGCTTCAGTAGATCCAGATTATTACAAAAGAGAACAGTTTAGTTGTAATGTTTCTTTACAATACTTTGATAATAATAACTTTACATTAATTTACTACTACCCAAACCCAACTATTTGATATTGTATCCATGACTTAGGTTGAAAGAATAAATAAATAGAGTATTTATTAATAACCAGTTTTAAAAGATCTGAAAAGAATGAAAAATGTCCCAGAAAACCTTAGGTCAAATTTTTAAATATAGTAATTTTTTTCTGAGGGCTATGGAAACTTAGTATATTTCTAAACATTAATTTTGCACTTATAAACACTTGATAAAACTTACCAACTTCCCAAATATAAGAGTGTGTGCTAAGATCTGGTGGCGCTCTCTGAAAATCTAAATTGCAATGAGTTACAGCAAGGCGAGATCCTCCATCTGGCGACCAGGAAAGGTGCTGGATTGGACGTTTGTTGGCACTTGGATCTCTAAAGACATTGACAGTTCGTGAACTCGATCTTTCGACCAATGATGATTGGTCGTCATCAGTGAAGTATAATTCATACAAGTTAACAGCATTATTTTGAAATATGCAGTGCTCCATTGGCTAGATAGAAATAATAGTTATTGAATTATATCCTCCTGTTATGAAACTTCTAAAAAAAGCTTTGAACAATTACTTGAGTAAAATCATCATATTGGTGCAAATTAAAATTATGGACAGTTTTAGATTTATTAAGAAAATTAGATGTCTTATCAAAAGGAAACTATGTTAAAGAAACTCATGTGCAGATATCCTAAATTACTATAAAACAGAACTAAATTTACACTAACTAAACGAGACTAATTAAATGAAACATTTAAAACACATTTTTATCAAAGTAGTAAATATAAAATAAATCGTAAAACTAAAACAATACCGACAATATAAGAAAGTTCTATGGAGTTAAAACTACACAAAAGTAGTGATGCATAAGTTACGTATACATAACTTTACGTAAAGTGTGTTGATTTAGTGAGAAAAGTACCGAAGTTGAATGCAGATATCTTTAACTTTCTGGCAAATTGTAATACTAATGCAATATGAGTCTTACTTACATGTGATAGCTGTAAGACTGTATGAATATACATTTCATCTTTTTCAACTTTTTTACGAAAGCGCATTGTCTGTTCAATATCTGCGCAATTCACATCCTTGGGCCAACCTCCTTCAGAATGGTTCATACTATGTTGTTCGTAATCTGCTCGAATCGTATTCAGCTATAAAAATTAACCACTTTATAAATTACAATTTAAATGTCAAAGTAAAAGAAATCATAATTTTCTACAATCTTTGAAATGTCATCTTTTTTCAGCATATGCTACATTAATGTTATTTGAATATTAATCATATATTTTCATCCTACAAGTTCATTGCATTTGCCATTGATTCTTTATTTATTTATTTTTTTTGCTAACCCTACCTTTTTTTATTCTATATTCTAATTTTTGTATTCTACAGTCCTTTTACTTCTTTATAACTAAAATGTTTAAACCGACATAATGATGCTATAAAGCAAGTTATTTCTTTAAACTTTTCCAAAATCCATTTACTACTATTGGTATCACTTGGCAAAAAATCCACTGCTTAGGCCTACTGATACTTATTTTTCAGCAGACACGTTTCGCACTAGATCAGTTTATTGCCCGTGACTCACAGCATTGAACAATACATGGTTACCACAAAATATCATAAGTCGTGCTGAAAGGTTAAAAATGAATGAAATGAATAAAATAAACAAACTAAAATAAGCAAACAATGATAAATTTTTTCTTTCTTGACCACAGTAAGAATTTACTTTAAAAAAAAAATTTTATATTATGTACTTGTTGTAGTATTTAATCTCCACAATTTAATATGCATGTAAATTTACTGGTATCTTCTATTTGTTAGTTTAATTATTATTTTTTCTCAACAAGTGTTTGAGTGTGTGTTTTTGTATATCAATTTTTTTTTCTAAAACAATAGCAAATTTGTATGTATACAACAGATACAAGTGACCATTGGTATTTTTACCACTTGCTGGAGTATTAATGCAAGAGTATTTTATCCTAGATAGAAGAATAAAGAAACAATAACAACTATATTGGCTTTTCACAAACAAACAAAATTAAGAAGTTTTTTGTATTCTGTTCTGTTTCAAGTGAGAATTTCGTTGTGTATCATGTTTATGTAATATATTGAAATGGGTTACCTTTAAAGAGTATTAGAATATTGTCTACTCATTTGTACCAGTATATAATTTTGTTAGTGTTTTGGATGTGTTTCTGGTCAAAATTATGAATGAATGAATAAGATAGAATGCTTGTGATGGGTATCCCAAGGGTATTCCCTTGTTTTGTATGCAGAATCTAATGATTTATGGAAAATAATCTCGATGTGGCATGAGTTCTGATAGTTATGATTTTTTGATTATGTTTGTTGGTGTGTTGTTATTTATTACCATTTGTTTTATATTTCTAATAGTTTATTTACTGGTATATTGGTGTGTAGGTTAATGATGTGAATTGAAGCCAGTATAGGGTTATGAGATATAATTGTGTTTTGATTTTGTGATATATATATATATATATATATATATATATATATATATATATATATATATATATATATATATATATATATATATGCTTGATATTTAACGTTATCCATTGTTTTTCCGTTGCACTGACTTTATGAAGTTAATATATTACTATGTAAGTAATTTTATCCACCATTAAGTGCAATAATTTTACCTTGAGTGATGAGGCACCTTTCGGTCGTTGACCATTGTCGAATCACTGATGTTTTTCTGTTGTGGATGTTCGGTCTGTGAAGTTGGTGTCTGTTGACGTAACACGCACTTTTTCTTGATCTGTGTGTATGATATTTCTATATAGTATGTCTTCTGTATATGTTGTTTGTAGATTCATTAAGTTGTTGTGTATGTTTTTATAAATGTGGTATTTTTCTAGTGAGTTTAGTTCTATTGGGTTGTTATTTATTTCCAGTATGGTTAGGTTATTTTCGTAATTTGTTATTTCGTGTTTATGGGATATTAGGTGTGCTGCAACATTTGATACTTTAGAATTTTTGTTTTTGAATGCTCTATAATGTTCTTCAAATCTTATTTTAAATGTTCTGGTTGTTTTTCCTATGTAAAAAGCGTTACATAGGAACGCTTTTTACATAGGAAAAACAACCAGAACATTTAAAATAAGATTTGAAGAACATTATAGAGCATTCAAAAACAAAAATTCTAAAGTATCAAATGTTGCAGCACACCTAATATCCCATAAACACGAAATAACAAATTACGAAAATAACCTAACCATACTGGAAATAAATAACAACCCAATAGAACTAAACTCACTAGAAAAATACCACATTTATAAAAACATACACAACAACTTAATGAATCTACAAACAACATATACAGAAGACATACTATATAGAAATATCATACACACAGATCAAGAAAAAGTGAGTGTTACGTCAACAGACACCAACTTCACAGACCGAACATCCACAACAGAAAAACATCAGTGATTCGACAATGGTCAACGACCGAAAGGTGCCTCATCACTCAAGGTAAAATTATTGCACTTAATGGTGGATAAAATTACTTACATAGTAATATATTAACTTCATATATATATATATATATATATATATATATATATATATATATATATATATATATATATATAATTAATAAATTTAAAATATTTCATAAACAAGAATACTTTTAATGAATATATTTATTCAAAGCTTTTCGCCGATAAAATAGTATCAGCATCTTCAGGAAAATAATTATCTAATAAAATACTTTTACAAAATTCTGAATTTTGTAAAAGTATTTTATTAGATAATTATTTTCCTGAAGATGCTGATACTATTTTATCGGCGAAAAGCTTTGAATAAATATATTCATTAAAAGTATTCTTGTTTATGAAATATTTTTAATTTATTAACTATATTACAAGAAAACATATCACCATATTTAATATATATATATATATATATATATATATATATATATATATATATATATATAAGAATCCTAATCCTATTCAAAGGCATTAAAAGATAGATCAGCACATTTCAGAACATGAAATTCACACTTGAAACAGAACACAACCCACTTTCAAAGTCTCACAACTACTAAACAATGTTATGTTATTAATGATATATTGAATGAATGTGTGTCTGCAAATATCAAAAATAACCTAAACTTACTTCATGCTCTGCAAACACTTTACTACATTGCATCCCTTTGTGGACAGGGTCTCGGAGTATGTAATCTTCCATAAGTGCTCTGTTTGGTAATGCATTGTCAATAATCTTTGGGGTGTCATCATAAAAAAAACACTGTCTCCCAAAGTCAGATCTCTTTTTTGTATACACAAACTGGTTTTCCATATTTTCCCCTTTTTGATAAGGAGCAACTTAGCAAAGGGTCAAACTTTTAAATCATAAGAACTTTTTAACATTCAATAAAACAAACACATTCAATTAACATAAACCATATAAAAATATAATGGATGTTTTAAGTTTAAATGTTTTTTTTTAATACATTTAATTTTATAGGTGTTAAAGTTAAAGTCATCTCAACATGACAAATTAAATAGAATGATTTTAAATGGTAACTATAGCAACCAAGGCCTACTAGATTTTGTATATTCTTGAAATTATATAATTAATTATAAATTTAATTCGAAATATATTCTTAAGATTTTTAGTTTATACACTCTACTGTTTTGTACAAAAGCTTGTACAACTACATATAAAAGCTTTGTACAAAAACTGAAACTCATTGTAATGTCTCTGCAAATAAATAATAAATTATATAACAGGTTTAAGCATACACAAAAATATTTTTTTTAATTTACAGTTTTAGGAACAACTTTGATAAAAACATGATGAATACTATTCTAATTACCACAAAGCTTAGATACTTAAAAATGTAATAAACATGTAATATAGGAAAATTTTTTTTTAAAGTCAATTCCTACTAAAATCGACAAAGAAACATTTTACTTGAGTTATTTTTTATTTTATAATTACACTTAATACAAATATATATATATATATATATATATATATATATATATATATATATATATATATATATATATATATTAAAACAACATAGGTTATTCAAATTCAAGAATATATATTAATTTATATTCAACGAAAAGCTTTGAATATAAATTCATATATATTCTTGTATTTGAATAACCTATGTTGTTTTAAATTATTAAACAAGAAAACGTATTTTATATATAATCAAAAACGTTCTGTCTCAGTAAGTTTTAACAAATTTACAAAATTTAAAGTTTGGATAGTCATAAACTATTGTTTAAGTGATTAATATATATATATATATATATATATATATATATATATATATATATATATATATATATATATATTAAAACAACATAGGTTATTCAAATACAAGAATATATATTAATTTATATTCAACGAAAAGCTTTGAATATAAATTCATATATATTCTTGTATTTGAATAACCTATGTTGTTTTAAATTATTAAACAAGAAAACGTATTTTATATATAATCAAAAACATTCTGTCTCAGTAAGTTTTAACAAATTTACAAAATTTAAAGTTTGGATAGTCATAAACTATTGTTTAAGTGATTAATATATATATATATATATATATATATATATATATATATATATATATATATATATATGAAGTTATTAGTATTAATTGTAAACAATTGTTTCCACCACTAAGTGCAATATTTTACCTTATGCGATGAAGCACCTTTCGGTCACTTGACCATTGTCGAATCACTGTTTCACTTAGTGGTGGAAAAAATTCTTTAAAATTAATAATAATAACTTCATAAAGTCAGTGCAATGGAAACATAATGGACAACATGAAATATATATATATATATATGAAGTTATTAGTATTAATTGTAAACAATTGTTTCCACCACTAAGTGCAATATTTTACCTTATGCGATGAAGCACCTTTCGGTCACTTGACCATTGTCGAATCACTGTTTCACTTAGTGGTGGAAAAAATTCTTTAAAATTAATAATAATAACTTCATAAAGTCAGTGCAATGGAAACATAATGGACAACATGAAATATATATATATATATATGAAGTTATTAGTATTAATTGTAAACAATTGTTTCCACCACTAAGTGCAATATTTTACTTTATGCGATGAAGCACCTTTCGGTCACTTGACCATTGTCGAATCACTGTTTCACTTAGTGGTGGAAAAAATTCTTTAAAATTAATAATAATAACTTCATAAAGTCAGTGCAATGGAAACATAATGGACAACATGAAATATATATATATATATGAAGTTATTAGTATTAATTGTAAACAATTGTTTCCACCACTAAGTGCAATATTTTACCTTATGCGATGAAGCACCTTTCGGTCACTTGACCATTGTCGAATCACTGTTTCACTTAGTGGTGGAAAAAATTCTTTAAAATTAATAATAATAACTTCATAAAGTCAGTGCAATGGAAACATAATGGACAACATGAAATATATATATATATATATATATATATATATATATATATATATATATATATATATATATATATATATGTATTTAATATGGTACAATGAAAATATTGGAAAGAACCCCAATACCACAAAAATAATTAAAAAAACAAATAAAACAAGTTATTTAAGATTTTTTGTAACTTGTTTTATTTGTTATTTTTCTGGTATTGGGATTCTTTCCAATATTTTCATTGTAATATATTGTACCACTGTGTTCTTGATATTGTGTATTAAATATGGTGATATTTTTTCTTGTAATATAGTTAATAAATTAAAAATATTTCAAAAACAAGGATACATTCTTGTATTCTTCTTTTTGAAATCTGTTTAATTTATTATATATATATATATATAAAATATACATATGTATATATGTGTACATGTATATATATATATATATATATATATATATATATATATATATATATATATTGTGTTGTCTTTTAATTATTCAATATTATAAACTCTACATGTATTCCTTTCGAATACATTAAAAACATTATTAAAATATATATATTTTAAGATTAAATAATATACACAATTACAGGAATAATTTATTGAACAATACACTCAAAGCTTTTCGTTGGTTGACATTACCAACATCATCAGGAATTACAATACTAAGAATGACAAAAGACTTCTTTTGTCTTCTTAGTATTGTATTCCTGAGGATGTTGGTAATGTCAACCAACGAAAAGCTTTGAGTGTGTTGTTCAATAAATTATTTCTGTAATTGTGTATATTATTTAATCTTTTAAATAATTCTAACAGGAAAACATATTTGATATTCTACATATATATATATATATATATATATATATATATATATATATATATATATATATTTATTTATTTATTTATTAGCAGGTTTTTAATATTGGTGGCAATAAAGTAACTGCATGGAATATATAAACACAAAGGAAATGAGATATAATTACTTTTATTACATTGATTCAGAAGCTAGACATATTTACGTTATTGGTAGGCCTATTGATTTACACTTTGAGGTTAGGAAAAAAACAAATGTTCTACTTTTGTTATTTTTCTCTACAGTTTAATAATAGTACTCTGTTTAAAAATAATCTTAACACAATCTTTTAAAATTTTTCAATCGGTTAAATAAACAGATTATAAAACTCTACAATTATCAATGCTACAAAATTCAGTTTCAAAATCTATTTCTAAATTCATGAGGTAGACTTAATCCTATTAAACTCTATGTAATAGAAAAATACATTATACACTCATTTTAAAACAAGGTTTATATACATCCCTTGATCTGAAGTAGATATGTTTCAATGTCTGAAACTAGTGATAAAGTGTTCATCAATTTTAATAAAATTCCATGTAAACAGTAATGCTTAATTTTATTTCTTATTTTTTTGCACATATGCATCGATTTTTTAGAGTAGGCAACCCGCAATACAAAGAGGTCTTGCGGACTAAAGGCGTTGATTCTTGTGGAAGTACTGAGACATAATGTATTGCAGCTTAGGGCGTGCTATGGTGTCTGTGTAAACAGAGTACTTGCAGCAAATGACCCCTGATACTGCTACGCATGCTAAAAAAGACGGCGTGAATGTCTTGAGAGTATACACCAGTGTATGCCCCCATGTGCCCCATTATTTAGGAGCCTATCTATATATCATAATCTTTCTGATCCCATCAATGAGTCTCATCCTTAAGGAGCCATATATCCCATCGTTAAGGAGCTCATCCTTGCGTCCCATCTTTAACGAATCCATCTATTGCCCCATTATTTAAAAGCACATCGATGTTTTTCATTCTTTAGAAGCCTATTCATGTGCTCCATGCTTTTTGAACCTGTCTATGTATCTCCTTATTTATAGGCTTCGCATCGTTTAGGTCCCTATCTATGTGTCCCATCATTAAGGAGTCCACCCTATTTATTATCATTAAAGGCCCATCCTTGTAAACCAACCTCTGTGAACCCATCTATATGTCCCGTCACTAAAGGGCCCATTCTTGTGTCCTTTCATTAGGGGCCCATCCTAATGCCTCATCATCTGTGAACCCATCTATATGTCCCGTCATCAAGGGGCCCATTCTTGTGTCCCATCATTAGGGGTCCATACTTGTCCCTCATCGTCTGTGAACCCATATATATGTTCCGTCACTAAGGGGCCCATCCTTGTGTCCTATCATTAGGGACCCATACTTGTGCCTCATCCTCTGTAAACCCATCTATATGTCCCGTTATTAAGGAGCCCATCATTGTGTCCCTTTCTTTAGTTGTACATCCATGTTTTTCACTTTTTAGAATCCAATCCCTATTCCTCATTTTTTGTCAACCCATCTATTGTCTCACCAAATATAAGCACATCAATAAGCCCCCTTATGTAGGGGCCCATACATGTGCCCCATCTTCTTGTCTAAAACCAATTGCAATCCAAGGTCGCGTATGTGGTAACGGCGGGCGCTACTGTACAGCCTGCGTTCGAGGACGACCGTGTCAGAACCATCCCTTGACGGGTGTTCATGTTTATCCCTTTTTAGTCCTCCGCAAACCCCAACAGCAACTTTAGCGGAATACAAAGGTCAAACATTCCCTCAGAATTCGGTGACTAGGGCAATACGTATACGTTAATACGCACAGTCTGTGTGCATGTTAGACACCAGGTTTGTCTTGCCGCAGTTTGATGGACCCGTGACTGGCAGTGTCGGGCAATAATACACCGTGTTTTCCTTTACAGACTGTGACTTTGTCAGCTGTCAGCAGATCTATTTGTTCAACAATAAGTTTTCCCTTCTGTGCCCATATTTCCATGTCTTACTAACTCACAGACTTGTGTTATACTGTACATATGTTATTAGATTAAATCCTTTTTACTCACCCAAGACCTAACTATGGTTCAGGAACATTGTCTCCTTTTCTGATGAACACTTCCTCTGCTAAATATACGTCCCCAACGGTGGACAGCAATAACTCGTGTTCGTAGAATCCTCCTTGTATGGTGTCTCCTTCGATACGTCTGCGGTACCGTTGATCGTATCCTGTACACAGTAAAAACCTCGTTTGAGAAATTAATACTCGTTTGTACCTGCTTATACGTAATTTATCGCCGAAGGAAAATCTTTTTCGGGGGCGATTTTCCGTAGGCGGCTTTGTATTCCGCCTAATTTGATCTGGTACCTCTCGCTTGCTCGCTTCATTCCGTCTCCCTTTCGTGCCGATAGTACCGTACACCATATTGTTGTATTCATACAACAGCACGGGCACTATATATATATATATATATATATATATATATATATATATATATATATATATATATATATATCGCAGAATGGGTAAGCCTAGAATAGACACCAACAATCGGGCCGTTGTACTTTGCGGATTGGGTAAGCTTAGAGTAGACACCAACAATCCGGTCGTTGTACTTTGCGGATTGGGTAAGCTTTTTTTTTTAACTTGGGAGCGGGTTTTAAACTGCCCGAAGCACTGCTACCTTAAGGTATATTGTACTTACCTCCCTGATCTAGTCAAATAACCCCTTCCCTCTTACCAGGTTTAGGAGTTTCCTGACTAGTGTTTTACCTTCAGCATCCACCAGAGCCGTTCCATCACCAAAGAGGTTGAAGCGCCTCTCAGCAAGTACTTCACATCTGTAAATAATGTGTGTGGCAGTCTCCAGTTCCTGCCCGCATAGTCTGTACACGGGTTCATCTTTGTAGATACCCATTTTATGCAGATGTTTCCTTAGTCCACCGTGTCCCGTGAGTAGACCTGTGGCTATCCTCAATTCCTGCCTAGACAGATAGATGAGACTCTTCTGCAGCCCCAAGGAAGGTTTCCTAAGGGTTAGCTTACTGTGTCTCGTCCCTTCAGCTTTGATCCAGTGCTCACAGTGTCTTTAAGCCATCCACCTTCGCACTGCCATCTTGACCATAGATTTGGAAATACCTACCGCCGGCTCCGGTCCAATCAGGGGAGTTGAAGACCCCTCTCTGGCCAGTGCATCTGCGGCTTCATTTCCAAATATTCCCCTATGCCCTGGTACCCAACCTATCTTGATTTGATTTTGCCTTGCCAGGGCTTTTAAGTTATTTAGGTACTCCCTGACTCTGGCTGAGGTGACCACACGTCCGTTTAGTGCCTTAATTGCTGCCTGACTGTCAGAGAAAGTAGCAATCCGGGTCCTGTGTATTCCCCTTCTCGCCATCTCTCCCAGACAGGCATTTATAGCATATATTTCGACCTGAAAGACAGAGGTATGCCTCCCCCAAGGAAAAAACTAGTTTTACCCTTGGGTTTTTACAATACACCCCCGCTCCAGTGCCGAAGTCCATCTTGGAGCCATCTGTGTACCAGATCTGAGCTCCCGATGTTAATGTCCCTGACCATTCCATCATAGTTTGGTGGACCTAGTCAGGTGCAAACATTCGAGTAATGTGGTCGCTGAACATTTCCAAGACGGGTTCTTTGACCACGCACTCGATACTCATATGTCCCGAAACATCTGGGAGGTTAGCCCAGTTGCTCGAGTTGCGCAATCTCCATGCCGCCAGCCTCGCCTCTCCCCTAAGGACAAGCTCAAGGGGAGGGAGGTTAAGCATTACTTCCATTGCTGCACCTGGTGTAGTTGACATCGCTCCCAGTGTGCACAGACAGGCCAATCTCTGGATAGTGCTCAGTTTAGCTCTTGTCTGTGCCTGGTTGGCCTTTGTCCACCACACCAGAGCTCCATAGGTAATCATAGGTCTTATCACCCTCAGGTACATCCAGTGCATCATTGATGGCTTCAGTCCCCATTTCGTACCCACCATTCTTCTCACAATCATCAGTGCTCTTTTGGCCCTGTTAACTGTCCTCTCAAGATGGGAGTTCCAGGTGAGTTTCCTGTCCAGAGTAACTCCCAGGTACTTCACCTCCCCCACAAACTCAAGGTATTCACCAAACAAGCGGGGCATCCTGGTCGTCAGATCTTTTCGCTGTCTGGTGAAGTTAATGAGAGCAGTCTTTTTTGGATTTACCCTAAGGTTCTCCTTATTACACCACTCTTCAATCAGTCGTAGAGGATTTCTGATTACCTCAAGGACTGTATCAGGGAATCTGCCCAGGATCAGAACAAACATGTCGTCCGCATATCCTAGACAGAAGTACCCCTGTTCATTCAGGAGTTGAATCAGGTTGTCAACCACTAGGCACCACAACAGAGGAGAGAGAACCCCACCCCCCCTGTGCACAGCCCAGACTTGTCTCCGCCCTTCTGACCTCCCCTGCCACCTCTACAGAAATGCTTCTGTTTGTTAACATGGAACTTATCCAACCACAAGTGGTCGCATCCACTCCATGACGTCTTGCACCACTAACCATCGTCTCCACTGAGGGGTTATTGAAAGCCCCTTCAATGTCAAGGAAGGCACCTATGGCACAACCTTTCTTAGCGATCATTTGCTCAATCCTACCAACCACTTGATGGAGAGCTCCCTCGCAGGATTTCCCTGGTTGATAAGCATACTGGTTCCAATGCAGTGGTATTATAGCCAAAGCACCCCCCCCCCCTAATATGCCAATCAACCAGTTTTTCAAGTCCCTTAAGCACAAAGGACATGAGTGTAATAGGTCTGTATCCATTCCCTTCCGATTGGTTACCGGTGGGCTTAGGTATAAAGACCACCTTACTAGCTTTCCAGGCTGCCGGCACATGCCCTAAAGCAATGCTTAGCCTGTATAATTTAGTAAGTACCAGCACCAGCAAATCCATTCCCTGCTGCAGCAGCACAGGATAGATCCCATCTGCACCTGGAGATTTGTAGGGTTTAAATGTGCCAATAGCCCATCTTACCCTTTGTGGAGTTACTATCCTCCTTACCACTTCCCAGTCCTCCCTCTTACCACGTCTTGTGGAGAGTTTGGCAACTGGTTCAGTGTCTGTTCCTCCAAGTTTCCTCAGAGTACTGAAAGGGAAATGTGTTCTGATTAATTCTTCCACAGTTTCCCCTGCAGTTTTTGTTATATTTCCCAGTGGGGTTCTTAGCATCCCCACCGGGTTAACTGGGTCCTTAGAGAGCACTTTATGCAGTCGTGCCCCTTCCCGAGTTTTGTCAATCTCTTGACAAAACTCCTTCCAGGACTTCCTGCGTGCTTCTCTAATTGCCCTGTTGTATTCGGTTAGTGTTTTCCTATACTGGTCCCACTCCCCGTTCTTTTTTGCTCTATTAAAGAGTCTCCTGGTGGTCTTCCTAAGTTTGGCTAGCTTCTTGTTGCACCATGACGGATCCCCTACTTTTCTCCCCTCACTGAGAGGGCAGTTATCAGTAAAGGATTCTACTATAGCCTCGCCAACCAATGTGGCAGAGTCTTCTAGCTCTCTCCTCCCACCATACTCCAATCCAGCCTCCTCAATCCGAACACCCAGGTCCCTCCTGTAGGAGTCCCAGTCTGTTCTTCTTGGATCCCTGGTTGGCTGAAGCATGGCTGGATTTAGGGAGATATCATACCTAATATGTCTGTGGTCAGAAGAAGATGGTTCATCCGACACATGCCAGTTTAGTACATACCTAGCCATCTGGTTCGATGCCACCGTAATGTCCAGGACCTCCTGTCTGGCCCTAGTGACAAACGTCGGCTCTTCCCCCTGATTTAAGACTAGTAAATTCTTAGAGCTAAGATAAGCTAAAAGTTCCTCACCTCTAGTGTTGGTACCTGTACTTCCCCACGAAGTGTGATGGGAGTTAGCATTCATCCCCACCAGCAGCTCCTCATCCACAGCCCCGCAGTGCTCGACCAGCCTCCTCAGCTCTTGTGTTGGTAGAGCCCCCGCGTAGTCAAAGGGAAGATATGCCGTGGCCAGGTTCACTCAACCCCCTCCTAACCAGGATACACGTCCTGGGAACACCGGAGTCCTTATCATACAACAACTTACCTCCAGATGTCGCCAGCCCGCATATTCGTCCTCCAGAAATCCATGGTTCCTGGATGAGAACCAAGTCCACCTCTCCCCTGTCCAGCATCCTACACACGACAGCACTAGCCGCCCTGCTATGCTGTAGGTTCACCTGGAGGATCTTGATCATTTTCCTGCTTACTTCGCAGTTGCCTGGGTTCGCAGAGCAGCCCCAGGACTAGAGAGCACCTTGAACGTGGCCTGTCTCAACCCCACGTTCACCCTCAGGTTGTTGTTCCGCAGTGCCCTGAGGGAGCACTCCTATATACAGGATCAGGGTAAGACCTGCATCCTCCCTTTTCCTAACAATCAGTTCCAAGTATCCTGAACTACCCCAGGGTTCTGGGTTTTGACCACCTTCAAGATCTCTTCCGGCTCCTTGTCGTTGTAGGGTTTGGGCACCCACATTGAAACCTTTGCAATGCAAAAGATCTCCTTGGGTGGCCCTGCCCTCAACTTTACCCCCTCACTCAGGGTGAAGCTTGGCAGGACCCGAAGGACCCACTCTAGGCTCTCCCGTGAGGAGCATACGACATTTCGAGCCCCCCTCTCTAAATATGCTGTCCTGAATCCTCTATCCCCACTCTCCGCCTCAGCGGACAACAGTTCCGAGAAGAACAGCTCCTCCAGCTCCAACGCCATCTCTTCCGAGAGTTGTCTCTCTGGGTAACTAACTGGGACAATTGCTAGCTTTTGCCTGAGGGTATCGCCGTATGTGCCCGAAGACACTCCAGCATCCCTCCCTTATCCCAGCTTCACTTTCTTCTTTCCTCCCTCCACTGGAGAGGGATTGGACGTCGCACTCCCAGGCCTTTTGGACGTGCTGGGGTTTGGTGCTCTTGGTTGATTGCTTCCCTGTTGCACCTCCCTCCTCACAACATTCAAGCCCTGGACTTTGACAGGCTCAGCTCGGTTTTGGCCTCCCCTTCGTTTTTTCAGGATTACTGGCCCTCCCGCTGCTCTCGCCTGTTCTTTTCGGAGCCGCCTTTTGGCCGCTCCACTCATACGCTTTCTCCGTAAAGAGAGCGTGCTCAACTCTACAGCCACTTCACCGGTTTCTGCAGTCGGCAGCTTGACAGCCGCCCCCGCACCCCCAGTGATGGTTGCCGTTGACACCTCTGCTACAGACTCCCGGTTTGCCGTCTCATTGGCTCCCGCTGTCTGTGCAGTCTCAAAATCAATTGTTTTATTTTTATGGTCCATTAACGTCCCACGAGTATGGGGGAAATAAACGGTCGACCAGAGCAGAGCTCCCACTGCCCTGGCAAGACAACATACAATGAGGTTTTGTCTGGTTCCTCAAGGGGATCGTGTGTGACTGCATTTTATACCCTGCAGCCATTCATCCTTCAGCACGATGCCTTCCACCTTGGATTGGGTATTCAGTCGCTGACCTTGAAGCACACCCCAAGTTCAGGACATTATTAACTGTTGCTCATGGAGCGAACAGCCTGCTTTACTCTCTTTTTTTACAACTGTGTCGTTAGGGTAGTTTCCCGCCCATACTTCACTGTCGCATTGCCCTTGGTTCACCCGGGAGGTGAGAGTAGCATTGTGAGGACTTAATTCCCAACTACCCCAGTCTCCCCAGTCAGAGCAGTTATTTCTACCACACCCAACCGGTTGCCTGACGAGGAGGGATACTTCCTCACCTTTGAACCATTGCCTTGGTCCAGGCCTGCATATTCAGAAACCTTCCAGAATCCTTATTCACAGGTAACCTACATTTCTGTAGGCCGTCCCACTATCCGCCACCTGTGGACCCGCCCGGTTGCTCAGGCCAGCTAGCCGGGTGGGTAAGCTTAGAGTAGACACCAACAATCGGGTCGTTGTACTTTACGGATTGGGTAAGCTTAGAGTAGACACCTAACAATCGGGTCATTGTACTTTATGGATTGGGTAGGCTTAGAGTAGACATCAACAATCGGGTCATTGTACTTTACGGATTGGGTAGGCTTAGAGTAGACATCTACCTACCTGCTCGTTGTGCCTTGCGGATTGGGTAGGCTTATATGTGAGAGAAATACGTGTTCTCTATTATTTTAAAGAATGAAAATGTTAAAAACTTGTGTTTCTTGAAAATCTAATTTTAAAAGAGCGTTTCAAGATATAATTACTTTTTATGAAAGTAACAAACGATAGTTGAGGGGAATGGTGGGGAGAGGTGAGGAGAGGCAGACATTTTAACCTCGCTATTTACATAACTTTATTGATTATAAAGAACGATAACGAAATGACTTAACAATCGCTTGAAATGAATATAATGTGAACTGTGGTAAAAGTAGAATGGCAATAATGGTTACATGAAGTACTGTCGACGTTTTCAAGGTCAACTCGAACCAAGCAAACACTGGCATTAGATGGACAAAAACATAAAAAGGTCTACAAGAAATTGAAATGTTAACTAATACATTGAAAACAGTACGAATCGTGATTCTGGATTGTTTGTGTTGTACTCTACTTGTTACTTTAATTAAAGATACGAATTGTGTGAGACCAGGTATGGAGTGAAATGGCTTCAATATAGTAGCTTAAAGTTAAAATAATATTTAAGTAGTGCATTAATAAAACCCGTATACGCACTTTCCTATTTAATTACAATCTCAACACTTGATGTGTCTCATCATCAAAGGTAACTTATACTAAATCTAAGAGCAATGTACAGAAGATACAAAGTTTGCTGCACTGGCCAGCACGAAAGTTGGCTCGCGATTCGTGTCTTATACTTGTAAAACTAAGAAAAAATAATCAACCTTTGTTTCTGTAGGCCCCTTCTGTCACAACGTGTAGAAGGGAATCATTTCCAGTCAGTTTAAGGAACTGTTATAATTTAAATATCTAACTGGAATTCAGTAAGAAGTTAGCAGTGATGTCTGCATACGTTCATCAGGCGTTGAATGCTTAACCTTACTGGCCTCGTCCTACCAGAGAGGTAGCTTACAGGCGCCCCCCCCTTGTTCACTGACCACTAAGTCTTATTCTTGCTTATAATTTGTTCACGTCGTTTTAAAGCTAAAAAATATTCATTTCACACGAGTTACTACTTTCTATTACTAGAGGACTATTATTTTCCCCGATTACAATTACTAAAGAATTATTATGTACCCCGATTACCATTCCTAGAGGATTATTATTTTCCCCACTTACCATTAGTAGAGGAATACTATTTCCCCAATTACCAATACTAGAGGATTATAATCCACCCCACTCACCATTACTAAAGGAATATTATTTCCCCCAATTACCATTACTAGATGGTTAATATTTACCCCATTTACCAGTACTAGAGAGTTATTATTTTCCCCAATAACGATTACTGGAGGAATTTTATTTTTTCCATTTTCCATTACTAGAGGAATATTATTTTTCCCAATTACCAATACTTGTGGATTATTAGAGTATTAGAGGTTAATTATTTTCTCTAATTACCACTACCAGAGAGTTATTATTTGTCCCAATAAGGATTATTAGAGCATTATTATTTTCCCCAACAACCATTATAGGGGAATATTATTTTCCTCAATTACCAATACTAGTCTATTATTATTTTCCCCAATTACCAAAAATAGATCTCTATTATTTTCCCCAATTATCAATACTAGTCGATTATTATATTCCCCAATTACCAATACTAGGGGATTCTCCCAAGTACCAATACTAGAGGATTATTATTTCCCAATTACCAGTACTAGAGGATTATTATTTTCCCCAATTACCAATACCAGAGGATTATTATTTTCCTCGCGTACCAGTACTAGAGGAGTATTATTTCCCCCCAAGTACCAGTACTAGAGGATTATTATTTTCCCCAATTACCAGTACTAGAGGATTATTATTTTCCTCAATTACCAGTACTAAAGGATTATTGTTTCCCCCAAGTACCAGTACTAAAGGATTATTGTTTCCCCCAAGTACCAGTACTAGAGGATTATTATTTCCCCCAAGTACCAGTACTAGAGGATTATTATTTTCCTCAATTACCAGTACTAAAGGATTATTGTTTCCCCCAAGTACCAGTACTAGAGGATTATTACTTCCCCCAAGTACCAGTACTAGAGGATTATTATTTTCCTCAATTACCAGTACTAAAGGATTATTGTTTCCCCCAAGTACCAGTACTAGAGGATTATTATTTCCCCCAAGTACCAGTACTAGAGGATTATTATTTTCCTCAATTACCAGTACTAAAGGATTATTGTTTCCCCCAAGTACCAGTACTAGAGGATTATTATTTTCCCCAATTACCAATACCAGAGGATTATTATTTTCCTCGCGTACCAGTACTAAAGGAGTATTATTTCCCCCCAAGTACCAGTACTAGAGGATTATTATTTTCCCCAATTACCAGTACTAGAGGATTATTATTTTCCTCAATTACCAGTACTAAAGGATTATTGTTTCCCCCAAGTACCAGTACTAGAGGATTATTATTTCCCCCAAGTACCAGTACTAGAGGATTATTATTTTCCTCAATTACCAGTACTAAAGGATTATTGTTTCCCCCAAGTACCAGTACTAGAGGATTATTATTTCCCCCAAGTACCAGTACTAGAGGATTATTATTTTCCTCAATTACCAGTACTAAAGGATTATTGTTTCCCCCAAGTACCAGTACTAGAGGATTATTATTTCCCCCAAGTACCAGTACTAGAGGATTATTATTTTCCTCAATTACCAGTACTAAAGGATTATTGTTTCCCCCAAGTACCAGTACTAGAGGATTATTATTTTCCCCAATTACCAGTACTAGAGGATTATTATTTTCCTCAATTACCAGTACTAAAGGATTATTGTTTCCCCCAAGTACCAGTACTAGAGGATTATTATTTCCCCCAAGTACCAGTACTAGAGGATTATTATTTTCCTCAATTACCAGTACTAAAGGATTATTGTTTCCCCCAAGTACCAGTACTAGAGGATTATTATTTCCCCCAAGTACCAGTACTAGAGGATTATTATTTTCCCCAATTACCAGTACTAAAGGATTATTATTTTCCCAAAGTACCAGTACTAGAGGATTATTATTTCCCCCAAGTACCAGTACTAGAGGATTATTATTTTCCTCAATTACCAGTACTAAAGGATTATTGTTTCCCCCAAGTACCAGTACTAGAGGATTATTATTTCCCCCAAGTACCAGTACTAGAGGATTATTATTTTCCTCAATTACCAGTACTAAAGGATTATTGTTTCCCCCAAGTACCAGTACTAGAGGATTATTATTTCCCCCAAGTACCAGTACTAGAGGATTATTATTTTCCTCAATTACCAGTACTAAAGGATTATTGTTTCCCCCAAGTACCAGTACTAGAGGATTATTATTTCCCCCAAGTACCAGTACTAGAGGATTATTATTTTCCCCAATAAGGCCTACCAGTACTAAAGGATCATTATTTTTATTGCTTGATCTTTACTTATTAATCTTAGTGACAAAGAAGGGTTTGGCCCAGTATTACCAGAAGGCTTGTATGCAAACCCACATTAATCCTGTATGCTACTTACAACCTTATCCCCGCACTACCTACTCCTAGGCTCTGCACCTTGGGTTACAAGGTATGAAATCTAATGTTAATGTAAGTTATTTTGCAGACGTAAACGGGACAGAGTTCATTGGGGCATACTACAGCTTCTCCGAAGTAACAGAAGCCTTGGAAATTTGCCAGGTATTTATTTTATATGCACTTTAATTTAATATTTCTTATAGCCTACGTCACTCCAAGCTCTACAACTTTATTCTACAAATCAAAAAGTGTTTATTACAAACGGGTGAAACTAAGAGAAATAATTTCGCCTACTTTAAATATCAATTAATTAATTTAATTATCCACTGCTATCACGTAACCGACCACACACACAACCTAGGATACTTATGGTTAGGGATACTTCCCAAGGACATCCAGTAGGGAGGGTCTGCCTGTAACTATAGGGTTTATTTCGTGGTAACTAAACATCAGTTCAACTTTTTGTACATTTGTGTTTTTGTATTGGTTTCCCAGGAAAATAGCCAAGACAAGTGGGCGGGAGAGAAAATGATGTCAATGTATACCAACTTTGTTGCCACGCTGCCACCTGTGAACGCGACCGTGCGCAAGTTCCCGTTCTTCGTCATCGAAGGCAACCACAGGATACGTGAGTATTTTTCTAACTTAACTTTATGTTTCTGGCAGACGTTGCTACAGCCGTAGAGTAGTTTCAGTGGCGCGCACGAAGGGTACTGGCCTGGCCCCCCTTGGCCATTCCAATAAAGAAAAAGAAATTACGCGCCATCATTCATTGGAAAAGGTACAGCACGCATGGAACATTAATAAATTCAACTACTAAGATTTACCAATAAATAAGTGTTATTATTACATTTTTTAGTTTTATTTGTGTCTGAAGTATTTTTTTTTTTTTTTTTTTTTTTTTTTTTTTTTTTTTTTTTTTACGACGAGAATGCTTTATGCACAGAGTGTGGGACTCCTCTCGACACTGCACTAGGCTCTACATCTGAAAGTTTACCCACTAAACTCGTCACCCTCCAGGCAAATTTCCACCCCGGAACCGCCGAAGCATTACTTCAGGGTGGTGCCTCTTATACTTCCTCCATTATATTACGGATCTAGCCATCCTTCTTCTTTTTTACATCGTAGAATGGATTCGATGTATTTCGATGCCATATTCCAGTTGGCTTCCGATGCAAGCATCGTCCGCACAAAGCCCTGTGGTATGTGTCATCAATCGACTCCTCTGGTCTACGAATCTGGCGCACTCAAAGAAGGTGTGCCTTGAGTCATCCAGTTTGTCGCTACATATCCGGCAGTTCTGGGACAGAACTTTTCCCATCTTAAACAGGTATTTCCTAAAGTACCCGTAGCCTGTCAGGAACTGTGTGATATAGAAGTTCACTTCCCCGTGCCTGCGTTCTGTCCATTCCTTTAAGCTGCTTATCAGAAGGAACGTCCATCTACCTGACCGTTCATGATTCCATCGTTGCTGCCACTGGTTCATGGTTTGTGCCTGAAGTATTAGGACATTAGTTAATTAGCAAATTAAAATGTTATTAATATTTAAAAGCATCAGTAATAAAAAGCTTTAGGAGTATCCCTTAAATATACACAGTTCTTGAGTTTGCGCTCTAAAGTATCCATTGAAGTAGGATTTGGGGGAATATTAAATCCAAATTGATGTCCCCCCTGTTGTTGATGTCCTTGGCCCCCCTTAACGAAATTCTGGGTGTTCCACCAAGTTGTTTTGTTTGCAGGCCTACTTGACTAAGCTGAACCATACAATGTCACCACCTCCGGCAGAAACACACACCACTACAGAAACCAAGTACTGTACCAGTAGATACGACAAACTGTTGGTACCGTACTGTGATGTTCCTCCTGTTGTGGCTGTCCTTGCCCCCCCCCTTAATGAAATTCTGGGTGCGTCATTCAGTTCGAATCCGACCGAGACATCAACATTTTAAAATTAAATTAATGAATAAATATTTATAAACACGGCATCATTTATTTATTAACATCAATTGGCATCCACTACAGTTTACAAAATTTTATTTGAACTTGTTTGGATGAATAAAAACGTATTTTATTAACGATTGAATGTTTGTACAAAATATACTATATAGGGAGAGTGTGCGCTAATAGAAGGAATTGAAAAATAGCAATAACTGCTTAGTAGACTAATAGGCCTAATTATTTACTCATAACCATTAAATGTAGTAGCCTACACAACAAGTAATATTAGCTAAACTCTTCTAAAGTCAATTCCTACTTAAGTCAACAAAGAAAATTTTATTTTAGTTTTCTTATTTTATAATTACAATTATTATAAATAAAGTAACATTACCTATGCTAAAACAGCTGTTCTACAACATAACCAATAACAAGATCAGCTGGCTTATGAAATCAAGTTATCACTTTTTTTAGTAAGCCAAATGAGAGGCAATAACTGTGTGGCATACCTTGCCCCTTCTGTGAAAAGATTTTCTCTCATATAAAACCAAGATTTATTCATTATATTTAATTAATTAATATTTTAAAAAACTGTATTAACATCAAGTGTCATCCACATTACAAGTTTACAAAAATGTATTTGAACTTGAATGGCCAAATAAAAAGTATTTTATTAACGATTGAAAATTTGGACAAAAATCTATATAAGGCTTAGTGAGATTATGAACTAATACAGAGTGATTCATATATAACTCATTATTTTTATTTTATGTTTATTTTAAGAAGAAAAATACAAGTAACGTATTATTGAGTCTCACATGTACAGAATTTCTGTTAGAATAATTGTTGGTAAAAGGTTGTGTTGAAAATGTCATTCGTCAGCCTCTACGCTCGCTGAACACGTCGTTCCATGTTTTTGGCAGTTCGCAGCAGCGTTGCGATGCCAATGCTGTTGGTGTGATTTCGCGCGTAATATTGTCCATCAGATCGTCCAAAGTCCAAGCTTAGACGCTTCCGTTTAGATAACCCTACAGGAAGAAGTCTGTTGTGGTCAGATCCGGTGGTCTTGGCGGCCACAAATTGCTGGAAACTATTGGTTGTTCAAAGAAACTTTGGATCAGCGCCATAGGCTCACGTGACGTTTGACAAGTGGCACCGTCCTGTTGAAAGTACCCATGACGGAGCACGATTTCATCCAATCGCGTCTGTTCGTGTTCATTGTAGGGCAGACAAAAATTGGACCCACGATTCTCTCTGCTGATACTGTGCACCGAACCCAGTAACTGCAAATTCCCTCTGCTGACAAATGCGCGACATGCAATCAAAACTCCAAGACCTGCTGCGTCATTTGATAGGCAAATGAAACCTTTCGGACTAATGAAAATCATGAGTTTTATATGAATCACTCTATAGAAATAATTGCAAAATTGCACCGAGTAGTTAGTAATAGTAAATTGCTTATAACTTATTAAATTTAGTATGTACACAAAAACTACATGTAAACCCAATGAATTTGTTGAGCAGGGAAGTACGTCGTCGCACGTAAACTGGCCAGGTACATCTACGCTGCCAACCTGATAAACCCGCCAGAGTTCTTAGCAGCGTTTAAAAGTACATTCACCACCGTGAGTGGTAGGAGGGCGTTCTACACGCTGGGCCATTACGCCAATGCCAACTATGCGAGAGTGCTGCTAGAAAGGAGACCCGTGATCACTGCAGGGTGAGTGCAACTGGTGGCATTACCTGGTGTAAATAACATGCAACAGTTCGTAAAGCTCTTATGCGAAACTACTGCCCTATAAGAATTTCCCAAATTATTTTTGAAATGTCTTTATTTAAAAGATTTTTTATTTAGTGATTTAGGAAGTTTAACACGGGCTCGTAAATATTCGAGTACATTTTTCTCCCTTTCCTAACATTACAATATTTTTCTTTGTTGGCGCGTTTCGGAATGATTCCATTTTTAAAACTTAAATAATACTTCCACACACCTCATGTACTCTACACACTGGAATTTCTCAAATATTTTATATTATTTTTTTTTCAGATTGTGTAGAGTATATGAGGTATGTAGGAGTACTATATAAGTTTTGAAAGTGGAGTCATTTCGAAACGCGCAGCAAAGGAGAACGTTGTAATGCTAGGAAAGGGAGAAAAATGTACTCCGACATGTACAATATTCCTAACAGAAGTGAAGATGGGTATATGACAGTAAGTATTTACGTAACTTTGGAATAATTATGAGGACCGCGAAGTGTTATTGGGCCAAATATCCAGAAAGCTCTTCCAGAGTACACATCTGCTCATGGTATTGCAGTGTAGATAAGACATGGTTTTGGTTTCAGGTATTGGTTGGACATCGCGGCGTTTACACTGGCTAAGAAGTACTCAGATGAGTTTCCTCCCTGGGGCTCTGACGAGATGAGGTGGCCTGAAGACCTGCTTGCGCCAGACCTTATCTTCTACATAAACACACCTACTGTACCGATTGTGGCAGGAGGCACGACTAAGACACCTAATCCCTTGAAAGATAGGTAAGTAAAAAGAATTTAGTACGCGTATTAACGAATACCAGATACGTACCTCTAGGGATCTGGTAGTGACGAGTACCGGATATGTACCGATAGGATCTAGTAGTGACGAGTACCGGATATGTACCGATAGGACCTAGTAGTGACGAGTACCGGATATGTACCGATAGGATCTAGTAGTGACGAGTACCGGATATGTACCGATAGGATCTAGTAGTGACGAGTACCGGATATGTACCGATAGGATCTAGTAGTGACGAGTACCGGATATGTACCGATAGGACCTAGTAGTGACGAGTACCGGATATGTACCGATAGGACCTAGTAGTGACGAGTACCGGATATGTACCGATAGGACCTAGTAGTGACGAGTACCGGATATGTACTGATAGGATCTAGTAGTGACGAGTACCGGATATGTACCGATAGGATCTAGTAGTGACGAGTACCGGATATGTACCGATAGGATCTAGTAGTGACGAGTACCGGATATATACCGATAGCATCTAGTAGTGACGAGTACCGGATATGTACCGATAGGACCTAGTAGTGACGAGTACCGGATATGTACCGATAGGACTTAGTAGTGACGAGTACCGGATATGTACTGATAGGATCTAGTAGTGACGAGTACCGGATATGTACCGATAGCATCTAGTAGTGACGAGTACCGGATATGGAGTCTTGCCGTAACGAACACCGATTGGGTACCACATTCAGTTTTGCCTTAGAGAATACAGAATAAGTACTTTTAGGAAAATAGAAGAATCCTTTGCAAAATGTGTTTTTTTAAACCTTCATTATGTTCTCTGGTTTCACATAGAGTCCCAAACCTTCGCCTAAGTTTGCGAATTTGTGTTGCAGATTGGTCAAAGTCTACAAACATTGGCAATACCCTAGGATAGTGGAAATCAACCAGATGTATGCAGACAATGAAATGTTCGATGAAATCTTCCGTCACGTCAATCAAATTAAACTTACGAAATACCAAAACTCTGTAAAATATTACAACAAACAATAAGAAAAAACCAAATTTGTATTTTTTGTGTATCCTTGTTCATATAACAAATAAATAGTGAAAGCTTGTCTTTAGATCTTACGAGTGGAATCAAGTCGGGTCGCCTTCGTTACCGCCCTACATACCTCCCACCACCCGCTTTGCAGGCGGGGAGTGGTACGATCCTATCCTTAGGGGTGGGGAAGTGTTTACGCAGCTACTCTACGTGACATGTCTTATCGCCCTGCTCGAAATACCACGTCTTATTAAACACCAAGAAAACGGTTATTTCAGACATTTATTTCTAAGGTAGAAGAGTTGAAGACTTAAAGGGTTAGAGCTCAGCACAACGCATATCCTTCATCTATTCGCCCTTTATATAACACAAAGTCGAGCAGATTGCGTAACTAAGCGACCGAGTAATAAAAATAGTTTTTATGAAAATACAGCTGATGACGTCACCAAATGCAATAAATTGACGATGGATCGTCCGTGCTGACAATTCCGCAATGGAATCCTACTGCATCTACATATTGGCTGTCTCGGTGTCCGCTCTTGGTCCTTCCACTCGGAGATCGAACGAAGGTAAGATATAGTTTCTTTCAGCTTGATTTGTAAACATTCATCCTCGCTTCGTTCTTATTTGGTTTACTAATTTAATGGTAACGATATAAACAATAATTAACATTCACGGGTTTATCTCCAGATCTGTTACTTAATACGTGAAGGCTGGAGACATTAGTCCTATTGATGAATGTCCCCACTCTAATCTTGTTCCCTCGGGATCCACCAGCCTGAAGTAGACAGTTCCGTTATTTTTATTTATTAGTGAAAATCAGAATTTGGATATCACTCTCAAACAATATTATTGTCAAACAAACAAACAAAAAGACACCACTAAAATAAATAAATAAGCAAGAAATTGATTAATAACTTTAACATTAGTTTATAATTATCCAAACTTTAAATTTTGTAAATTTGTGAAAACTTACTAAAGAAATTGATTTAAATGTATAAAACAAATATGTAACAAAAAGTATATAACAAGAAATATATAATAATGCATAATTAATAATAAATAAATAAATGTATATATGTAAGTATGTGTGTGTGTATTTGTTTTATAACATATGTAAATATATATATATATATATATATATATATATATATATATATATATATATATATATATATATGTGATGAATAAACTATTCATAATCTGGAGTACATCCGTTCATTCTGCAGATGTACTCCAGATTATAACTATTCATCATATTTTTCCATCCGTGAAGGAATACGTATACGAAATCTTTACCCACCGCCACTCCAAAACTGTAGGTAAGTTACAGCTCATAAGGCCATACCCATAATCACCTTGTTCTGCACTGCGGCTAGAAATCTTTACCCACCACAACTCCAAATTTGCAGGTAAGTTACAGCCCATAAGGCCATACCCTACATCAGCTTGTTCTGCTCTATTCCTAGAAACGTTGACGACTCATCTCCAAGACTAGAGGCGAGTTACTGCCCATAGCCTGCAACACCTTGTTTTGGTCTGGGCCTAGAAACGTTGACCCCACTCCAGCTCTAAGAGTAGAGGCAAGTTACAGCCAATACTGGCAGTCATATTCTCTATCAGGGGCTCTGAACCTAAAAAGAACTCATGATACATACTTACTATCAATAATATATTAACAAATTTTATTTCTGTATGAAACTTTAAGAGAAATAACTGTGTCTTTTTAAGGGGAAATAGAATGGGCGCTGAAGTTGGAGTACGACTTTACTCATTATGGATCTCAAAGAAGTTTAGACAATGTTGTGAAAGCAATACAAACTGGAGAACAGGTGAGCTTGAGTTATCTACCACGAAAAACATATTCCCCTCATTTTCAGTATCACGATATTTCCTTCTTTGATCAAAGTTCCACTTATTACTCCCTAATTCTACTTCCACTATTGTTTCAGGAGATGTGTCCCATTGTCAACTCAGATCGTAACTGATCTCAAGGTTTACGTAGGTTAGGATATTAGGGTGAAGGTTGGATATTATGGTGGTGTGGGTGTATTTTGTGATTATTAGAAGTTATGATGTCAAAAGGTGAGTGTGGGTTGTAATATAATTGTGTATCGAGTATGTGTGTAGGGTGTAGTTTGAATTGTCTGTATATTTCATATTGTTCGGTTGTGTATCGTTGGTTATTTCTATGTTGTTTGTGAAGAATTTGTAGGTTAGATGTTATGTCTATGTAGTCATGTTTTGTGGAGTTGAGATAATCGGCGAAGTTTGAGTGGTAGTCATTGTTTGTTAGTGCTTTTATATGTTCTTGGTAACATGTGTAGAAGGACCTCCCTGTCTGGCCTATGTAAAAACTGGGGCACGAACTGCAAGTTAGTTTGTAAACTCCAGTGGCGTTGTAAATGTCATCGATTTTGATGTTGGATTAAATTGTTTTTATTAAGAGTGTTGTGTGTGGAGTAGGCTATTTTGTAGTTGTATTTCTGTAGTGTGTTGGTTAGATTGTGGGTTTTAGAAGATCTATATGGTATTGATAAGTATTTTATGGGATTGTCCTGTTGTGTATTTATATTTGGGTAATTAGGTTTATTTTTTACGTGGTTGTATAATTTGTCAATCATTGTTGTGTTGTATCTGTTAGTTTGTGCTATATGTTTTATGGTTTTAAACTCCTGGTAGTGTTCTTCTTTGTCTTAAGGTGTTTTAAGCAGTCGATATATCATGGTGTTCTATAAAACCACTAGCAAACAATAACTACAAATCAAACTTCACCAATCATCTCAACTCCACAAATAATGACTACATAGACATAAGATCTAACCTACAAATTCTTCATAATCAACACAGAAATAACCAACATTACATTACCGAACAATACGAAATATACAAACATTTCAAACTTACACCCTACACACATACTAAACACACAATTACATTATAACTCACACACACTTTTTGACATCATAACTCCTAACACTCACAAAATACAAACACACACACCCACCATAATATCTCACCTCCACCCTAACACCCTAACCTAGGTAAACCTTGAGATCAGTTACGGTCTGAGTTCACAATGAGATACATCTTCCGAAAGAGCCGTCCTCAACAAATATAAGTTAGTGCTACTATAGGCAAGTTTGTAAATATTTACAAGTGTTTAATAAAAACTAGTAGCTCACGTGAAGATGAAATCAACAAATATAAAAATTAAATTATAAAATAAACAAAAGATATATAAATATTCAACTGTAAATTTATAAACAAAAGAATAAATAGGCTATGACTTACAATTATAAAAACTTTTCATCAGACGTGTTTCAATGACTTTATGTCATCATTTTCAGTGATGCTACACAATTGAAACTTAATGTAAAAAATTGAACATAACCTATAATATTTTAACAAAAGTAAGATATTCCTACTCCTTGTTCATAGATGATATTAGTTAAATTGCTTGACCTCTTTAAATTCCGAAATTATATAAATTTATAGTATTGTAATTTATTTTAATGTTATTTATAATATTTCTTTTTCATGTTTAAAAGTTTTACTTTTGTTATGTTTGGTATTCACATATAATGAATCGCTTTTACATTAGTTTATGACTATCCGAACTTTAATTTTGTAAATTTGTGAACACTCAGTAAGTTTTTTAAAAATTTACAGAATTAAAATTCGGATAGTCATAAACTTATGTAAAAGTGATTCATCAAGTTTCACCCAACATAATAGACTACAAAATTCAAGAATTTATAATAAATGTGAATTTTTTAAATTTTTGCAGCGGATAAGAGAAAAGGATTTTAGAACGAGATTAAAGGACAAGTTACTATTCTCTCGCATTAAGAAGTCCACTGCTAACCTGGATGGGCATAACCAATCCTTTAAACAACTGATAGATGTTAATGAACCATTATATTGAAAACAAGGTTTGAACGGTCATGTTACTCCTCATCACATATGGCGTAATATGGTCAATATTCAATATCAGTCATCAAATATTTCTTTTAAAAAATTAGATTTAGTTTAAACTAAGTGTTTAAAGCTTTTGAATCCATGCAAACATTCAAGGCTTCAAACTCTTCGATTTCTTACAGATGGGCATCTTTATGGAAATGAAGATGAATGTTTCAAACATTGGTGAAGAGATCCAATCACATTCTTTGACAGAGTGAATGTAAAAGAAGTTGTTCCAATGTTTAGTATGACATTGATGGATGATGGGCAAACCACTAATGATTCTAAGATTCTTATTTTATAAAATTTGAAATAAATAATGTTTCTTCAAATTTTGTATTTTATTTACATCATATATTTCGCTTATTATAAATTTTTATTTTTATTTTCACTATTACCATTTGAACTGTTCTCTGGTAATGGGTTTTCTCAAATTGTATTAATTTCTTATCATAACGTCAGTCAAGATCACTCCTTACTTCCCATTACTATGAACGATTCATGCAACTACTCAAACTGTCCCTTACACATCCCTACTACTTCATGATCTTGATGTCTAGTATTTCAACTTACTAGAATAGATTCATTCTCCTACATTGACTCGACCCTATCACTTGCTCATCCCTAGTGTAATCTTGTTCCAAATTAATGATGCAAGGAACTACAGTCTTGATTGTCTTTCGTATAGTCACAGTTGGCAACTTCAATCTCCTGTTGATACAGAATCAGGGTAACTATGAACAGTTGTATGAACTATGGCAGTTATATACTAATATATGTTTAAACAAATCAACAGATAATTTGAGTAGGATATACTCTATCAACACCTAATGCTTGCTCTAAAATACTTTAGGTTTTGAAATATTAGAACAAAGTAAGAAAAACTAATTTTTTTCATAAACCCGCAAATGAAAACTTTTATTCAATCTATTATGTATTTTTATCACTAAATTTTCATATTACACCCAGTAATAATAACATTAATGTGATGAGAATTTTTTAACTATAAGTACAGTAATTATTGCGTAACTAAATTAATAATTTTGAACTTATTTGCTGATGCATTTTGAAACAATCGTTTCATTTATGAACATGACCCTGTCAATTGTTTTGAAACAAGTCAGAAAGTAAGTTCAAAAGTATTCATTTAATTACACAAAAATTTACTGTACTTATAGTTTAATCAGTGAATTCAAGATGATTACAACAAGCAACTTTAATTTTTTCAATTTTTGTTGTAGGGAATGAGTATTTTTTTCATTTTTCACAAAAAACTTTATGTAAACTTTTTACATCACTTAGTCACCAAAACAAAAAAAAAATTTCTGTTATTTTTGATGTAGTAAAAGAAGTCTATGTTCGTCTATTACTTTCAAGATTAAAGTAATGATAACAGATAAATTAATAGTTATATTATCCAACAGTCTTTATATTTCTTTACATCAATACATTACAATCAAGACAAATTACATAACATTTTTAGTCATTTCACTTTTTTAAAATGAGTAACTAAGAATTGAAATTTATAACTAAAATGAATTTTACTGCAATAAATTTTCAAAAACTTTTATAATGTTTTTCTTTTGTTGTTTTAAAATGAGATAAATTATTTGTACAGTCTATAAAATTTTCAGTGGAACTATGTTTTTACTGTGCAGGCTCTTATGTGTCACTGTTTTAATACAACTATGTTTTTATATGTTGAGTGTTTATGGAAAATCCAGTCATACAACTAGTCATAGGCAATCAGCTGGCAATTTGTCACACAAAGCAACACAGAGTCCTCACTCCATTAGGAACAGTGTTCACAGTGTATCGTCAGGTAACAAAACTACATCCGAGAAATCAGTTAACTCTCTTCAGAGTAAAAAATATAAAATAACCTCTAATAAAACTAAAATTGTTAACACAAAATTAAGGGGCCATGTGACACCACGATATGACAATCCAAACATCTCATCCGATGAAGTGTATATTGGTAAGTTGGTTGGTAATATTAAATGTTTATAAAATATTTTTTGTGTTTACTCCAACCCATTTAATAAGTATTTAGGTCTTTGTGGCTATAATGTTTGTTTATCAGTTCAAGTGTTTGGAATAGAGGGAATCTGCCTTATACCAGCTGTGTGTGTGTGTATGTATGTATGTGTGTTTGTGTATTTGTAACATTTTTACTTTTAGAAGGTGAATCCACATAGAAAAAAAGTTCCAATAATCATAGGTCCGAATAGCAGATAAAACATTTAAATGGAACTAAGGTTTTAAAACATATCAGCACACTTAGTTGCTATAGTTTTTTCTAAAGTTTTCTGTAGTTTTTTCCATTTATAAAACAATTATTATTTTATGAATACAATCCGTGAAACCAGGATGATTTCAACAATCAACTTTACATTAAAATACCTGAAACTTGGCCGGAAAACATGTTTATTTTTGGACAGAAATCATATTTCTAATGTCCAATAATAAGTTAAGTAAGACAACTAGTAAAATAAAGTAAATAAATATTTGAAATCTGTTATAATAACTGTTCAAAATGTCCTCTTTTGGTATTAATGCAGTTCTCTTCATGTTTTAAAATTTCTTGTCATGCTCTTCTCATCACTGGATTAGTTTTTAAACTGTAAAATGCATTAAAAATTCTTGCTTTCATTTTTATGTATGTTTTTAGTGTGTACTAATGATTTTACCCGGCATACTAATATCCCATTGGCGTCAGATTAGGTGATGTCATTGGCTAATTGATTGGTCCTCCTTGTACAATCCAGTTGTTTCTAAATATTAAATTTAAATAATTTAGAACTTCACAACAAAATTGTTCAGGAACCCCAGCTAGTTGAAAAATCATTTCATGTCTCATCAATAGTGAAATTTCTTCTGGCAGTTTATTTTCTAAAGAGGGAATAAATACTAATTTCCCATAAGGTGACCATAAAAAATTGCCCAATCATATGATTATCAATAATACCATATCAATAATTTTTATAAAATTGATGTTGAAAACTGCATTCTACAGTCACATGGCGATTTTTAGAACGCCAGCTATGACTGTTTTGTAAATTATTATTCAATCTCCATTAATAAGAGTCACCGAACGTAATGGACTATAAAATTCAAGAATAAAAGTATTATGTCTGTACAAAAATAAATATGTTTTCTCAAGCAAGTTTCAAGCATTTAAAAGTTTTTTTTGTCTTATAGTTGACTTACTAACATCAATTTGCGCCAATTTAAATTTTCTACAAGTTTTATTTAGAAATATTATGTATTTATTACCCATTTTCTTTTTACGAAGGGAATTTTTTTCCGTTTTACCCCGAATATCTTGAAAACTAGTAAAGATATGTTTATAGGAACTGTTGTATTCCCATTTGCAGTTCGATAACCATAAATAACTGTTTAGGGCTTCTAAGTAATCAATTAATTAAAGTTTTAGTACGATCTTGTATCATAGAATAAGTTTAAATCTGGATGACAACTTTGCTAGCCAAAACTAATGAAACAGACCAATGTTAATATAAAACTTTTTCTCTTATTTATACACACATACTAATTTATGTATATACATAATTATGTACATCTCAAACTATTTGAAAAATCTATCTACAGGCTAACTTTACTAAAGAATTTAAAACTTTCAAAATTTCCAGCTTACACAAAAAGTGAAATTTCAAATGTGAATAGAAGCTGTCATTAGAAGCTTCAAGAACCAAATAAAGAAAACAGCAGAAGAATACTGAAACACATTGAGCCTATATATATAAAGGCATAAATAAAGACAGAAAGGAGCACAACAATGACCGCCCATACTTATTTAACAGCTATTGACTAGTTTTACTACAATCAGTCCCAGCGAGTCATGATTTTATATCACTCTTTGTCGAGCTTCATGACTCTTCTGTAAATCCTCAGCATGTAGACATTGTCATGATCCTCAAAAGTAGATTCTTTACAGGAATGTGACCTTGTACATATGAGTCATAACCCTTTTTCATTTGTTAAAAAAGGGAAATTTTATTCCCCCATATTCCTTGAAGATATTGATAACTTTATCATGTTAACACATAACTCATCATGTTAACAAACCAAGTCAGTATCTTCTTATTTAATTAACAGGAGAAATTCTTACCCCCTTACCTTATTACTGCCTGTAACTTACCATATCCCCCAGCATTCTTACATTATAATGATAGTGTCTCCTTGTACTAACTTGGTCTAGTGCACATTTCTTAGCTCATTGTAGCCTCAATGTGTCCTTTCCCTTAACCCTAGAAGGCTCGCGTGGGGTAAATATTCTCCCAGTGAGTTTTCAACAAAGATTATAAAACTGTTCCAAATCCTGAAATTCTTCCACCCCTTAGATACCTTCTAATTGACTCGCCCTGTATCTATTTCTGTCTCTACAGCAGGTAGTTTGACAGTTTTTGTTTACTTATAAGGGTTTGAAGTTATTGTTGCAACAGCTAGGAAATTTTTTACCCCGCGCTAGTCCTCATGTAACATTACTGATCCCTCTAAGTGAAATCTATTTCTATTTGTATTTTACGACATTTTTATAAGTGGAGTTATTTTTTATTCGCATTTTGCTAGGTTTTTATAAGTGAAGTCTATTTGTATTTTTATTTTACAAAGTTTTTATAAGTGATAATTATTTTAAATTGTATTTTGCAAGTTTTTTATTACATAAATTAATTTTATTTGTTTTTTTTCAAGATTGTTATGAGTGAATTTTATTATGTTTTGAATTTTGTGAGGATTTTATATTTGAAGTTCGTTTTAAATTATAAATTTAATAATCTATTTTCAATTATCTACGTTCATATTTTGTCATGGCGATAAGAGAGAACACAAATTTAATATGTGTAAGTTTTCAAAGGAGAGAGATATGCAAATAAAAGTTCTTTTGAAGAAATTAAAGCTTTGTTTGGGGTTTTGTATATTTGTGGAGCAATGATGCCTTTGTACAAAAATTCCAAAAGTATATAGACAACAGACAGAACTGGTTTGCATATAGTAACGTGTACAATGTCAAGACACAGATTCTATTTCCTCTTACAAGTATTACGTTTTGAAATATATTGAGTTTGTAAACTATTCTTGTTTATAAAATATTTTATTTTCATGATTATTGTAACAAAAAACGTTTATTTACAATATAGGCTATAGATTTATATTTGGCAATATTACAAACATTTTAATTACAGGTGGGATTGTTGCCCTAAGAACTTGGACAACAAACAATAAATGCTGTGCTAATTGTGGGAAAAGTGTTTGTAAAGACCATTTAGTTTATGTATATGTAAAGTGTTTTGACATATAAAAAAGGAAATAATATTGCATAAGTTTATTCATATCTTTTGTGGTATAACAAAACATGTTTAAATAATTGTTTTATTTATAACACTAAATATTTTACTGATATTGACCTGAAAACTAGTTGGGGTAAAAAATTACCTCGCGCGAGCTCTGGTGTAACGGGTATTAGCACGAGTCCTCTAGGGTTAAACACTTATAAAAACTTGCAAACACAATGTTGTCATTTTTTGTGTACCATGGGACTACTCAATTATTTCAGGCGTTAGTTTTTTATCTTCAGGAAGATTTATCATACCAATCTCATTGAGTTAGCAGTTACACCTGGAGAGGATTTACCTATCTCGTTCCTATCCTGTAGGATACTAGAGAAACATACTTATTCAAGACGCACATACTCCTCATCCAATGGCTGGTTTAAAACAATTATCAGCCATTCAGTAGTGTTTCTGAGATGTGTTCATAGTGTCCTGTATTATATTTAAAAAATGTAGTTCTGTAGTATACATATAGTAAATGAACTTACTTTTCTGTAGTACAATATATTTTCAATCTTCTCAGATTCATCAGTACCTGCTGAAGAACCGTCTTCAGAGAGCGTAAGTTATGAGTGTACATATGCTAATGAGTCAGATGTAACAGCAAATGAGACATTTTGGTTGACACTCGACGACGCGTTTGAAATTTTGACAGAAAAGAAAGTGAGTATTATAGAAAGTACACTCTTACTATTAAATCTCTTTCCCTTTTGTTATTTACAATATTAATAATTTTGGTTCAATTTTTAAACAATATTTTATTCCTTATACTGATAAATTTTCTTCTTAAGATTAATAATGTGATTGTGGATATAAACAATGTCTACAAAAAAGTCACTAAAACAGTGACAATCTTTTACTGGTCTATATCCTTTATTAAAAATACAATATAGCAGTAATTTTTTAACTTTAATACTCTTTATTATTTTAATCTATGGTGACGTAGTAAGTAAATCTAATAAATATAATATATTATCAAAATCAATTGAATCAAATACAGCAACAAAATAAATTATAGATAATGGAGAAGATAAATTAGGGAGCATTTTTGTGACTGGCATCACCAAACTAATTGTATGACCGTTGGAGAGTGGCACCTTTCTGCTTTAAAGTATGTTAGATTCTTTATTTTAGTGGGAAAACTGAAGGATACACTAAAACTATTTAGTTGGACAATCATCTCAAGTCCACAAAACATGACTACATAGACATAGCATCCAACCTACAAATTCATCATAAACATCACAGAAATAACCAACATTACACAACCGAACAATACAAAATATACAAACATTTCAAACTTACAACCTACACACATACTCAACACACAATTACATTATAACTCACACACTTTTTGACATCATAACTCCTAACACTCACAAAGTACACACACACCACCATCATAATATCCCACCCCCACCCTAACACCCTAACCTACAAAAACCCTGGGGTCAGTTACGAAATGAGTTGACAATGGGACACATCTTTCGAAAGGGCAGTCCTCAACAAATATAAGTAAGTGCTACTATAGGTAAGTTTGTAAAATATTTACAAGTGTTTTAATGAAAACTAGTGGCCTTCGTGAAGATGGAATCAACAAATATAACTATTTAGTGTTGCAGATTTTCTGTTGTACATCTTGAGGTTTTTTAATATATACTTATTTATATCAGTTGGAAAAAACCTCAACTTACTGATATTTATCAGCAGACTCTTTTTGCACTAGATCAATGCTGTGAGTCATGGACAGACTCTCTTTAAAACGGCATCATTCATAGATGAAGAAAGATGTAGGAAGAAGATGACTGGTCTGTAGTCCCAATTGGTGATCATAGTTTAATTGTTATCAACAGGGTAGATTTAAAGGGGTTGGGGCTCAAGCTCTGCCCAAAAAATATAGAAAAGTGAACATTTTTAAACTATAAAATAACACTAAAAATGTAAAATAAAATGCCTTGTTCGATGTTTGCGTTCGGATGCTAGGCCCTAATTTAAACCTACTTACTAATTAGTAGAATATGTTTACAAACCCATTTTAATCACTGTAATACCATACTATAATCACTGATAAATGTGCCCACCCACATTGTAAATGTACGGTAAATGAGGCTAATTATGATTGTGTAATGCCTCAGAGTAGACCTATAACCATTTCCCTCAAATAGAAGACAGTTTGACTTTACACTATAGCTGCCATATTTCCTAAATATTTTCCAGGGAGTGGGACCCATTCTCCTCCCCTACCCACTAAGCCCCCCCCAAATATTTTTAAGGGCTGTGCGGGCAATTGTCACAACCCACAAAGTGGGAACAAGTTTTTTTTTTCTAAGATAGTACGTACATCAAGTGCCAGCTTAGATGTAAATACCTATTCTACTATATAGAACATCTTTAACAATAATATTCATTTTAGATTGTAACTAACAAATATTTTTATTCAGTATTAAATGGAGCATTTTTATGTTTGTCACAGTATGATCACATGTCTTCAGTGCATGCACTTATGAATTCTTACAAGTTTTTCTCCAGAAAAAAAAGATTCAGATCTTTGCCTTATGGACGACAACAACCATTTGTCACTATTGAAGGATTTGATAAAGATAGTAAGTCTGTTAGAATTCTTAATAAAGATAATCTGAAGTCATTAGATTTGAAATATTTTAGCTATTACTGTAGTTAATTTGGTATTAAACTGTAAATTTAGTTAATCATGTTTGCACTTGCAGAGATTATTCTTTAAATAAATGTGATTGATTTGTGAGTCAGGTACAACTATTTATTTAAACCGGCAACGTTTCAATAACGGGTATGTTATCATCCTCAGACCTTAGAGTGCAATAGGAATAAGGCCTGACAATAGTTGTACTTGACTTGCAAATCAACTGCAATTTTTCACAATACTTGGACAGCACTCAACTTCCAATACAAGACTGAGTGCCTAGAACAAGATAGTCGTTCTTTCATATTGTTCTCTGGCAGAACGAATGCTTTAGGGTCTTATTCGATGAATCATAAAGTTGATATCTATTTCACTCTTATACAAAACTTTTACCAGTTTTTAAAATATATGTATAGCTTTGTGAACCCAATTGGGCAAAACAATAATGTTTATCTAAATACCTAGATTATTTAGCATGGCAGAACACTTCTTCAAAAACACCACTGCTAAATATTTATACGATTTAATCAGAAACATTTTTTTATAAATATTTTACGTGTCCAATTCCAAAATTCCCTTTGCATTTTGAATGGGTTATTAAAAAGTTACATTCAGCTATTAGTTGTAGTAGAAATCCTACCTAGGTAACAGCCTACCTAGGTAATAGCCTACCTAAGTAACAGCCCACCTAGGTAACAGCCTACCTAGGTAACAGCCTACCTAGGTTACACCCTATCTAGGTAACCGCCTACCTAGGTGAGAGTTTACCTAGGTAACAGCCTACCTAGGTAACACCCTGCTTAGGTAACAGCCTACTTAGGTAACAGGCTACCTAGGTAACAGCCTACCTAGGTAATGCCTACCTATGCATTATTTGCTTAAGAAAACTTTACATTTTTTATATTTGCATGGGGAGTTCTTGATCAATATGCACTACTTCTTTAGATTTCCCTGAAAAACTAAATTAAACTCTTCAAGTGATTTTTAGAAGTAGAACCTGACAAACTTGCCTTAGTAACGATAAGTTTTTACCAAAAATCTTCTTTCTTTATTTTTGCATTTTTTTATAACTTCCATTTTTAAATTGTTCTATATATTTATGATGAATAACTTTTGTTGACATTCTATTATTGTTGTTAAGAAATAAATAAAAATAACAACAATGAGGCTAGATAGAGTACATTTAACAAATAATGTGCTACCTGAGAACATTGTCTATCTTCAATAAATAAAATAGTGCTGATAACAAAATAGTTATACCTACACATAGCGAAAGGCAAACGGATAGTTTAGGAAATGACATATTTTTCAGGTCTTTTCTTTTTGCATAAGACAAATACATTCTGTAGTGTTAACATAACTGAATGTTAGCCTCACCATATGTTTATATTGCACAGACCTATAACACATACAAGTTCAGGCGCGTATCCAGCGACTTGCTTTGGGGGGGGGGACGATCGATGCATTATATATATATATATATATATATATATATATAATATGTGTGTGTGTGTGTGCACGCGCACGCACACGTGCGTGTATGTAAAAACATAGAACAAAAAAAGTTTTTTCTACGCTTGCGTTAGAAATCGGTAACGTGATAAAGATTCGTAGCAAATTAGACTTTTTAATAATTAATTATTCCAGTTTCGATAACACTTATGGCTAGAAAATATTATTAATTTCATAATAAGCTATTATTATGAAAATAGTTTATTAATTAATATAAGTAGCTATTCTTCCACCACGAACAATTCCGGAGTCAACTGCGAATATTACGCTTGCAAAATTACGTATTGAAAATCATATGTTCGAGACTAAGCTTCACTAGCGCTATCTGTTGTTAAAACGTTTAGACGTTTACGAGGGTATGTCGAGAGAACGCGTCACAATTTCAAATTAAAATTTTATTTTTTATTTACAATAAAAGACGAATTATCTTAAGTAAAAGTCTAATTTAATAGAAAGTCCTAATTTAATAATATATTGTCGATTTTTAACCCAAAGTTCTTGAGGGTTGGGGCTTGGATATGCGCCTGAAGTTAATACATGATTATGTTTTAACAGTATAAATAATTGTGATTCTTTATAAATAGTGTGTTTTTTTATTTCCAAAAATAACTTTTTATGTTTTACAGTGAGGTCAACGCTGGCAGAACATTTGGTGGAACTGATGGAAGGAAAACTTATTTTGAATCCCACTCCTGATTTTCACGTAATTTTAAAAGACTTTGGCAACAACACTGAACTGAGGCGAGCCTACCTCTCTCTCACAACGCATGTAACAGCAATGAACGCAAGGAAAACTATTGAGACAGACCCTGCCATTACACCAGGGTATATCCCTATTATATGCATTTTACAAATTTTAAACACCTTTCTACTGAAATGGTTGAACTCATACATACAAATTACTTTACTGTACAATCTACCACAGTTAATGTAATATTTGCTTAAATTTACTGTAGATTTGATTTTATGTTGTTTATTATTTAGAAAGCAATTTATAAGTTGTTTAGCCATTAAGTTATTAATGGTTAGGCGACTTATAACCATTACAACTATTAAAGTTGCTTGATGTAATCATTTTGAATTCACTGATTAAACTATATTTAAAAAGTACTTAACTAAGTGAATACATAATGGCTTACTTGCTGACGCGTTTCAAAACATTCGTTCCTTTTACGAAGATAACCCTCTACTGGCAGTTAGGTACAAAGCCTGCAATAGGATGGATTTATGACTGTGAGATGGGGTGGGTTATTTTGGTTGTGTCTTGTAATAGAAAAGGCTGTTGGCTTCAAAATGTGTGTGATCATTTAATATGTTTTCTTTATCTGTTGCATAGTGTTTGTATATCTCGTATTTTTCTAAGGTTGTTAGTGTTTTACTTTGTTTTAATGTGTGAAGAACATTTAAATTAGTACGTATGACCGTGTGTGTGTGTTGCGTGTTTTTTAGGAAAACACCTAAAAAACACACAACACACTAAGTCTTTATTTTAAGTTGTAAAACTGCATGCCTCACCTTTTTAAATCTCATTAATTCTATCATAAATGATGTGTTTACGCTTTCAATAGCTTTACCTAACAATTTCCTACGTTACAATTGCATTGTAACTTGCATTGTTACAAATATTCACATTTTTAAAAATATTTTATCTTTACATATTATTATTATATGGCTTTATTTACAAATAATATAACTTTCCTTTAATTATTACTAAATTAATTTTTTTTTAAATAATTTATACTAAAGTAATTTTCAATTGGTTTCTCTAAACTTGGTTCAATATTTGGAGTTTCCAATGTCTAGAATCTTTTTCCTTTCTGCTAACCAAGTAGTCAGTCTGCAAACCTATGATTTCCCTGAACCAAACCTTTGGAGTGAGCCCAACCATTTGAGTTATTAATATTTTATAGTGCCTAGAACATTTTAAATGTTGCTTGTTGTATTTATCTGGAATTCATTGATTAAGTATTTGTACTTGTAATCATATAAGTGCTTGTCGCATATCTAAGTGAATACTTTAAAACTTACTTGCTGACGTGTTTCAAACCTATTGTTACTTTTATGAAGCTGATCCTCTACATGAGTCTACTTATGTAGAGGGTCACTTTTGTAAATGAAACGATTGTTTCAAGAGACTTCAGCAAGTAAGTTGTAAAGTATTCACTTAGTTACGCAATAAAAACTTATATTTTAAATCTCTTAGTCTTAGCACTACAAGTTATTTATTTGTTATTTTTAATTGTATACACTCATGCTATTATTTAAATAGTTTTCCTAACTCTAATTTTATTTTTATATAATTTTATGATTATAATTTAGGATCAATTTGGTTTATTATAATCAATTATATATACAAAATGAAATAACATATAGTTAATTAGTTTTAATACAGTGCTTTATATTTTCCTTCTCAATTTGAATCTTCTTCTGGAGGTAATAGATTTATTTATAATACGCTTTTGTCTATTAAACAACAAGAGGCTTGTATAAATTCAAATATTGGAAATAATACAAATCACGATGAAATACTGAAACAATTATAGCAAAATTTCTTATGCATACAGCTGTTGCATTCATTGTTTTAGTTATTTATTTGTCAAATTTTTTATGATATAGCTTCACCTAGTGTTGATTTACGTGTTAATGAACGTTCTACAACTTCAAACAAGTAATAACATCTTTTGATTATATTATCTTATTAACAAAAATGCACACGAATTACAGTTAACTTCAATTTTAAAAAATAAAATGATGAAATGTAAAATTGTATAATACTTTTTGCTCTTACTTGTTACAAATACACTTTATAATATTGGACAACTTCCAGGTATTACTTAACAGACGCAGCATTTGTGGCAGCGCAGCTGTACTTTCCACATCTCCCTCCTAAGAATTCCTCTTTCTGGACTTGGCCTGCAGATTTGTTTAAGCCTGACATGATATTTTTCCTTCTCTGTGATGTTGATCTTAATCCCAATGAAGAACTTGACCCAGAATCATTGATAATTAAAAACACGTAAGTTACTTTTTATAAAAAACAATATAAATAATGTATGGAATACCAATTGTATTTATGTTTCACTTTTATTTTAGCTGCATATACAATAAACAGGCAAAATTATCCTAAAGTTGCTTGTTGTAATCATCTTGAATTCACTAATTAAATTACAATTAAATGATACTTAACTAAGTGAATACAAAAGGGCACTTAATGACGTGTTTTGAAACAATCGTTCCTTTTACAAAGCAAAGCTTCTACAAGGCTTAGGAGTAAAGGCTTTACTTCATAAAAGGAATGATTGTTTTGAAACGCGTCAGCAAGTAAGCTCTTACGTATTCACTTAGTTATGTATCTTTTAATTATAGTATAAAATTATCTCAATTAATAATTACTTAATGATCTCTCATATATCTATATCTAAAATTTGGAATTTTAATAATCCAAACAACATAAAACTTACTACAAATTAATGATATTAAAAAAAAAATGTTTTCAATTTTGTCCCTCAAAACTTGTGAGTAAAGGGTAGCTATGTTAAAATATAAAATGGAGTTTTTATTAAATTATCCACTTTTTAATGTTGACTAACTTATATAAAACATAATAAATTAAACATTAAAAATATTAGTGTTGTATTAATAAATTACATTTAACGACACAACTCTAAAAATAAAATACCGCACAACACAATGATAGCTTACAAGCCTGATGTAAATTGAAATTAACTGCTGAGCTCTTAAAAACAGTGTCATTCATGGCATATGTTGTTACATAGAAATTGCCTAGTGTAGGCAAGGAGTATATGGCCTCGACACAGAATGCAATGCTAAAAATATGTAAAAACAGACCACTTTGAACTAGGCCCTTATGTGGTCAGGAATTCTTTATCCTTGTTCAGTCTTGCATGTGTTTTGAGCATGTTTCTATTGCTACTTTTTTTAACTGTCATAAGTTATTTTTCAATTTAATTTGTTTTATATTTTAAAATTGTTTGCAAGAATAATCTTTTTAATTTTTCACAAAGTAATTTATTACTTAATAGGATAAAAAAATAAACTATTTAATATTTAAAAATTTTCTACTACTTTTATTACAATAAATTAATTTTTTCAACAGATATCCAGTTTAATACAATTACTGTATTGAATAAATGATAAACTGGTTGAATACTGAGTCAAAGAACTGCACTAATTAAATAAACTTCTTATTTCGATAAACTTACTTATTCCGAGTGCTCAGTGAACATGAATTATCATTACTGTATTATTAAGTTGCTATTTTTTCAGTGTAATGCAGATATTCACTCTGTGGGAAGACCCTCCATGCATCCCAATCCAGGAGAGGCACAACTTTAGCATCATGTTGGAAGAAATGGTTCCTCACTTAAATACAGTTTTATCATAAGTAGTTAATGTTTGAGAAATAAATGATTTTTTAATATAATTTGTTTCTTATTATAAGAAATTACATACATATTCTTGCATTTATTGGGTTTTATATCTTGATGTGTTTTATAAAAATGCCTTGTATATCAATTAATTTATTGAGAAACCCGTTACATACTGATATTCCTCAGTAGAAACGTTTCATACTTCAATGCTCTGCTACGGATAACACTTCCTTTTCCGGTTTGTTCTTTTATTACTAACCTTTAATGTTTTGAGAGTTTGTAATCCTTGTAGTTTGTGTTGTGCATCTTGAGGCTTTTTAAAATGTTCTTATTGCTATCCCTTGGCAAAAAAAACTCTATTTTCTATAATTTTTTTAGCAGACCTAGATCAGTGCATTGTTCAAACCTGTGAGCCACAGACAAGCTATGAGTCACAAACATCTGTAATGTTTTGTTAATCAGAAGACAGTTTTATTATGTAATCGAATATAGTGTTTGAATGTTTGAGTGCCATGGAGTCACTTCTCTGTGAGCCTTGAGTAGATTAACACCTTGGAAAATTAGAATTTCCTTACCTTATCGTAGTCCTGTAATTCACTATCCTTATCTTGCCCATCAAAAGTATACTTATAGGAGATGCCATCTCGTTATACAAAAAATAAACATAGCAAATTTTAAAAAGTTAATTCTCAAAATTATTCAACATATCCCATACACACACACACACACACACACACACACACACACACACACACACACACACACACACACACACACACACACACATACACACACACACACACACACACACAAACACACACACACACACACATATATATATATATATATATATATATATATATATATATATATATATATATATATATATATAATTTTGTAGGCAGTCTACTACAACCCTTGGTCAGTGATACTAGATAATGGAGATACTATCCATTTTTAAAAGTTAACTCGCATAAATAAAAAATAAGATTCTTGTTTAAGTACATATGGTGAAAGGGATATATATATATATATAGAATATCAAATGTGTTTTCCTGTTAGAATATTTTTAAGATCAAATAATATACACAAATACAGGAATATTTAATTTATTGAATAATAAACTCAAAGCATTAGTTTATTAAACTCATTAGTTTATAAACTCATAGCTTTGAGTTTATTATTCAATAAATTAAATATTCCTGTATTTGTGTATATTATTTGATCTTAAATATATATATATATATATATATATATATATATATATATATATATATATATATATATATATATATATATATATATATACATATATATATATATATATATATATATATATATATATATATATATATATATATATATACATATATATATATATATATATATATATATATATATATATATATATATATATATATATATATATATAATATTATCCATTGTTTTTCCGTTGCACTGACTTTATGAAGTTAATATATTACTATTGTAAGTAAATTTATCCACCATTAAGTGCAATGATTTTACCTTGTGTGATGAGGCGCCTTTCGGTCACTTGAGTGATTCGACAATCGTCAAGTGACCGAAAGGTGCCTCATCACACAAGGTAAAATCATTGCACTTAATGGTGGATAAAATTACTTACAATAGTAATATATTAACTTCATATATATATATATATATATATATATATATATATATCTTGATATTTCACGTTGTCCATTATTTTTCCGTTGCACTGACTTTATGAAGTTATTATTATTTACAAGTAATAATAATAATAATATATAAATTAGAGAGAGAAAGAGAGAGAGAGTGAGAGAGCGAGAGATATTATATGTCAACATTTAATAACTCTATTAAGTCAGTGCAACAAAACAATAATGGACAGTGTTAAATTCAACAAATATATATATATATATATATATATATATATATATTTTAAAACAACATAGGTTATTCAAATACAAGAATATGATGTTGGTACTGTTTACCAACGAAAAGCTTTGAATATAAAGTAATAAATATTCTTGTATTTGAATAACCTATGTTGTTTTAAATTATTAAACAAGAAAACGTATTTTATATATATATATATATATATATAGAGAGAGAGAGAGAGAGAGAGAGAGATTATATGTCAACATATAATAACTCTATAAAGTCAGTGCAATGGAACAATAATGGACAATGTTAAATACCCCAAGTACATATAACATTATAAAATTCTATAGGTTTGAATATATATATATATATATATATATATATATATATATATATATATATATATATATATATATATATATAAGAATTATAAAATATTATAACATTGAGTTTTTATGGTTTTTCATGTCCTCCACATTTAGATCCTATGTAAATGTTCTTGAAAGGATTTAGCAGATTTATCTTTCAAAACTGCAGGTTCTTAATAATAATCTTATTCAAGATATTTGCTTGTAATTGTTTGGTTTACTTTGTGAATAACTCGAAACAATAATTTACTAAATTAACATCAAATGTTTATAAAATGCTTTTCTACCACTAACACATTCCTCAGTGAGGTGTATATTGATTCAGAGACAAAAATATAGTTTGTAACCAATTTCTGGAAAATTTTTGCGTAAAATTAAGAATTTTATTTTGCAACTAATGATTGTAGGTAGAGGATACACTTCATGAAACACTCTTTTATTTTGCTCTTGCTACTTCTCGCTACCAAAATACAGAAATAACCTTCAGACATCCAGTCTTTATAAGGACTACATAGATCACTTATTCTAATATAACAAGCCAGTTCTATTAATATTTTCAGATGTAAGTATTTAATTGACTAAAATACCTTGTACTTTTTTGAATAAGTTACATTTGCCTATAGTAGCACTTACTTTTTTGATTATTGCGGACAGCTGATTTGGAAGATATATCCAATTGTAAACTGAGGTTATAACTGACTTTGTGGTTATTTTAGGTTAGGGTGATGGTGGGTTATTAGGTATATTTTCAATGAGTACTGGGGGTTATAATGCCAAAAAGTGTATGTGAGTTATAATGTAATTGGGTGTTGAGTAATTGTGTGTTGGGTGTAGTTTGAAATGTTTGTATATTTCATATTGTTCGGTTATGTATAATTGGTTACTTTTGTTTTGTTTATGAAGAATTTGTAGGTGACAATGGGACATATCTCCCGAAACGGCCGTCCTCAACAAATATAAGTAAGTGCTACTATAGGCAAGTTGTAACATATTTACAAGTGTTTTTAGTAATATATGTTCTTGTTGTTCTATTTTTCTTTTTTCTTCTGATTTTGTAAAATACAATAGAAATAATTTTAACCTTCTTAGTTTGTAAACAATATCAAGAGCATAGAGCTACAATAAAGGTTTTCTTTTGATTTGGTGTTTTTATTTGTAAGCGCTCATCTCATATTACTAATCACAAATACACATACATAACATGAAACCTAAAAATTCGTCATAAACAAAACAAAAATAACCAACAACACACAACCGAACAATATGAAATTTACAAACATAATCCTCAATAATCAAAAAAGTAAGCATTACTAAAGGCAAATAACATACTAACATATGTGTAAGTGTTTTTAGTTAAAAACTAGTAGCTCAAGTGAAGATGGGATCGAATGATATATATATTTAATTGAATTCGAAATGGTTATGTGATTATGCCTTATCTTTGTTCTAACAGTTTAACAGATGATCCACAGAGATAAAGTTTAACATATTTTCTCTTCTTAAAATGGGATTACATAAAAAATGGATTAAAATCTATTTAAATATGTGGTTAGCAAGGTGAATAATCAACTTTATAATCTCTCTACTCTTTTTTTTTACAAAATAACACGAGTAAAAGTATGACTTTATTTGTAGGCGTGGCTAGTGTAAATAGAATTTATGTCGTTACAATTCTTAGTGTTTTGATTCATCATCATCCAGCACATACTGGTAATAATGATTTTTTTAATGAACGAAACTTACAATTCAAGTGAGTTTCCACTTGAATAAATGTCTATTTTATTAGGGGGTAGTGGTTAACAACTAATAGAAATCTTTTTCTTTGAGTCCAATAGACTCATACTTTTCAAGTAATGACCTTAAAGAAGGCGATACTGACTCCTACTTCAAGTATTATTAATGGAAATTTGACAATTTAATCAGTTGCGGATAATGGAATAAATGTTTGCTTACATTTAATATAGTTTTGTTTTATATTTGGGTTTCACTTATAACAATTTGAAAGTACTTGCGATCAGATCTTCTATTAACATAAGTTGTTAAATTGTTAACTTACACTTGCAGGAAAAGTTTTCATCTTACGACTTCTTCAGTCTCACAATCGTAAGATAAAAACGTTTTCTATAAGTGTAAGTTAACAATTTAACAACTTATATTAATAGAATGTCTGGTCTCTAGTAATTTAAAATTGTAATAAGTGATTAACAACCGCTCATCATGAACAACAACAAAATTTTGAAATTTGGTTTTCATTCGCTCTTTTCATCACCAACTCACAAAACTCATTTAATATCATACATTCATGTCCAAATATCTCTTGTAGGTGGATTGATGGATAGAGTTAGTTATCAGTATTATATTGATGAGTCAACTGTTGTATTGAATAAGCTGTTGGATCAGCTTGCCAAAGAATATTAGTGTCCCATTTAAAAGTGGGTGATTCTTGTTCACCTTCAGTGAGCACTGAACATATCCAAGCTTTTGTCCACATTATAAATATGTTTACATTATCCTAATTATTGGTGTTATTATTATTTTAAAATTACTATCCCAATCCAATGTACATTGCAGACTGTTATAACACATCCAATAGGGTTCAACATTATTACACAAAAAGCTCTAAGGGATAGTTTTTAATGCTGTGCAAAATTCATTTCTGAGATACAGTAGTTGAATTTCCCTTTTTCCATTCATATTGAAAACCTAAAAGTTTGCATTATATCTTATAGTTGCTTTAAGTTTGAGAATGTGGTAGAATTGGTGGTAATAACTACTTGTCTTTAGAATAGTAAACAAGAATAAACATAACAAAATTATTATTATTATTATTATTTTAACTAAACACTTTTAAATGTTTTAACTTGCCTATAGTAGCACTTACTTTGCTTGTTGAGGACGGCTGTTACGGGAGAAGTGTCCCTTTGTCAACTCAGATCGTAACTGATCTCAACGGTAAGAGATCAGTTACGGTCTGAATTGACAAAGGGACACATCTCCCGAAACGGCCGTCCTCAACAAGCAAAGTAAGTGCTACTATAGGCAAGTTAAGACATTTAAAAGTATTTAGTGATTACTAGTAGCTCACGTGAAGATGGAATCAACAAATGTTATTATTTTAATGTATTACTAACACATTAACATTTTGTTATATCTTTTAAGATTTAATACTTATAGCACACGAATTTGTTTCATAAACAATTATATCAAAGTAGTTTGGAATCCTCTACAATAAAATTATAATATTATTACAATAATAAGCAATATTACTACAAAATAATAAGTAATATTATTACTTGGATCCTGACCAGAAAAATTACAAAGGTAATGAAAAATGTATCAGGTTAGCAGAAAGTTAAAGCTAAGGCTCAGAAAAATGTAAGGAAAGTTATCAACAGTTGAATGGTATAAGAATATTTGAATTAAAAAAATTCCTATTTGTTTTAAAAACTCCTTGTTCAAGTTTATTTGAGGGGGTTGACATATCATCTGTTTGATTTTGACCAGGATCTGAAATGTATCAGAATTCACGAGTGATGATAAGCCGAGAATACATCTCATAATACACATCCATTAATTAGACATAAGAGACAACATTTCATGTCATCGTTAACTCTATATATTTGGGAAGGATTAAAGTCTTTAGAATGCAATTTCAGTGAGAGATTAAAGCATTAAAAGTTTATATACATAATGATTTTGTATAGGTATTTTTGCAGGAAATTGATAGATCTACAGGACATGTTGCGATGGTCTCTTGCCTTTCATTCTATTCCAGACTAAAATTGCTGGAAGGTGGGATTTGGGAAATTAATTTAAGGTTCATAGTTGCAAAACTCATCCATCTCACACTCTAACTAGACGGTAATTTAATTTGTAATGAATGGTTCCATCTTCACATGAGCTAATAGTTTTTAACTAAAAACACATGTACATATGTTATTTTGTTACACTTGCCTATAGTAGCACTTACTTTTTTTATTATTGTGGAAGGCCGTTTCGAGAGATGTGTTCCATTGTGAACTCATGTTATGGTCTGAGTTGACAATAATACCATTTCCCGAAATGGTCGTCCTCAAATAATCAATGGCACATGCTACAATAGGCAAGTGTAACATAATAACATATGTAGAAGTGCTTTTAGTAATTTAATTGTTTACTTTTAGACATACAAAATGAGTACTGACTATGGCAAGAGTAAATTCATAAGAAACATGAGCCAATGCATAACAAACAAAAAGAAAACCTTCTTCAGGGAAGCATCAGATGTTTTAATTTTATTTGTTTTAAATTTTGGGATTTTCATTTTGTTTTACTACTAGTTTTTAATTAATTAAAATGCAACATATACTAAAAAACTGAATTATCTTTCTTTAAGTATTCAAAGTTTAACTGACATCAAATGAAGATAGTAGACTTTTCTAACCCCAGTAGATGCTAACAATACCAACCACAATAAGTTTAATGTTTTTTTCTTTATTCCTACCTATATTCAATCTATATGTCATCACTTGAATTCCTACACAGGAGTAATTGGGAGATTACATTATAATGGTAATAGAGTGTACTTTAAGTACGCAGCTGGCATGACTCTTCCTTCCTTCCTCAAGGCCAAGGAAGTTTCATATCCTTCATCATTTCCATGCCTTTCATAGACAACATGTTTTATTGGGCTCTTCATTTCAAAACCCCTTCAAAATCATTGTTTACTTGAAGTTGTATGCATTGGAATAATTTAATACCGTTAAGATACTGCCCCTGTTAAATTTCAAGTAAACATAACCACGGTCCTGATGTATTCACACAACTTGAATTATTACTTTGACAAAAAAACCTCTAAAATTTTTTTTTTTTAATAATTATACTTTACATTAAATATCTCTACACTCAAAGTGCAACTGGGAAAAGTCTAGCATAAAATTGTGACTTCTGAACTCATCCTTATGCCTTATCACTTCTGCTTCCTGTTCTCAATTTTAAGCTCAGGGTAGTGGGTTAGTCTCTAAATCTATCTAATACATAGGCATATTATTTTATCTATTACATGTATAGATGTGGTTGATCATTATGAAATTGCTTGTTGTAATCACCTTGAATCCACTCATTAAATTATAAGTAATTGTTGTGTAACTAGGTGAATACTGTTAAACTTACTTGCTAACACGTTTCATTTACAAAACTGGCCTTCTATTTTGTTTGTACTGTGTAGAGGGTCAGCTTTATAAATAAAACGACTGGCTATGCTTCAGCAAGTAAATAAATAATAAAAACAAACACTAACCACAAATATATTTTTTAAAATTTTAGTTTTATGTACATTTCAGTTACAAAGTAAGCGAGTATGTATTTTCATGTCTCTAAGGATGGTTACTTTGTAACTGAAATTTACATAAGACTAGAATAAAATTTAAAATATTTGTGGTTGAAGGTTGTGTGTATTATTTATTAATATTAAATTACAGTTACCTTAGTATTATAATTACTGTTACCACAGTAAATTATTCCAAATAATTAGTGGTCAGCAACTAAGTTCAAAAGTATTCACTTAGTTGCACAATAATTACTTATAGAGTACTTACGAAGCGATCAATTATCAATACATTCTACTTTGCAGAAGAACAAGAAAAAGAGACATCAACAAGAAATTTTGAAGATGAGGTGAATGCACAGGGAGATCTAGTAGAGCTGGGTCCAATATATTCCTTAAAATCCGTCATGGAAATTCTCACAAGCGATGAGGTATGCGTTAATCACTTTAAAAAAATTTTATTTCAGATAAATTTTTGTAAAATAGATAAGTGTTCTGAATTCAAGAAAAACCCATACTCTTTTTCAATTCCTACTATTATTTCTCACTCAATGTGTATATATATATATATATATATATATATATATATATATATATATGCTGATACATATTCCTTCACGGAAAAATATGATGAATAGTTATTATCTGGAGTACATTCGTTTACAGTTCCGACGTTTTGCTAGAATCTCATCTAGCATTGATGAAGTAGACCCAACAACAGCAGAAAAGTGAGACCTGTTTACCTTGAGATTGTTGTTGGGTTCACCTCATCAATACTAGATGAGATTCTAGCGAAATGTTGGAACTACGATTTTATCCACTGCAGAATGAACAGATGTACTACAGATAATAACTATTCATCATATATATATATATATATATATATATATATATATATATATATATATATATATATATATAATATTCAAATTTTCAGTCGTTAATAAAATACTTTTTATTCATCCACTCAAGTTCAAATACAATGTTTCCAACTTGTAGTGGATGACAGTTAATGTTAATTTAGTTTTTTTCAAATATTAAATCATTAATTAAATTTAATTGTAACTATTTAATAAAAAGTAACAAAGAAATTCTTCTTTGTTGGCCTAAGTAGGAATTGACTTTAAAAACTTTTGGTTTATTATTACTTGTTATGTCCTTATATTAACACTTTATAATATACATGTTGATTTTCAGCATCGGGACAATCAAGGTGTAAGAACACTTTTAGACAACTATGTCATCAATTGTCAAGAACTGAAAAAAGTCCCTCCACTGACTCAATTCAGAAAACCTTTCATCGTGATTGAAGGCTTCCAGAGGAGAAGTATAATTTTCTTTATTTATTATTTAATAATTATCCTTTGCTTACTCTATGTATTAGTATAATAATTATTATTATATTTTCTATAAAATTTGGAGTAGAATAGTCAGACCTTTTATGATTCCACCACCCAACCAAACAAACAATTATTCTTCCCCCCATAACATATAAACTTCCTTAGTTATTATATGCTTATTTGTTGATTCCATTTTCACAAGAGCTACTAGTTTTCACTAAAAACACTTGTAAATACGTTACAACTTGCCTATAGTAGCACTTACTAATATTTGTTGAGGATGGCCGTTTCGGGAGATGTGTCCCATTGTCAACTCCGACCTTAACTGATATTAAGGTTTTTGTAGGTTAGGGTGGGGGTGGGATATAGGTTAGGGATGTGGGTCTATTTTGGAGATTGTGATGTGGATGGTGGCAATTTTGAAGCGCTGGTGCTAGGGATGGTTGCCATGGCTTCTTTATTTTCAACTGATATGTCTGTAGTTGACATATTGAACAGTAAGGAACAAAAAGAACGGAAGGAACAGTTAGTTAAAGATAAACCTAGCACGAAACGTACTAGAAATATTCAAACACGTTAGATATAGAAAAAAAGGTGTTGAGTTTGAGTGTAGGGTGTAGTTTGAAATGTTTGTATATTTCATAATGTTCGGTTGTGTATAGTTGTTTATTTTTGTTTTGTTTATGAAGAATTTAGTTTTTGTTGATTGTTCTTGTTGTTCTATTTTTCTTTTATCTTCTGCTTTTGTAAAATACAATGGAAATCATTTTAATTGAGCACAGTGCTATAATATATTACAGTAAAATGATTGGCAAAAACCCCAATACCAAAAGAATAATTCATAATACGAGAACAAGTTACCTAAGATTAAACCCTTATGTACATTTCGATGACTATGTCATCATCATCAGAGGCTCCTATTACAATGTTACATTCTAGGAAACAATAATTTACAGACTACATACTTGTAAATTATTGTATTATAGTTTGTTAATTTGTATTGTACCCTCTGATGATGATGACATGGTCATTGAAATGAACATAAGGGTAAATAGGTAAGTTGAATTATTATTTTTTTACTATTTTATAGTATTGGGGTTTTAGTCAATATATTTATTGTTCATAGTTTGTAATCTATGTGTAAGATGTAATGTTGTCTGTCTTAATTTGTCATACTGATAATAAAATATAATTTTTTAATGGTGAATTAGTTTAAACAATTGGGTTGATTGTTTCATGTAGTTTTTGATATCAAAATTTCATCTCACATTAAAATAAAATTCCAAACATCCCCTCATTGATACTATATGTCTATAACATTTCAGGTGATTTTGTTTCGCATGTTAAATTATTTTGTAAGGCAGTTTCTTATATGCAAAGTGTGACTGGTGCAAAAAACTTGATACTTGTAGATGGTCACAACATTAGTCATAGAACTATTTCCTTACCTCTAAAGCCAACTCTTCACTATATTCTTACTTGTTTTCCCTGCATATAAAACATTTACATTGTGTAATGGAGGTGCTAAATATGTTTCACCAGTGGAAAAACTATTCAAGCATGAATTTTGTATCTGAACGCTAAATCAAATGGGCATCTCACAGCATCTCTTATATGCAGATAGTAGTAAACATAGTATTACTGCCACACATATAAAGTAATTTTATAAACATTTGCATGCATTTACTTGTTTTTATGTTCATCTTGAGCTAATATTTTAACATCATACCTCACTTTCTAAGTAAACCAAACCGGAATAACGTTTCATCCCTCTTTATCAACAACACATGAAAACACTCAACACCTCATATCACAAAACACTAATATATCCCACTTACAAATTCTACAAACACTAAATAAAAATAATAGGCTCAACACAAGTGAACAATACAAAATATACAAATATTTGAAATTACACCCGACACAAATACTCACTTATAATTACACTTTTGGTATTAACTTGGCAAAAAAACCACTATTTACTGATATTTTTCAGCAGACACATTTCACACTAAGTCAGCGCATTATTCAATGTTGTGAGTCACGGACAAGACTGTTGCTCAGGTGTGTTGTGTTGGTGTGAGTCTGAGGTGTATTGGTGTTCCGTGGTGGTTCATAGAGTAGCTGTTAATTATGTGTTCAAATATAGTATTTGTCTCTTGAATTTTGTAGTCCATTACGTTTGGTAGAATTCACTTTTACATTTATTTATGACTATCCAAACTTTAATTTTGTAAATTTGTAAAAACTTACTGAGACAGAACATTTTCAATACAATCTAAAATTTTAATCAGAAAATTTAGACATTGATGAAGATCTCCATAGAGCGATTGAAAGCGTTTTGTCTCAGTATGTTTTTATAAATTTACAAAATTAAAATTCAAACAGTCATAAGCTAATGTAAAAGTGATTATTTATATTATTTGATTGTGAGTGTTTTGTTATTTAGAATGTGCTGTAGATAGTATTTATGGTGTTTGTATATCTCGTAGTTTCTTTTGTGTTAAGTTTGTTGCTTTCATTGACGTAGTGTAGGATTTTTAGATTGGTGTTTGTGTTAGTCTATGAGTGTAGTGTGTTTTGTATGTTTATGTCAAAAACTGCAAACTTATTTATATTTTAATTCATAAATATTTTTTACATAATTTGCCCAAAACTACCTTAAAATTACATAATATAGTTCCACCGCCTCTACACTATCCTTAAATACCAATGAAGTCAGTTAGGGCTAAGTACGACTATAGGTAAAGTGTACAAATACATATCTACATTTCAGATATCTCCCATGTAGTAACACATTTTTAATAATTTTCCCAATTTTCTTGTTTCTTAAGTAGAAACTTTAAAAAAAAATATTTGAATAAAGATATTATTAGTATTCAAAGATCAAATTGTATCACATTCATTAAGGAAAACATTGAAATGAATACTATTTAAAAAATTTACATATAGTACAGGAAGTTAATGAAAAAAATCATATTTACTAGTTGCATCTAAAATGATAAAAATTTTTAAATTTCAAACAATGAATAAACGTGTTAACTCTCTGTAAAGCATTATTCAACAATCTAAAGTTTATAATAAAAATATAATTTAATGTGCATAATACCAATTAAATTATAAAGTACAACATTAATAACAAGCAAGAGAATAAACACAACTCAAAGGGGAGACTACACACATACTCGTTTGGCCATACATACTCGTAAGATGAAGACAATATTGCGGGAGAAACATTAACCAAAGAAACAACACAAACCCAAAATCCAGCTATGCAACATACCTGAAGAATGTGCATCACAGACATACATCTAATTTAAACATTCTCCACATAATAAACCAAAGTAAAAAACTAACAACTTTAGAAAAACAGGAAATATACAAACATTGTGTAAAAGATAAAGAAAACATATTAAATGACCACACCCACTTTGAAGCCAACACCCTGTTAAATTACATACTAAACAACCAACTTAACCCACCCCCACTACACTCACAAATCTCATACCAACAACCATTTTACCTTGCGATGCCACCAATAGAGGCTTTGCCTTGTAAAAGAAACTATTGTTTCGAAACGCGTCAGCAAGTAAGGCCTTATGTATTCACTTAGGTATTATTTAATTTTAAATTATAAGCATTACGATATCTATTAAATGTTATGGTAATTATTATTCTGTTTCCAGGAAGGTATATAATGACGAGAAAACTGTCACGTTACATGAGAGGTATAGAAGTATATAATCCCCCACCAGGCTACTTGGATCTCAGGGAATCATTTAACTATAGTGTGGCTGCAAGAAGAGCCTACTTTGCCCTTGGCGTCTATATTGCTGCTAATAACGTCAAAATGGCAATACCGTACAAAGCAGCTGTAATGTCCGGGTATGTTCAACTTAGATATGGATAGTGTTTTTAAATAAAGTTTGTACAGATGACTTTTCCTAGAAAAACACCAAAAAAAGTAAGCTATTTCCTACATTTTTTGCTCATGAAATTTCAGCCAATCTTTCCAAATGAAATTAGTGTCATTAGTCATTTTTACTTATAATTAAAGTTAATTTTTAAAATCTTATTGAAACAAACACGTTTTTTTAACTGGGCTTCTGCAGTCTAGGTTGTAATTAAAATTTATATAATGTCAACCTATAAAGTTATTGACTACAACCTAAAAATAGCATGTTAGGATATATACATATATATAATAATTTTTGTTAGATAATTATTTTCCTGAAGATGCTAGTACAATTTTATGGGCGCAAAGCTTTGAATAATAATATATGCAATAAAAGTATTCTTGTTTTTGAAATATTTTTAATTTATTAAATATATTACAAGAAAACATATCACCATATTTAATATATATATATATCAGTGATTCGACAATGGTCAAGTGACCGAAAGGTGCCTCATCATAACAAGGTAAAATTATTGCACTTAGTGGTGGATGAAAGTATTTACAATAGTAATTTATCAACTTCATATATATATATATATATATATATATATATATATATATATATATATATATATATATATATATATATATATTAAATATGGTGATATGTTTTCTTGTAATATAGTTAATAAATTAAAAATATTTCAAAAACAAGAATACTTTTAATGAATACATTTATTAATAAAGATTAGATAATTATTTTCCTGAAGATGCTGATACTATTTTATCGGCGAAAAGCTTTGAATAAATATATTCATTAAAAGTATTCTTGTTTTTGAAATATTTTTAATTTATTATTATTATTATATATATATATATATATATATATATATATATATATATATATTTATATACATATATTTATATATATATATATATATATATTTAAAATATTTACCTGGTGTTGTAATTTATATTTCGACTAAGCTTACCTCTAATGCAGGCTCGTTTCCTTGGAAATGGTCAGACCAATCACATGTCATTCCTATAGCTACCAGCTAAACAGGCTTCCCTTGCCTGGTATTTTTAACACTTATCAGTTCAACTCTTCCAATACAACTCTTCCTAACTTGAATTTTAATTTTAAAAGGGACTGGAAAATCAGGCTTGTCACAATCAGCTGTTTATAAATGGTTTGCTGTTGAGTGAAGCTCTCTCACACCAACTATTGAGACTAATAAGTACTTTTTGTTTACTTTTATCAGATGTTTGATGATATTACAAAAAAAGTTACAGAATAATCAAAAAAAATAAAATTTATCTTGGTAAGATATTTTTTAAAGTGATAAAATTTATAATACAAAATACATCATTGACTTTGCTAGTAAATAATTATTTTTTGTAACGAAATAATTTTGTTATTAATTTATAATTATTACACTAAAACACTTGAACATATATTAGTATATTACACTTGACTACACGGTAGCACTTACGAGATACGGTGTAAGTTGACAATGGGCCACATCTCCCGAGATTGCAGTCTTCAATAATCAATAAACTACGTGCTACTACAGGTAAGTGTAATATACTAATTTATGTCTAAGTGTTACATATTACACTTTTGCCATTACTTGCGACCAGACTTTTTGTTAACTAAAGGTTGTTAAATTGTTAACTTACCCTTGGAGGAAACGTTATTGTCTTACAACTTCTTCAGCCTCCTAAAACGTTCAAAATTGTGGTCTGAAATTGTTGAACTTCTGCTTGCCGGGCTTCATTAAATATCGAAATCTTGTTGCTGTTCATGATGACAACCAACTTTTCAAGAACTAGCTCTGAACTTGTCATGAACTAGCATTGCAAGAAACCAGCTCGTCATGAACAGCAACAAGATTTCAATGTCTAAGTGTTTTTAGTGAAAATTTAATAGCCCAAGTGAAGATGGAATCAGGAAATATTATAATTTTGATTCTTTAGGAAGTTTTACTTTTAGTTTTATCTACACATTCTAGTTTTATGAAAAATAAATATGTAAAAAGTTACTTTAGTTAAGAATAAATATCGTGTATCTTAAATGTAAGCGTAACAAAATAAAGGTTGAATTACAAAAAAAAATAACAATTAACACTATTTACTTATAGGTTTTGTGTACTTGTACATTAACTGTTTGCCTGTTTAAGATATTGGTTGGACCAAGCAACATTTGCTCTAGCCAAGAAGTACAAACCCAACTTACCACCACCTGATTCTCATGAGTGGTTTTGGCCTCACGATCTTTTGAAACCTGATCTGATATTTTATTTGATGCCAACACCAGATTCTGCAAACACAACAGTTAAACCTGATCAGCTCAAACCTTTGTAAGTATTGTGTTTTCATGCATTTTTATTCTGGAAAAAAACAAATTCAATCTTAATCTGTGAACAAAATTTTGTCATAAAATTAACATCACTTATAATATATAAATATACATATATTTATTATATATATATATATATATATATATATATATATATATATATATATATATATAGAGAGAGAGAGAGAGAGAGAGAGAGAGAGAGAGAGAGAGAGAGAGAGACTCACAAATACACACACTAGCACATTCCACTTCACGGTGGCAAACTGACAAGAGAGATGAACTGGATCAGATCCTACCTAAAAAATAAATAAAATATTGAAATGTGATTTCAGCTTTGGGAATAAAGCTTTGGGACAGCAGTGCAATCTGAACATCAGTACTCTGAACACTCCAGTAATCCAAACCAACAGGTGAAAAAAAACTATGTTTGGTATATGAGCATTAGTGTGGTTAGTGGAAAGGGAAAAGGACAAAGGGAGTTCTAGGAAAAACATGCAGCTGTGAAATTGGATTTTCTGGAATTGTTTTCTGTGGTTCCCTTTCATAATTTTCAGATGAATTCTGCTCCATTCAATAAATAGGGTGGGATAACTAACAGTAAATTTTAGTCAGTAAAACAAAAAATTGAAAAAACACTATCTTTGAGTATCAAGTCCACCATCTTATTACATCTCGACAATGGAAATACTTCTTCCAATCTGAGTTTAATGTTGGTAAGACAACAATAACTGATTTGAAAAAAAGTTGTACAAAAATTTTTCATATGCATCAGCTTCTGAGGAAGGTACACATAAGAGACAAACAATTCACACAAGTAGTTATCCACTTGTTGATGATGCTATTTATGAGTGGTTTTTACAGGAATGTTTGCATCACTGTTGAATCTTTTTTTTAGCATTTTTTCTTAATACTTTACTTGTGTTGCAAGTGGCTAATTTCTTAGTGTTTACTTTGTTATTGTCAGAAGGGGCTGATTTCTTAGTGTTACTTTGTTATTGTCAGAAGGGGCTGATTTCTTAGTGTTTACTTTGTTATTGTCAGAAGGGGCTGATTTCTTAGAGTTTACTTTGTTATTGTCAGAAGGGGCTGATTTCTTAGTGTTACTTTGTTATTGTCAGAAAAGACTAATTTCTTAGTGTTACATTGTTACTGTTGCAAGGGGCTGATTTCTTAGTGTTACTTTGTTATTGTCGCAAGGGGCTAATTTCTTAGTGTTACTTTGTTATTGTCACAAGGGGCTAATTTCTTAGTGTTACTTTGTTATTGTCGCAAGGGGCTAATTGTTATTGTCAGAAAGGACTAATTTCTTAGTGTTAAATTGTTACTGTCACAAGGGGCTGATTTCTTAGTGTTACCTTGTTATTGTCAGAAGGGGCTAATTTCTTACTGTTACATTGTTACTGTCGCAAGGATCTAATGTAGGTACTTTCTGTAATCCGAATTTTTCAGTAATCCGAACAACCACCTGCAGTAATTAGTTTGGATTGCCGAGATTGAAGTATATATATCGATAATAATGGTGTTTTTTTCTGTGGCTGTGAAAAGAAAGGTTGGTGTGGTATGACTTACTGGAAACAAGACATCTGCTACCTAGAAGCAGTTTGCAAGGGGTGCAAACTTGATCAAGTTATGACTCTAAGCAAATTATTGTGTCTTACATTCTATATATTTTAGTGTGCCCTAGAGAAGAAATACTATTTATAATTGACTTCATCCTTACAAATAATGTGCTTGTCATCTTAGAATAAACAGTATTTTAAAAAATCATAACAAAACTAAAACATTTAAAATGGTATATCTATAAACTTGTTATTGAAAAACTCAATCGTAAACTCTAAAATATGTTTTTTTCCAGGATTCTTGACATTTACCGACGTTGGAGAGAACCACCAGTTATTTTTATCGAGAAAGAAGTTACATATCGCGGAATGGTTAATGAGATGATCCCACACTTAAACACAATGTACCAAAGACCAAGTTATTAAATTATTGAAAACAAAAATTTATTATTCAGCTTACCTAAGATTATTTACGAGTATTTGTAGAACTATTTATAATATTCCACTGTTTACAAAAATTTCTGTGTCCATAAAAAGACAAGTTTTGTCACCAGGCTTTGATATTGTTACAATTCCAAGAATAACAAACTTACTTTTCTCTAAATTTGAATAGTCATAGATAAAACTAAATGTATTTACTTTATCCTGTGTAGAATTAATACTTTCTTAGTTTATTTTGGCCAGTTGTTATTTACTGAATATTTAAATTGTGTCAGTTGAGGCCAAAGAGATAATATGCCAATCATTTTAGAGTATCTTACTCATTAACTGAATGTATAAATATGAAAATTCTGTACATAAACTCAGATTTCCTCAGATATATTTCTTACAGGTACTTTTGAAAATCTAATACTAGTTGTGCATATAGCCCCACTTTTGCTAGCCTATCACTTACTTCACTTTCAAAAAGCTTGTAACTTATACATAAGATTTATAATTTATTATAAGAATTAATTTATAATTTAAAACTAGACTTAAAGTTTTGTACACTATAATTACATTGCTTCCTCTTATTTCTCTGACAACCCATATTTAGATAATAAACAGAACAGTAAGTATAAATAAAAGAGAAACAAATGCTGGGCTGCTATTGATATAGAACAATAGTACCATATGTTCTATTGAAGATGTTTAAAACATTCATTTGAAAATGGAACATAGTCTCTAAACTCACTCTTACACGTAATATATCTAATTGTTAATAAGTTTACATAAATCTAATCTCCAGCAGCTTGACTTCAAAATGAAAACAAAATTACAATAAAATTAAAACTAGTAGTAGGCTATTTATATGATACCGAAACTACAACACATTCAAGAAATAGTTGTAGATAACTATTTGTCTATTGTAACAATTATATAGTAACTTAACAATTGTGTCTATTTCTATGTGCTAGATATTTCACTAGGTATAGTTCTTTGATGGTAAATATGTGTAATTCTTTTAGTCTAGTTTTAAATGGGTTGTTTGATGTATTATGTATTAATGTGCCTCTTATTGTCAAATAATAACTAATTAATAACATATGGCAATAAGGAAAAACAAAAACAATATAATTAGAACAAAATTGCTCACACTCACATATATAAACAAAATATCAAATACGATCACTTAAAAATTCCAAATTTCAGGGTAAAAAACAGTATTTAAAACATGTAAAGAATTCAAGTAAAACAGAACAAGAATGTAAAAATAAAAGCTCATATCTTTGGGTACATACAATAAAAACTGTTTGAACAATATAGATTAAATTTTATAAGCTGGCACTTATGATCTGCGGGCCTTGTGGAGAGGCCAAGGACGAGGGAAAGGTTGAGGTGCTTGCAGGTCATTTTTAAAAACATCAACCCTTGGACTTCCGCTGACTCATAGGGTTCATTTATTATTTTGTTACCTATTAATACTTTTCAATGTATAGTATAAATAACAACAAATGTAAATAGGGTGTTTACGGAAGCATGCTAATAGAATTGTCTAAGGGTTGGGATGGGATTTATGCCCCCAATGAGGAAGACGACAATTCCTGATGTTTCCTAGACAACAAATAAACAATTTCTACAAAAGAGCTAAGAGCTTATAAAATTTGACCTGTAATAAATTCCTCTATATTGAGCAAACAGGCCACAGTTTTCAAACACAATAAAATCACATACAGAGAGACATAGAACATATGTCATATTATATAATATTTATTTAATTGGCAAGACAGAAAACTGTAAACAACATCTTTACTATATAACTTGGAAATTATTTTCTATTCAATTTATGTTCAATATGATGACTATGTTGAATTGTAACCTCTTAAACGGAAAGGATGTTACAATGTTATTGACAAATTGAAGTGACACATACTCTTGATTATCTCATTAAACATCTCAATGATCAATCCTCTCAGTTACATCAATTTTGTCATCCACTACAGGTATAAAGAAATGTATTTGAACTTGAGTGGATAAAAAGTATTTTATTAACAATATATATACATATATACAGTAAAACCTCCAAATAACGGCCATTGTCCGTACCTTGCCAAATGTCCGTTTTTTGGAGGTGTCCGCTATTCAGAGAGGTCAATAAATAAGGGTCAAAATATATTGAGACATTAAATGAAGTTATAATTTTTATTAAAAATTGAAATACAATATTTATTGAACATTGAAACTGAAAGACAAATTATTAAAGTAAAAACTATGGAAAATTTATCAATTTGAAATTTGTAAGCTTAACTATTCATGTAAATTTTGAGTTTTAAAAAAGTCCGTTATTTGACTTTGATGTTTTCTTTTAGCGTTGCAAGTTCTTTTTGCAAATGAATAAGTAAAATACCTGCCATTGTGAATCCTATTTCGTCTTTATTTGATGAATGAAATTCCTTCACTTCACTGATTCTTTTAATTGCTTCGCTAAAATTAATTTGGGAAGCTGCAGGTTTGTTATCGATACTCATCTCACTATCACTGAATTCATCATCTTCATCAGTTGTTATAAATGACATAATATCATCGTGGTTTTCTTCTGTACATAGATTTTCATCTACGTTTATAAAATCTTCAACAGATATTTCAGCAGAAATATCATTTAATAGTCCAATTATTCACCCTTGGTATTTTCGTCTGTTGCTGCGATTACATTTCCTTTTAAAAAGTTCGCTTTGTGGAAGCAGTTGATTACTGTGGTTTTTTCAACTTTTTTTACAGAAGATGCAATCCATGAAACAGCGTCCAACACAGTTATAGATTTAATAAGGCCGCTGGCATTTTGACACTTGTCCATACTAGATAAAATATGGCGGAGTACAATTTTTCTGTATTGGCATTTAAAATTGTGGATTATACCCTGATCCAACGGTTGGCAATGAGAAGTAGTGTTGGGTGGTAGAAACAATATTTCCACATTGCTTAGTTTCATTTGAGGGTGTGATGAAGCGTTATCCATGAAAATGATCACATTTCTATTATTTTTGGCCATTCTGTCATTAAATCCCATTAACCATTGGTCATTATTTCACGTGTCATCCATGACTTTTTGTTAGCTTTCCAAATCACACCTAAATTATTCACATTCATATTCTTGAAACATCTTGGTTGGCGTCTTTACCGAGTATTAAAGTTTTTCAAAATCACCAGTTATATTTACACACAACATAACAGTTAGTCGTTCTTTGGATGTTTTTCCAGAATTACACGTTTCTCCTTTAAGACTCATAGTTTTGTTAGGCAATGCACGAAAAAATAAACCAGTCTCATCAAGATTGTAAATGTTTGATTTGTCGTAACCCTCAGTTATTGTTCTCAGTTTACTATTCTATTCACAAACTTCCTTTGGATCAACAGATTCACCCTCACCACAAATTGCTTTAAAATTTATCCCGTGACGAATTCTAAATTTCTGTAGCCAACCATTTGAAGCCTTAAAGCTCTCCAAATTCAATTCTTTGCTAATTTTTAAAGCTTGTTCTTGGATCAGAGGTCCACTTATTGGCAGGTTTTTTTTACCTAGCCATACAGAACCAATCAAAAACAAGTTTGTCCACTACACTTGAATCTGTTTTTCTAAACTTAATATTTTTCATGTTTTAATTTCTATTGCTGAACCACAATTCCCTTATCCGATCTTCACTTTTTAAAATTCCACTGATCTGGGTTTTTCCAATTTGGAACTTTTCTGCCAGTTGCCGCACACTTAACCTTTCCTTCTTTTTACACTCTAAAACTTCAATTTTTTCTTTTATTGTTTGCTTTATGTTTGCCACTCATTTTGTACGAAAAGTAAAAACACAATCTCTATTTAAAAACACTTCACTTTGCTATAATGAACATTACCACAAACAGTTAAACGTTAAAACATACAATACAGTACGCTATAGATCTATAACTGAAGTGAATAAACTAGATCTGAAAACACAGCTCAGGAATTAGGCTATGATTCTTGGAATGCACGCACTTTTAGTACAGTAAACTCATTTCCTGGATGCGATAAGCCAACAACAATAAACAGAGAGCTTTCAGCTTTCAATGTCCTTGAACATTCCAATACACATTCTCATGTTTTACAATAACGAACGGATACACATCTATGTTTCCGTTTACGTATACAGAAGTGATTTCTTTCTACCCTATTCTCAAGACAAAATTTTTCGTACACAGACGAATTTATGTAATACATAATTTTATGACTGAAAATGGCAAACCTAGTGTCCGTATTTTGGAGTGTCCGTTCTTGAGAGAAACTTATTAAAGATCCCTATGTCACAGGGCCAGGGATTGAACATTTGTCCGTAAAATAGAGGGGTCCGTAAAATGGAGGTGTCTATAAGGAGAGGTTTTACTGTATATATATATATATATATATATATATATATATATATATATATATATATATATATATATATATATATATATATGTATGTATATATATATATATATATATATATATATATATATATATATATATATATATATATATATATATATATATATATACTTGATATTTAACGTTATCCATTGTTTTTCCGTTGCACTGACTATATATTAACTTCATATATAATATATTATATATAATATAATATATATTATAATATATTATGTTATAATATATTAACATCATATATATATAGTGTGAACTAATAGAAGGAATTGAATTAGTTTACTTTTTTACTTTGTTTACTTTGAATTACTTTGTTCAAAAGCTGTTGTTATTACATGAAGTTTCAATATACAATTAATTTTAACTCCCAATAGTTTTAAGGCATCCCAGTTAATAACTCTCAAAGAATTAAATATTTAAAGTGAGATTTTATTAAAATATAAAAAATTATATCCTTAAATGATTCGAACTATCATTAAACAACTATAGTGAGTAGATTCCTCTAAAAAATCTTGTAGAGGAATGTTCTATTTCAGAAGGATGTCTTTCCTCTTTCTATGTTTCAGTAATCAATCATCATCCTAATTATTATACAATGTTGTAGTGTCTCAGTTGTATTATACAATGTTGTAGTGTCTCAGTTGTATTATACAATGTTGTAGTGTCTCAGTTGTATTATACAATGTTGTAGTGTCTCAGTTGTATTATACAATGTTGTAGTGTCTCAGTTGTATTATACAATGTTGTAGTGTCTCAGTTGTATTATACAATGTTGTAGTGTCTCAGTTGTATTATACAATGTTGTAGTGTCTCAGTTGTATTATACAATGTTGTAGTGTCTCAGTTGTATTATACAATGTTGTAGTGTCTCAGTTGTATTATACAATGTTGTAGTGTCTCAGTTGTATTATACAATGTTGTAGTGTCTCAGTTGTATTATACAATGTTGTAGTGTCTCAGTTGTATTATACAATGTTGTAGTGTCTCAGTTGTATTATACAATGTTGTAGTGTCTCAGTTGTATTATACAATGTTGTAGTGTCTCAGTTGTATTATACAATGTTGTAGTGTCTCAGTTGTATTATACAATGTTGTAGTGTCTCAGTTGTATTATACAATGTTGTAGTGTCTCAGTTGTATTATACAATGTTGTAGTGTCTCAGTTGTATTATACAATGTTGTAGTGTCTCAGTTGTATTATACAATGGTCAAACATCTCAGAATGACCATGATAGTTTATATCCTCAGGATTCAGCTATGTACAAATAAGCTGTGATTTTACCCCATCTTTCAAACCAGGGGAGCTAATCCCCTTCAAACGCCATATCATATACACCCTCCGAAATGAATGCAGCAAGAGCTATTTCTTGTGGTCAAAGTAATAGCAAGACTTGACTAATTGATTTATTACTAGAAACAATGGACAATTAATCATCTTCCTTCGTCTACTATGTTCAAAGTAAGATTTACTAGTAGGTAGTATTTTGATACTTTCAAAGCAACCATTATGACTGGTGATAATGTAGCTAGTATTTTTATACTTTCAAAACAACTGTTATTTCAGATGACGTCATAGTTAGGTTGATGTTGGTAATATTTTCCTTCTTTGTGATAAATGGTTCATTTTTTGTTGCCAACATTGTTAAAAAAAAAATATGACCTAATCACAAAGCCTATTTGTTCTCCGAGTACAAAAGCGAACTCTATGGTAAAAATTGATATCGTTTGAGGTGTGACCTATTTCATTTAAAGAAGTAGACTTATTCCAAAAGTCGTCAAGTTTGCCTGCCATATCCAGGATACAGCAGCTGATGAACAGATCCAATCAGCTGTAGAATTATGGGACAATGAAAGGATGACCAGGATTTGTTAGGACGGATTAAGATGTATTTTCCCAATAAAGAAGTTTCATCAAGGCTCCATTTTCTCTCCGCTCCTTGCATACCCAAAGCTGCCAGTATTGGTTCTAAGGTTCCCTCCGGAAGTTTTTCATTGGGAAGTGGGTTAGGAGAACCCTTTTAGTAACGGTAATGACTATTGACAGCTTCTAACACACAGCTAGTAATTGGTATATATTCTGAAGTTGGTTATTCTGACCTAATAAAGAAGCCTATGGAGCTGAGATTCTGCAGTGAAGGTAGGTTTTATGTAGTGGTAGATCTTTTCCCCACAGTAGCTCCTGTGACAACTGCACAAGGTTTTCCCTTCTCTTGTCACTCGTGCAACACACGTCCTCCGCTTCCTAATCCCATTGAAAAGTAATGAGAACACAGAAAGAAACAATTTGATTAGTATATAACAAATTAATAAATATAAAAGACATAAACAGTGTCTTAAAAGATACAAATATATTTAAAATCTTAAAATAATTAAACTTGGGTTTATTAAGATTATACTTGACAAGTAACACTCTCACATTCCAAACTGAAATCTAAGTAACTTATAACATAGACCACTATACGTAAATATAACACATATATATTACCATCTATGGCGACAGATTGTATTAGTTATATCAAAGAAATATTACATCTATCTAATAACTTGCACATAGAGTTAATTTACTACTATGGGAGAGAATAATGATATATTTTTAACAGTCTTTTCTCTAGCTTGTGTAGAGAGAGGCTGATTTAGTCTTTAACTCTCATAGCTGAATTTATAATTAACTTGTGGGAAGAGGAATCTATCTTCCCAACTACTACTTGACATTATAATTATTCATACAACAACAGCCTCAAATTTCAATCAAGGTCGTCTGGGTGATCCAAAAAATCCACACTACCCACGTGTGGACCTGTTTATATGATATAAAAAGATATGTTACATAACTTTTAATGTCTACAATCAATTGGTCATCTACAAGATAATTACATAAGAATGAATGGTGATAAATTTAATATGATAAGCTAACACCGATAAAGCAAGATTACAAGATGTGCTAAAAAAAATTTCAACAAATATGAAGCTCCGGTATGTCTTGCAGGTTAAGTATTTTACTGGACTTTTGTGTATTACACAAGTACTGTTTATTCTTTTCAACCAGTCAGAAGGTCAAACAGGTAGAGAGATGATATCTGTATTAAATTGCAGAAATTTATATTTGCTTTTGTGAGTAATTTTGTAGTTTATAAATTTAAAAAATAATGATTATCTGGGCTTTGTAGATAAATTGTATAGTAATTTAAAGGTTAAATTCTTCATATTATTTGGAAAAAAGTAGTTATTACATTAATTCTAGTACTACTGTTACAGTAGAACCTCGATAATTCGAACTAACTTAGGCTGCGGTCATTCTAGGTTAGCCAAAGACTAAGAAAAATTAAAAGAAGATATTGTACTTACAAAAATACTCCTTTATTTATCAAACAAAGAGTATTATATGCAGTATATGAACATGCATATTGTATATACAGGTAAACTCCATTACAATTTATTTCTTGGCAAACAATTCTGTCAATTTTGGCTGTTTAAATTTTGTGAGTCCCTTTTGTGCTGTGCGATCCCATAGTCTTTTCAGCATAAGAAGCACATAACACTATTTTGTTTATCTGTAGGTCTTAGGCTTGTCGCACACACAGTTTGCTCAGCTCCATTCCAGCAGATTTCCCACACATTGCGTTCGTTCGGTCCGCTCAGTTTAGTTCTTAAGTTTGAACGCCAAACTCCAGTTGACAACAAACACTGTCAATGTTCACATGTAAATTCTTTGTGTCGACTTTTCCGTTTGTGCAATTATGAGTTCCAGCAGTAGTGACGAAGAAACTGTTGTAATAGTATTGACACTAGCTGCAGAAGAGAATGATCAAGAACAAAGGAAAAAATTTGGGTGCACAGTATTATTGCCGCTAGGCTATCCCAGGGAGTGTATCTCCTCCTTCATTGTAATATTATAGTAATCCTTGTGTGACAGGTCATACAACATTAGATATGTCTGTACTGCTGAAATAAGTCGTTCATCAAAACTCATCTTAAAATAAATAAATCAACAATCCAATAATCACGGCACTGCGAACATGTCTGTGTCAGATCGCCCGAGTTCAGTTGCACAACACTACTGACTATCTGTACTCTACGCAAGCGCGGCGTCTCAGTCCTTCCGTCGCTTCCACAAAAATCGCTTGCTGACCAAAAGGTGGCTGAGACGGATGGAGCAGACTGAACTGAACTGACAGAACGGATACAGTGTGCTGTTCTAAATTTGATTACATTGTTTCTGAATTTTGGCGGAAGCGACTGAGCTGAGCGGACTGAACTGAACAGATCCGGTGTGTGACAAGCCTTTGACGATTTTATTGTTGTGTTAGACTTTTTATGTACAGTATATACTGTAATTATTTGATTTTTGTTATTTCCTATTTATTGTACTTAAAAATAACTCCAAGTTATCCGGAGATCCGTGATAACTGGGGCCGACTTATTGAGGTTCTACTGTATTTCCTGTACACTATAAACATGGTCCAATTAACTTGAATTTAAAAGTTTGACCACAAGATCACAGGTTTGTTTTAACCACTTAAAAAAAAATTACTTTTATATCTGAGTTATATCGTGATTATTTATTATTATTATTACAAAACTACTAATTTCTCTGCCGGAGTTATAACATACATTTTCATTTAGAATTCTAGTGTGGAGGTTAAACAGAGAGAAATTTTTATTAACTAAATTTAATATCAAGTTACCGATGTGTTAATCCACTATGACAGATTCTCCTTTATTTCTGTGTTAAAGCATCATATTGCAGATATCACTAAGCTAAACTACAATGTTAGCTTCTACATTAATCAGTGTAATTATTTAATATGCTTATTTAATAAAATAGTAGGCTCTAATTAAATTAAAATTAAAACAGCACAAATATAAAGGAAAACAAATACATTATATTTCTGGTAATCTGAACCATACAAAGCAAAAGTAACAATGGAATAAACTATTTACCATACTAAATTATTTTAATGTTTTTGGTATTTAATTAATGGTGTTTCTTTGGGATGTTTCATAAACAATGCCTGAAGTGGGGGAGATTAAATTCCGCACACAGTTGCTACTTCGTCTGACACAAGTTTCTACTTTACTATCATTTTCCTCTTTCTCTTGTTCTAGATATTTGTTCAGTTGACTTAAATAAAACTTAATTTAGACTTTAACTATAATATATATATATACCTTAAAGTCAATTTCTTGTTTTTATTGACTTATTTCACTTCTTTCTGTTAAATCACACTTTCCTAATACATATCTTGTACAAATATTCAAGCGTTGATAAAATACATAGTTAACCTACGGTGAATGGCAATTGATGTTAATACAGTTTTTTCAAATATTTATTCAGTAATTAAATTATAAAAATTTGAGGGTTTAGGTCGGATTCGAAATGAGTATCTTCGTTTTCAAAGTCTAGCGCTTTAACACTGGGCCAACTTTCCCACAACTAATAATGTATTTCTCAAAAATGTATATGAATTTTTCTTTTACCCCCATCTGGTTATCGTTAGAACCTCCATTGTATAACCTTAATCTGTTACTACACAATATCATAAATAATGCTCTAGAAATAAAAGTTAATGAAAAGAATAAAATAAACAAACAAACTGGATTAACAGCATCAAATGCTGCTTCACAAATAGACAATGGTTAATGAAAGCAAAAAGAAACTACAGCCCAATGGAACCAATGAAAAAAAGAAAGCATATAAATAGTAACAAATAAAAATAAATAGTCCAATACCATACATAGAAAAGAAAATGGAAAATTGCAAGGAAATTTGCTTCCTATTTTGCCACTTGGTATTGTTATTCAAGTTATTCATATGTATATTATAATAATTGAAATTATAAAATAAAAGAAACTACAATAAAAGTTTTCTTTGTTGATTTAAGTGGGAATACATTTTTTTTTAAATTTATATTAAAAATAGGTGAATTCAACAGAATGTGAATGTACTTGTATGACACTTTTGGTTCTATTTGTGATTGATCCAAGGTTTAGACTAGGGTAAGACAAGTGATAACCTTTTACAAACAGAGAGATTACAGAGAGCATGCTAAACAGTAATGCTGTCTTTGTTTACTAGTATACTCACATTATTTAATCCAAGAATCTGCTATCCTGAACAGATAATAACCTTAATTGGTTTAAAAAGTAATAGAAACTATTATATGGAAATATACAACAGCTTATATACGCGTACCTATGGCATTAGTAATGGAATAACTAATTTAATCAGTTTTGATTTATTGAAAACAATAATTATTACGTGTTAAACAATGCTGAATTTAAGGCCAGTTTTAACAAATGAACATCATTTCCATTGGAAATGATATAAGGAAACTCCCATTATCATACAACTATTAATCTCTTATTCACTTATTTGTTCTGACAATATTAAAATTTAAAACAATAAATTTTCAATAATAGATTGTTCCAATCTCGCTTAGTGATAATGTTGGATAAATGTTGGCAGATACAGTAATATTACTAGACATTAGTACTTGGTGTTAAAATGTCTATTTCTCTATTAAGTAAACATTGTGGCCGAAGAGAGAAATACTAGTAGCGCAGTAGCAGTAATTAACATAATTTCCATGTGCAATGTTAACTCATTCTGAAAATAATGCTGCTAATATTCCTCTCTTGGCCCACAACATTTACTCAGGCTAGTAGTAGTTCACATATTTTCCACATGCAATGTTGACTCCTAATAGTAAGTGGACAGATATTGTTCCAATCCTCACTTAGTACCATTATGTCTATGTGGACAGATATTGTTCCAATCCTCACTTAGTACCATTATGTCTATGTGGACAGATAATGTTCCAATCCTCACTTAGTACCATTATGTCTATGTGGACAGATATTGTTCCAATCCTCACTTAGTACCATTATGTCTATGTGGACAGATATTGTTCCAATCCTCACTTAGTACCATTATGTTTATGTGGACAGATAATGTTCCAATCCTCACTTAGTACCATTATGTCTATGTGGACAGATAATGTTCCAATCCTCACTTAGTACCATTATGTCTATGTGGACAGATATTGTTCCAATCCTCACTTAGTACCATTATGTCTATGTGGACAGATAATGTTCCTATCCCCAATAAATATAATTTGTCTATGTAGGCAGATAACATTCTAATCCTTGCTTAGTGTTAATATGTCTATGTGGACAGATAATCTTCCAATTCTCACTTAGTTTTAATATGTCTATGTGGCATATCCCGCTTAAGTGTTAATATTTCTATGTAGGCAGATAATAATAAAATTCCCACTTAGTGTTATTATGTCTATTTGATCAGGTAATGTCACTTTTCCTCTCTTAGTGTTAATATGTCTACAGGAAGGGATAATGAGCTGACCAATGTGTTTTTGTTTTAGATGGGGATTTAGGACCATGTTACTCGCTAAACTCATTGTTGGCATTACTGAACCAACCTGAGGTAGTTACAACTAGCTTCTAGTCAATAGGTTATTTCATCTATGAGCAATATTAATTACAGTCGAACCTCTGTATAACGAAGTCGATTTTCCAGAGACAAAATTTGTTGTAGAGAGGTATTCGTTATTGAGAGGTTGTGCTATCAAGAATGCTCCCACCCCCCTTACTGATCTTACCACATTATGCATAATGTGCGGTAATAAAAGGGATACAGTATAATATCGCGAGCGTAGTTAGTGTAATAGGCCTAAGTTAATATAGGATAATGTCTCAATTTATTTGAAATTCAAGTTGTTAAAAATGTTTTATTGATGTTTTCAGAATGTTTCTTCATTGTATTCGATATCCATATTCAATATTTTTCATAGGGTCTACTCTGTATAGGCTATTATAATTAGTTATCTAATGTTTATGAAAACTTACTGGTAAATAAGTACACTCACCAATTCATTTTCAGGAAGCATGACTTGAACGTAGTGGAATTTAATCGAAGCAAACTCAGTAGGCCGTAATGTAGTAACTGTATTATTTATTAACCGTATTACATTTATTAACTGCCTATACTGATTTTATTTGAATACACACAATCTATCAGTATTTTATTTGTATATACACAATTTAATTTCAAACAACACAAACTGTTTTATACACTATACAGACCGTATCTGGAGAAAAAAATACAGTATTAAATTAAACATAAAATACGATGTACTGTAATACAGTAACTTCGTATAGGTACTTTTTAAATCGTTTCTAGTTTTCAAAGTTTTACTTGAAAAAAATAGTAATTTTTTGTTGCACTTTGCGTTTGAATAAAACATCACGTTCAATGAATGTTTCACATTTATTCAAACAATCAAAAATGTTGTCTGGTACACCATCTTTCAGTTGAAATCCTCGCCTGATGATTTTGAAAGCTTGTAAAACTTCATGATCTGTAGGTTTCTTCTCTTCAGATTCATCACAATCATCGTCATAGTCGTCATCATCATCTTTCAAAAGTTAATTTGAGTTTATCATCTGGACGCTTTGGAGTATGTTTTCGTCATCTGGAAAATTGGAAACAGCCAAATCTTCTTCCAGACAAATAAAATCTTCAAGTGGAACGTCATCAGCTACGTTTCCTGAACTCTTCAGAAAATCCCATTGCTTTTTTCATTCACTTAAAGTCATGTTGTCCTCACTGTCCTCTTCATGTGTGGCCGAATAAAATCCAGTTTTGGAGAAACAATTAAAAACTGTTGTTTTCTTCACGTCATTTGTCCAAACTTTTGCCAATTCAGCGATTCAGTCCCTTAGATTAACAATGTTTTTGGGTACGATTTCATTGTTCTCTACGGTAGTCATAATCTTTTTTAAAATTATTTTTCTGTAGTGTAACTTTGAATTTTTTATTACTCCCTGATCGAGTGGTTGAAGTATCGATGTAAAATTTGGTGGAAAGAAAAACACATTGACACTCTTCAGTTTGGAATTGATGTCATGCGAATGTGCAGGGCAGTTGTCGATGAAAAGTTCAATTTTCATTTTCTCTTTGGAGATCTGCTTGTCTAGATTCAATATCCATTCAATAAAAATGTCTCTCGTTATCCACGCCTTTTTATTAAACACGTAATCAACTTCTAAGGACTTGACAGATCGGAAACATCGCGGAGATTTGCTTTCACAACATCCAACTTTTTTTACACATTCATCTACCTCTCGTAAAGCACTCACTTTTTCTGCTACACTTGAACACTTTCTTTTTGACATTTTTTCACAGCCCGACAAACTCACGGCAGGAATAAAGCTGAGTAACTGAGCTAGGAACATTGAAATGAATGATAAAAGAAAATGGTGGGAGGATGGGAATGTACTGTAGGCCTGTACAGTAGGCCTATATATAAATGCTGAGTTCTTAGAATTCCTAACTGATGAGTCACTGCATTCTTAACTGAACCGAACTATAACATGCAATCAATTGCCGACATGTGTTTCACCTACCATTCTTGGTTTTGTTGACCTTCCTGCTGAAAATAAACAATTTCCTGGAAATGGCATTGTGAGCTGCCTATACAACACTACATTTCTTCGGTTGAAGTGAAGAAAAAATTTCGTTATGAGAGGTCCGAAATTCGTTACATAGAGGTAAATAAGCGGGGTATAACTTCTAAAATGTCATGGCACAAGGTAAAAATTTGTTATATAGAGGATTTCGTTACCTGGAGGTTCGTTATATAGAGGTTCGACTGTATTTTTATTTAAATTACAAATATTACAAACAACTGAACAGTACACTCAACATTATTAATATCTCTTTTCAATTTTTTTTTTATAATTTTTTTTTTTACTTTTTCTACTTTTTGTGGTTTGTTTTAACCAAATGTAATTTTTTACAACAACAAATTATAAAATCAAAATAGCACTGTGCCCATTTATTCAAGTGCGCCAAATTAGCAACAATTGTTTAAGATATATAGATAGAAAGATAGATAGATAAGATAGATAGATAGAGAGAGAGAGAGAGTACAATATATTACCTGGAATCAGTTACTAGTAAATTAATTGTGGCATTGACTTTTATGATTGATGAATATCAAACAAAGTATGCTATTCTATAATTTGTTTGTTTTAAGTTTTTTTTTTTAATTCCTTGACAGTTTACTACGTTTATTGAAAAGATATTGTCATATTTCATTGTACTCAGGTCAAATGCACATGCTCCTCTCACAAACTATACAACCAAATTAAATATCAAAATCTTGTTGCTGTTCATGACAAGCTGGTTGTTAATTACTTATTATACTTTTTTTATAGCAGACTTTTTGTTAACTAAGGGTTATTAAATTGTTAACTTACACTTGGAGGAAACATTTTCGTCTTACGACTTCTTCAGCCTCGTATTTTTGCCACTAGGAATGCTGCAGTTGTGCTTCCTCGGTACCATTTTTTGAAAGTTAGAAGTGATGTGATCGAAGAGTATGTGTGATCTTTGTTGCAGCATTCCTAGCGGCAAAAATACGAGGCTGAAGAAGTCGTAAGACGAAAACGTTTCCTTCAAGTGTAAGTTAACAATTTAACAACCTTCAGTTAACAAAAAGTCTGGTCGCAAGTAATAGAAAAAGTGTAATAAGCCACATTAACATAAGTATATAAATCTTACGTACACTTAGTGTCACATTTTAAGCAAATTTTCACTAATAACCAGTACTAATATTGTTAGTCTATATTGGGAGGCTCGACATCGAATGGCAGAACAGCCACTGATGGGCGTGGAATAAAGTAAAGTAAGTACTAATAACCAGTACAACACAATAATTTACTTTAAAAAAATTTTAAATACAAGATTTTTGCATACAACAAATTTAATTGAGGTTACTTACTCTACGACTCAGGAAGTTTTTGCTACCTAGTTTTAAAAGATATATCAGACATGTGGTGTATTTCTGCAAGATTTAGACATTCTGAAGCGCTCATTAACTCTCCAGCATTGTTCCTCACTTAATGCATACTTTGGGTTTAGGAAAATCCTAGGCCATAAAATGTCACCTCTCTCAGAAATTAACTAAACAGGAAAAACTTCTCTCAAAATGTGCATTGATACCTTTGTAGGCTGTGGCATTGCCCTGCTGAAGCAAGAAGTTTGATTGAACCTTGCTAAAGCAGGTTCGAAAAACTAGCATGCTTGAGAATAAGCGTTTTGATTATTACAAAGCTAAATACCTAAGTGCATCAATGTATTGATATGCCATGAGAACACTACATGGCCTTGTCTTATTTCTTCACAGGAGAACTGATTTTCCTAAAGGCATCTATCCATAACAAAATAAACTTTTGATATGGAAGTGATGAACAAGGAACACTTTTAAATAGGTTTGATGGTTCACTTTAAAAATGGCAAGCACTTGTGACCACCTAATAAATGCATACGCCACTGCGACATTCAAGTTTGTTCTGTAAATGAACATCTCGATGGCAAAGCTTGCTATGCAGTCGTCAATACCATGTTTGTGACTGATAACTGAATTGCACAAAAACTTTCCTCTATCTTACATAGATTGCCACGATCCCCAGCATTATTAGTTTCTCTCAATAAGTATTTTACTACAGTAAAAATAGAGGGGTTATTTGCAGCTTTCAGTGTACCTCAAAGGCTCTTTCAAGTTCATCTGCTGTAAGTACAAACTGGTTTACCTAAATCTACTCTTGTATTTGACCTGAAAATAGTAGGCTTAGATCATAATAATCCTTCATACATGAGCCAAGGTTTTTATCTTACAACTCCCTAAACATTTATTTTAAACACAAACATAAGTAAAGGTTATAAACCGGTTATTATTGTACTTATAAACTTTTTCACTTATTAAGAGTTTGTAATAGATTATAAATAAAGCATTTAATATGTTTTTAGTACATAAACCAGCCTGCAGTGCATGCATTAATGGAAGCCTATAACACTAACTGTGAGATGTTACTTAGGAAAAAGCCAGGACTTAAAGCTATGCTACTTATTGTAGTTGAAGGAGCCAAGAGAAGAAGTAAGGTCAATTAATAGTTATTAATAAGTTAAGCGTAAGTAAAGTTTTAGTAAAATTTAAACACTCAATAAAAACTACCCTATTCTACTTTCAAAAAATTTACAATATCTTAACTGCATTGGTAATGTAGACCACAATAGTAATCCAATTTTTGTTGCCATTAGCTGTTGGCAATAAACCAACCCCTGCATTGTCGCTTGACATGTCAAGAGCACTTTAGGCTGTGCAAGTGGAGTGGCACTACTGAGGCAAAGCACTTGTGCTATAAGGTTAGGTTTAGGTTTTGGAGAACATTTTTAGATATTAAGTTGTTTATTGTTACTATGAAATAATTGAATGGTTCTTATTGTAGAAACACTCTGGGTTAGGATGTGTGCAAACTGAGTCACATGTTATGTAAAGTAAAATAATTATTAGCAGATGTCTTCAAGAAAGGTGATTGTATGTGAGAAAGTGTGGGTAACGTGACTGACATAAATACTCGCTCATGTTGTGTACCTGAAAAGTGTCATGTCACCTGGGCCTGTCACAACCAAAACTACAGAAACAACTTCTTCTGCTGAAGTTGAAACCACTGTTGGAGTTTAACAGTTTACAAACAGAATTCAAAATCCAATTCCTAAAACCTTCATGCATACAGAATTTTACTTTGCTAGTGGAGAAAGTAGTTTTTCTCGTCTAAAGACACACCTATGATCCAAGAGCAAAGGAAGGTTAACACTTGGGGCAACACAATCCAATTAGCTGATACTAAAGCCAGAGTGAGTTTTGATGGCTTCACTGGAATTAAAGAAACCAAAATAAATTTTGTTTAGTATAGAAGGGAAACTATAAGAATACAAGACAACGTACAAATTTATAATCTCAAATCACAATGTTATGTATAACCTTCACAGAAACCAGCGATACAAAAACTATATATTACAAATGAACATTAATTATTTTAAATTGTTTAAACTATTTATCAATGTCAATATTTATTATATTATGTGGTACTGATAAAACACCAGAATGCCATTAAAACTTTACTTGTTATATTACTTCGTGTTTTATGATATTCTTTATATTTGCTTATTTAATGAAAAATTAGTTGATTCCTTTAAAAAGTTGTAATGTAAAAAGTTTGCTAAGTGTAATAAATAAGTATGTATTTACTATAAAAGTCCCAAAATGTACAACATAAAATCTGTAAGTTGTAAAATGTTTATTTAAAACTGGTACTATTTACCTTCTAACAACAATACAATAAATGATGATTTGAAAAAACGTTCAACTACTGCCAAGACTAAGAAAAACCGTAAACAATTTTTTTCGGAGTGACTAAAGTGTAGGTAATGGTAGAAAGAAGGGACGATGCAGTTATTGTTTTGGAGGTAGTTTACTTTCAAAAAGGCCCCACAAATCTGTTTGCATCAAGTCACATTTTTGCTAAAAACAGAGCGGTCAAAATATTCCTGAATATGGAATATCTGTTGGAAATGTCTTTGTTTGAACCATTGCAACCCACACAAGCAATTACATGACAGTACAATCTTTCTTTTAATATTTCTTGAATTTTGTAGTCCATTACGTTCGGTGAAACTTAATTAATCACTTTTACATTAGTTTATGACTATCCGAACTTTAAATTTTGTAAATTTGTAAAAAGTTACTGAGACAGAACTGAAACTTAATTAATCACTTTTACATTAGTTTATGACTATCCAAACTATAAATTTGGTAAATTTGTAAAACCTTACTGAGACAGAACCCAAGTAGAAAATTTAGACACTGATGAAAATCGCCATGGAGCGATCAAAAACAATCTGTCTCAGTAAGTTTTTACAAATTTACAAAAACATGTGTGACAATTATTTCGAATAAACATTCTTCCTCGATTCAATAATTTAAAATGAAATACATTTTTTCAATTATTAGTATTTTATACAAATATTGATTTTAAATTCAATTTTATTTTCATTTTATTGATTATAAAATTCAATTATATAATGTGTAATTTGCATTTGTTCATTACTTTATTTACATTTATTCATGCATAATACACGTATTTAATAGATTTATATAACATGTTGTGTACTAGATTTTAGAGTTTAAAAAAAGTAACTTCTTCCTAAAATAAATGTTTATTTCTTTAATAATAGCTATAAGGATTCCCCATATAAACGTTTCTTTATTGGATTTCCCTTTATTTCTTCCTCCAAAAACTAAATGGTAAATTAACAAATTGTGGACCCAGTGATAAAAAAAAGTTATATATAAATTCTTAAGGTTTTTCCTTACTTTTATTACATTGGCAAAATATTTTGAGATATTGTTTCAACATTCTTCCACCCCTTCATAATAAAATTACATATAGATCAGTTTTTTCTTACCACTGTCTCAGTACAATTTGTATCTGATGAACACTTTTCTTTCAATTTTAAACAACTCTTTTTATTGTGTAGTTTCAGTTTTGAGAGCTTTGTTTGTTTTTACTAAATATTAACATTGGCTATTACCTTAGTTTTACCTATCTGAATTTAATAAAAGTTTCTACTTTGAAACTAATAAAACTTTATAAATCAAATAAAACACAATGAAATGCTTTATATTTTGGAAATCCAATTTGAAACATCTTTGTAAACAATTAAAAACCATGTTTATCCCCAATAACTACGGAATTTCTTGTTCTTTCTTATTTGTACCTAAAAATCATCCCTTCTCCAGCTTTATCATCTGTAATATGAAATCATAAATAAATAAAACCTCCTAAACCACAAAAACTTTTTATTTGTGTCCTGATGTACATTTCCATTGCAAAGCAATCATCTTCAGAGGTGGTTTAACAGGTTTTATTTATCTATAATTACACCACAGTTGCTCCAAGTTGTAATATGAAAGTAAAATATTTTTTTAATTACACCAACAGGAAGGTATATAATTGCAAACAAGCTGGCAAGAGCAATGAAAGGCATCGTAATGTTCAACCCTCCAGAGGGGTTTGAGAGAATGAGATTCTCAATGAATGCATCGATGGACCTAAAACGTGCTTACCATTCTCTTTGTCTTTATGCTACAGCAAACAATGCAAGACAAGTCCTTTTTAAGAATCATGTTGTGCTATCAGGGTAAGTTAACTTACTGATAAACTAAGCCTTCAATAATCAATTCCAATTATTAATTTTTAACACAAACAAAACTATTTTTTAACAATATCAAACAAAATTTAAGTAAATTCCTACTTAGGTTGAGAAAGAAATATTTTATTTGAGTTACATATATATATATATATATATATATATATATATATATATATATATATATATATATATATATATATATATATTATAACATAAAGTACGAGGCTTTAGAGTAAATTCAGTTAGTCGCTAAAATAATTATCTGTAGGATTAGCAAAGAAAGACACAAATAGTTTTGTAAAGTGCCGACAAAGCAGGTACCATCCATTATCCTTTTCCAGGAAAGCTATAAACTGTGTGCCGGCAATTTGACAAGAGAAGGGTCCAAACTTATTAGGACGGGAAAATCCACTGATTGATATAACCTGGGAAAATAACCGTGTAGTGTTAGATGGCTAATTGTGGAAACTGTGGGAACTTACAAAGAACGCATTGGTAGTGGGAGAGATTAGGGATTTCAATAAAAACTAAATGAACGGGAGACATAAGAGAAGTTTTAAGGGAACTCCAGAAGAGGGCAGACGGATTGGTGGGGACAAAAGATGGCAGTGTTGTAAAAAGAGTAATTAGTTAAATTAAGTAAAGAGTTTTTTTGTTTATAAGTAAAATTTAAAAAGTGCAACATAAAAGTTTTTTTCAAGTATTAAGAAAGTAAGTTTTTGTGTCAAGTGTAAGCGCAGAAGGTAACCAAGGCCAAGATTCCAGGAGCTCTATAAAAACTATAAGTATTAATTGGATATAAGTGTAGCCAACAGAATTTATATTTTAGTAAAGTTCAGAACAAATTTTAATTTCATTACAATTTATCAAAATTAATCTAGTTTCACCATTTCCAATTTAAGAAGCAAAGTTTCCGTATTAGCGACCCGAGAGCAACTATAAAATTTTAATACTGAATTTATTAACTTTGTTATTTTATTTTATTAGAAATCTAAAGCCTCAAAAGTACACCTTTTATAATTGTAATGTTATTTAAGATATCAATCCTATCACTGCAAAATATTAATATAAATTTAGTATAATGTGTAACGAAATAAATGCAAGTGATGTTTAAAATTTATAAGATTGTTAATTCTTTATAAACCTGAAGGTGTGACATTAGATAGGTAAGGTAAATAAATAACATTAAAAATAAATTATTATAATTATAACAAAAGTTGTTATAATATATATATAAAATACGTTTTCTTGTTTAATAATTTAAAACAACATAGGTTATTCAAATACAAGAATATTTATTAATTTATATCCAAAGCTTTTCGTTGGTAAACAGTACCAACATCATCAGGAATGAAAATTACAATAATGTAAGCTATAGGCCTAAAACATATGTTCTATATATATATATATATATATATATATATATATAGAGAGAGAGAGAGAGAGAGAGAGAGAGAGAGAGAGAGAGGGTTTGAACTAAGAGTAGGAATTGAAATAGATTAAGATAAAAATGTACTTCTCAAAAAAATAAAGTTGCCGGAAAATCCATTTAGATATCACAAAACAAGTAATTGAAAAAAATATTGGGAATGCAAAGTGGACAGAAGAAAGAAGGAAATTCATCAGATCTCAATATTTTATGTTAGTTTAAATACTGTATAGTTACAAAAATACTGATTAATCCTTAACAAAATACCGCTCAATGACAAAACTGCTGAAAGTTGGTTACAGGTTTGATCCAGAATCTATTCTACTTAATTTTAAATAAATAAAACAGCACTACAAATTAATAAAATCTCTTTTAAATAATAAAATAGTTATTCGCTTTGAGAGGGTTGTGCTAGATGTACATACTTAGCCCGTGGCGGCCTAAAATGGATGTACATGATGGTTATACTGATACAAGTTCTAGAATAATAAACCAAACAATAATTTGGCTGGATAAGGAAAAGAATTTAACCCTTGCGTTTGTCAGCCACTGTCACATTTTGACATAGAAAAATATTTGTATTACTTATCAAAAATAATATAATTCTAATTCACTATAGCAATCACAAATCAACCATTGAATCAGATCCTTGATTTTACTCAACCCTAGATGTTTGTGTTCTTTCTTTTACTCCTAAATTTCACACACACCTCAGGCTTGGAATATTCAAACTCCATATCCACCTTAGGAGGGTTGGATTTACCACATCCTACTTGGAATATAGTTTTTTTTGCTAGCGTTTCTTACGGTGCCGATTTTCTTTGTTGAACATTTCAATGATGTTTGTCTACTTACTTCCTATGAATTAACTGAGACCCAAAAGGCTTATTACCAGTTGGCAATTTGTTTTGAACTGAGACACAAGGCTCAGTTAAAAATTTATTTTGTTCACCAACCTTCGGAAGATCTAAAAATAAAAATACAAATCATTTGACTGCAGGTTATAGGCAACCAACTTGCTCAGTTGGAATTTCCATCAGCTTTGTCAGGTTGACACAGTTTGTACAGGACAACTTTGTAGCGGTCGGAGTAACAGCATGGGATTTACCGTCAAACTTTGGTTGGGCAGATCTAAAGAACTTCTTTGCTCTGAAAGTAGTATCCTCTCATCAGCCAGGATAGCTAATTCCCAGGATAGCATTCTCCTTAAAGTTTGTACAATTAAAAGATTGCGCCGGAAAATCACCACCTCAGTTGTCACACTTTAGAGTATTAACAGAATCCTTTTCATACATGACCACATATAACCTATTTTGAATAGGAAGAACTAATGTGCTAATACTAATGTGACATTTGAAGCATTGTTGAGAGCTAGCCATAGATGGCTTCACTGAGAGCTTTTGGTATCCCGCTTGTAAGAGTTTGGGTATCTCCAGTTTGTAAAAAGTGATTATGAAGGGGGTTGTTGCAACTTTTCGTCTTTGTCCATTTAAGATGAGAGTTTTTACTTTTTCGGCCAAGGAAGATCACAGCAGCCTCCCACATCAGAGTTTGTCAAGGTCCAGTCCATTCAGAACTCCCTACACAGGACGGTTCTCACCAGTCAAAAATTCCTAATAGAAGATGTAAGTGTTAAATTGTATAAATATTATGTTGTCAGTAGTGTTTATGTTAGACTGCGGTACCGCGAGGGTCACCAAACTCCTCTTAGTAGTTACAGCTAGTCCACACCCTCCTGCGGGTCAAAAATGTCTACAATTTTACCCCTTCTACTTTAGTTGATGTAAATTTGATCAAGCATGTACTCATACACCAAGACCATACCATACACATACTCTGCCACAATCAAATACTCGGAGTTTGTGGTTCTCTACACGTGTCTGCTACAGACACACGTTTGTTGTGATGATACAGCTGTCCAATGTATCCCCATCCAATAACCCAGCAAACATGGGCGATCACCAGAGTGACTTACTTTAGCCTCTGTAAAAAATTGACGATACTACTAGCATTTAATGTAACGCATAAAACGCAGATCCTATATTTCGTCAGAATCTCATCTAGTAAAGAGGTGAACGCAACAACAGTTAAAATGCTACTGAAGAATTCGGTCAATCAGAGAAAGAGGGGGTTTGGTGGCACTGAGATTTTGCAGCATCTGTTACCTGAAATAATGACTTGACATCCAAGCTAGCTATATCACCTTCTTCAACATAAATGTCATACAACATTTGTAGAGTTCATCTATCTAACTAATGGTGGTCTAACTCTACAAAAGTATTTCTCCACAGGATTTGCAAATGTGAATTAATAGCATTCACTTATAGATCTCCCAGCAACGTCAGGTTTATGGGTTTTCATACAGTGTAGTTAGCTGCTAGGAATGAATTATCTTTCATTGTATCTGCTTATCGACAAGTTGTTTGTTTAATCCTCTGATTGGCATTTTTTCCATATAGTTGGTGGGATCATTCTTGACAACTTTGATTTTCTTATAGTTCAAGATCTACTGCATCCTATCCATTATCTGAAGTGTTTAAAATGACAGTAGTGTTACCCTTGTCAACTGGAAATCTCCCCATTAATTTTCAGTGTATAAAAGTTCTCCTTTATCCAGGCCTAAGATTAGGTTTAGTAATCCTGCTATTAGGTAAAATACTATCAGCCTCATGACAAATTTCTTCTGTTTCAACACACTACAGACTCACATAAATGACATCTTCTTTTTAAGTTTCATTTCTTCCTGTGGCGATAAATTCTGTTCCTACTGGAATATCACATTGATTTAGAACATTAAACCTCTTATAACTTCAGGTTTTTAAAATGAGATTGTACAGTTATTTTGAACTTTCCCTTTATTGGTTACAGTATAATTATAGCGTCACCATTCTGGATCATATTATATTACCTAACCTTCAATTACTCTGGACTCTTTTATATTTCAGGAAAGTTCAACTATTTAATCTTATTCATAGTAGCACTACCATTGTAACTTCCAATATATTTAACTTTTTAATTTTAACAAGTAAATGTTTTATATGTAAACACATGGCTTATTTATTTTCTATAATTATTGGTATATAAACTTTGACGAATTACAGTGAGTTTGAAATAAATTTTATTTCTATCTGTTATAATAAAAAGATAAAAAATTTAGTTTTAGCAAACTATGGTGATGTGATTATCCGTAACAACACAACACACACACACTCACATTATTTCTATACACATACAAACTCATATTTGAAACCACTAATAACTTATATTATACATACTGTCACACCGCCGTAGGAAGGCTAAATCACGAAGTTATGCCCCAAAATAGAATTTAGAATGTTCCTCCCCTCAAAAAAAACTTTAACAAATAACCTTCCTCGGGCCATGGTCAATATGCATCTTTAGAAAAGATACATCCTTGTTTGCGTATTTCTTGGAAATTCCTCAGATCAATCGTGAGTTTATCCAGCAGTCATCAGCCAAACCTTCCGACCCTCACCCTTCGACTTCTCTTATGCAAATCCCTACTTGACTTACTATTTATATTTAAAAGGAAGCGGAAAATTCAAGTGTGTAGTGATTATCTGATTATAAACGGAAATTGGAAAGTGCTGCCCTCAAGCATATACCTCAGCCACTACTTGCGTCAATTACTGGCTATTTGGTATACCTGGCAATGTTTATAACTGCAGTATTTTGTATTATTGGCAATACAAAAAATAATGTTACAATACTATAACTGCATATAGAATAAATATACTCCTAACACCAGTAAAGAGTAGGGAAATAGCCTTAAGACGCAACCCTACATGCATGTGACATAACTCTCTCCAAACCTTAATTACAAGTTTTTATTTTGTTTCTATTATCTGTCACCAACTCCTGCTCATTTATCTACATGGGGAAATAGTCTTAGGACACTTTTCACTTTAAAAAAAAATCAAATTTTGGTTGTTCTAGAGTATTTTTAGTTTCTGTCACAGATGATCAATTTATCTTCCTACTTTATCCCTACTTATTATTACCTAACTCAATAAATAGGTTCTTTCAATAGATGGATTAGGTTTCCTATTTATAACATTTTCTTCATCTGTGCTATGCCATTATTAATCAACTCATTACCATTTTATAGGTTTACACAGTAAGCGAATCTGAAATAAAAATATATAATGTCTTAATAAAACTACATTTACAAGTATTGGCAGGACCAAGCTGCTGTACTGTCTTAATAAAACTATTTGTACAGGTATTGGCAGGACCAAGCTGCTATACTGTCTTAATACAACTACTTGTACAGGTATTGGCAGGACCAAGCTGCTATACTGTCTTAATACAACTACTTGTACAGGTATTGGCAGGACCAAGCTGCTATACTGTCTTAATAAAACTACTTGTACAGGTATTGGCAGGACCAAGCTGCTATACTGTCTTAATAAAACTACTTGTACAGGTATTGGCTGGACCAAGCAGCTATACTGTCTTAATAAATCTACTTTTACAGGTATTGGTTGGACCAAGTTGCTATACTGTGTTAATAAAACTACTTTTACAGGTATTGGCTGGACCAAGCTGCTATACTGTCTTAATACAACTACTTGTATAGGTATTGGCTGGACCAAGCTGCTGTACTGTCTTAATAAAACTACTTGTACAGGTATTGGCTGGACCAAGCTGCTATACTGTCTTAATAAATCTACTTTTACAGGTATTGGCTGGACCAAGTTGCTATACTGTGTTAATAAAACTACTTTTACAGGTATTGGCTGGACCAAGCTGCTTTTGTCATTGCAAAAAAGTATTATCCTGATTTTCCTCCACCTGATTCTGCATTATGGACTTGGCCTAAGGATCTCTTAACTCCTGACATAACATTTTATGTAGATGAATCTGATCCACATCATATTCCTCTGCGACCCAATACGATAGAATATAGGTAAAATGTTTACAACATTCTAACTATAATTTTATTCAGTTTGTTTTATTGAAATATATTTTATCAAATTTTTTTTCTGTTCACAGAATGAAAGAAGTCTACAAGAGGTGGACACATCCAAAAGTTATTCCTATTTTTAATGCTACAAATTATAATTATGTACTACGAGAAATGTTAGCACATATTGACATGTATCTGCATTTAAATAAAAACCCTTCATAGTTAAATGATTTTATAAGCTGTGAAGAGTTCAAGTAGTTTTAGATAAGATTAATCTTTACATCTAGCTGGTTAATGATCCAGCTGGGTGTAATGTTCTATCTGGGTGTAATGCTCTATCTAGTTGGGTATAGTGATCCAGCTGGGTGTAATGTTCTAGCAGGTAGTGATTTATCTAGGTGTAATAATCTAGTAGGTCTAATTATCTATCTGGGTATAATGATCTATCTGGATGTAATGATCTAGCTGGGTGTAAAGTTGTAATTGAATGTAATGATCTAGGTGGATTCAATGGTCTAGCTGAGTGTAATGATCTAGCTGGGTGTAAAGTTCTAGCTGAATGTAATGATCTACGTAGATTCAATTGTCTAGCTAGGTGTAATAATCTATCTGGATATAATGATCTGGTAGGTGTAATGTTCTATCTGGGTGTAATGTTCTAGCAGGTATAATGATTTATCTAGGTGTAATGGTCTAGCTAGGTGTAATAATATCTAGCTGGGTATAATGATCTAGTAGGTGTAATGTTCTATCTGGGTGTAATGATCCAGTTGTGTATAATGTTCTAGCAGGTGTAATTATTTATCTAGGTGTATTGGTCTAACTAGGTGTAATGATCTAGCTGAGTCTAATGTTCTAGCAGATGTAATGATCAAGGTGGCTGTAATGATCTAGCTGGGTGTTAAGTTCTAACTGGATGTAATGATCTAGTGGGTGTAATGTTCTAGCAGGTATAATGATTTATCTAGGTGTAATGGTCTAGCTAGGTGTAATAATATCTAGCTGGGTATAATGATCTAGTAGGTGTAATGTTCTATCTGGGTGTAATGATCCAGTTGTGTATAATGTTCTAGCAGGTGTAATTATTTATCTAGGTGTATTGGTCTAACTAGGTGTAATGATCTAGCTGAGTCTAATGTTCTAGCAGATGTAATGATCAAGGTGGCTGTAATGATCTAGCTGGGTGTTAAGTTCTAACTGGATGTAATGATCTAGTGGGTGTAATTATATAGCTGGGATTAATTATATAGTGGGTGGAATGGTCTAGCTAGGTGTAATGACCTAGCAGGGTGTAATGATCTAGCTGTGTGTAATGATCTAGTGGGTGTAATAGTTTAACTGGGAGTAATGATCTAGTGGGTGTAATGTTCCAGCAAGTGTAATAATGTAGCTGGATGTAATTATATAGCTAGTTATAAAGATCTAGATGGTTGCAATGATATAGCAGGGTGCTCAATCTGGATGTGATGATCTAGCGGGTGTAATGACCTAGAGGGTGTAATGGTCTAACTGAGTCTAATGATCTAGTTGGGTGTAATAGGTTTAAGGCCTGCTTTTAAAGTACGACAGCCAGCAAGTCAAATAACGGACTCACAGTCGGCACTTCATCCCCTTGTACCTCCTAGGAGTGTTTAATAGATGAAAAATAACTTGAACTCTAATGACACAAAAACTATAAAAAATAAAAACAAAGAGTTGGAGGAAAAACATTGTTTTACATCACAAAACAAACCTGTGGATAGGAAACAAGAGCCTGACTGAAGTATCTCTTATAAAACTTTGAACTTATCAAAATCATGGCTGACATGCAGAAACCAAAAGATAATTTTCTTCTTTTTTTGTGAGGGGAAAAACCGTAAGTGGTTATCATTGCATAGTGCCTACCCTCACACATGAGTAAAGAAGGAACAAAGAAGAAGATATCTGTATAGAGGTTTTACGTACGAGAAATGTCAACATTAAAGGAGTGTTAAAAGATGAGAACATATGAAAATATATAAAAGTGAAACCTAGATCCATCCTGTGTTTTTAATTTTCAAATCAGCGCAGGAATAACAGCTGTTCTGATGCTTGTTTAAATACCCTTTAGGAATCCCATTTCACAGCAATTTCTTTTATGATAAATAGGATTAACCAATGAAAGAAGAGCATTTCCTTGACTGTGCAAAATTTCTCTTCTAACTACAAATGATGAAGAATTTTTAAGGCATTTTGGGATGTTATATGGATTGACTGTTACTACTCGAGCACACTAACAAATAACTGCTGGAAGGATCTGTACTATAATATATGTATGTAACAATAACACATTTCTTTAACAAATTGAGCTCATAAACCTATTAGTACTATTGTAAATCCATAAAACTGTTAAAAAATCAACTATTTGAAACTGTAGAATAGATAATAATCTAAGAAATAAATATAGGACAATATTTTACAGTGAAAAATTATTTCTTTGACAGTGTAATTCACAAATAATGGATGAAGTTTAATTAAACCATCGTACTATAGCATTTCTTTTTTTTAAATATACACATTTAATGTTATATATCGAAATCTTATGCTGTTCTTGACGAGCAGGTTGTAAATTACTTATTACACTTTTGCTATTACTTGCGACCAGACTTTTTGTTAACTAAAGTTGTTCAATTGTTAACTTACACCTGAAGGAAACGTTTTCGTCTTACGACGGAGGCTGAAGAAGTCATTAGACGAAAACGTTTCCTCCAAGTGTAAGTTAACTATTTAACAACTTTAGTTAACAAAAGGTCTGGTCCCAAGTAACAGCAAAAGTGTAATGTTTAATGTTATCTTATGTCAGTACATGTTTAAGATAGATATATTAAATATGATTTCAAAAAATAAAGCATATCAACGGTTTTCGTCACTGCTCAATCATTGTCAGAGGCGAGCACTACATTCTATGAACTATCCCATATTATTTGTGGTATTTGTCACGTGTTGTATTTGATTAATTCCTTACCAGAAAGCTAAGACTTATGGTGTAAAAATAAACCGTCATTAAGTGCAAAATCTGCAGATGTGTAATGCTATTTAAAGTAAGAGAAGTATCACACTTTCAGTGCTATAGTGGCTAAACATTACTTATCACTTGTTGTGATGCATAGTCTCGCTATTGGCATGTAATGGATAAAGATCTATCTAATGTTATCCAAAGTAGGAGGACCAGTCCTCTGAGAGGGGGCCGGCTCGGCCAACGCCTGAGGGGGCCTGTCGTTTGGGGGCGCTAAAGTGTTTTCACAGTTATACAAAATTTCTTCAAAAGATATTTGTAGCAACTAAAAAAATTTAACAAAAATGTATGGAGTAGAGAGTAGACTTTTTGTTTTCACCAATGAGTGCAAAACTGCTACTTTTTTTCAGGGGTTGAAACATTATCTGTAGGTTCAGAAATAAATCATGTCTAATCATTTTTGTTTGTACTGACGTTTTCCAAATAAATATAGAATTTTTAAAACTAAGTATTTAGTAAGATTTTTGCAGTTTGATATATTTTTTAATAATATTATTTTCATTAATAGTAACCTATTTCTACTACTTTACCCTTATAAGGGCTCCGAAACAAATCTTACCTTTGTTAAATGCTAAAGCTAGGATGTATCACATTTGCAGTATAAACGCAGGCTTTGCTATGGTGTCTAAGCATTCTTTATCACTTGTTGTGATGTATTGTCCCTACAATGGCGCATAATGCATAAAGAGCTATAGGTACCTGATCCAAACAATTTATTGCTTGTTTGTTGATTTTTGTGTGGGTTTGTTACAACTATGTTTTTTACTTTATAAAAGATTTTGTATAAAAAAACTATATTTTATAAAAACTGATTTTATTAAAAATACTGTATTTGCACTGTTCATTTACTTTCTATTACAGTGTAATAGACACACCTTACCCCATTACCAGGAGAGATTCAAATATATGTTTTAAAGTGCCTTGTTTAAACTGTTGACTAGTAAACGTGGCTCTCGATAATGTTAATGTATTATATTTATAAAAGGCTTTAATACATAAATATTTATCTAGAAAAACTGTCTGCAAATAATTTATACAAAATATAATTATGCCTATATCCTGTGCAATAGTATTAAATTGAAGAGTTGTTTTAGAATCGAGAAATTAAATACACAGAAAGGTAAACGTTTAACCTAACTATTTTCAAGTTGGAAATATCTAATTCGGAGTGATTGCTAGATCCAATTGCTGTGTGCATGGCCAAGCAAATTTTGATATGAATGCTAAATTGGTAAAAATATATATTTGATAATTTAAGGAATGAGTCTATTCATACATAAGTAATTGAAAAAATGAATCATAGAAATTAAAATATCACTAACGCTTATGATGACTTTAAGAAAAGTACAAGAAAAATAGAATAGAAAATTTATCAGGGTTAAAACTTATAGAAAAATTTTATACAACATCCAAACTGGGTACAAATTTTGTAAGCATCACGGTAGCAGTGATACTTATATTTGTCTTAAGATCCCAGTATTATTACTCTACAAATAGCCTACTTCCCCTAACTTGTAACAATGTATGTAAAATGTTCTCAATTAGAACACTACTCAATATATTAACCTTGTAAGTAGGAAATTAGCATCTTACTATGGATCTAAAATTTTCTACACCTTTTGGTTTGATTATTTTTTTAATCCCAAAATGAGCATTGATTGTTTCGTACCAATTGATTATACTTGCCTGCTACTATTTACAAGCTATTAACTATTGGGTACTTCACTTGAATGAATGAGCTTAATTTTATGTAATGAATTTGTGTATGATCACTTGGTCCTAATGATTAAACTCACAAACTCATGAAAATTACTAGTTAGACTACTCATGAATCTTGTTTGACAAATTTTAGTTTGAACAATTATTATATAAAATATAAAAACAATGTTTTATGCGATGTAAAATCTGATAATGATAAGACAATCTGTAATAACTGATAAGTTGAGGATGAAAATAATACTTAAATACAAGTATTTCAACTATTATAAAACAAAACTTTAATAAATATTTTAAAATTATATTTTTAATATTCTCCAACTACTTTTAATATTAGGAAAGTTAATTTATTAACATCACTAACAATGCTATTGAGGTGTAAAAGTTAAATGTACTTTGATGTTTGGTTGGAAGAGGGAGTAAAATGTTTCTGAGAAACATTTGTTTGTGTATTAGTTATTTATGTGTATTTGTTATGTTCATAGTTGGTAAAAGCTGTGGTGAAGATGTAAACATTACAACTATAACAGGTAATAAAAAATGTCTACCTTTAAAAACATTTATACAGGTTTGTTCTAAATTTGTATGATTAATTTATATTGCAGATGTTAAAATTATTTTTTGTTTACTTTTGCTATTTCTATTTAATAAATAAAATTACATGCTAAATATATATATATATATATATATATATATATATATATATATTATTTGACAATATATAGAATTTTAATAATAAGGTTAATCTGTTGTCTTTTATTTAGTAATAAATATTCATAACAGACAAATAGACCAAGTCAACAATTGATCACTTTTTAATTTGATATGTATTCCCCTGAAACTTAAGTCACACCAAAGCAAGGAAAGCACTGACAACAAAATATGAAGACAACTACATTACACAAGAGTAAAACAAATCAAGTAGAAATTCTGTCTGTTTCAGTTATACACTAAGCAAGCGTTCCTTGTAATGACACTTAAAATACTTGAATATTTTATAATAAAAATTTGCATGCTGTGCTAATAATTTAATTTTACAGAACTTTGTGGAAACCTGAAGCTTAATGTTTTAAAAGAACCCCACCCTTATTTGAATGAAAGAAAGCTGTTAGTATGTTGTTTACCAAGCATATTATAGATACTATATATGAGAATGTGTTGTGTATGTTTATATTTGTATACATAGATTTCAAGTATATGATATTTAATACAATATTACATATGGTGTGTATAAGTATCAATGCTTTTCTATATAGAAATATATTTCTTTTGTATGTTTAGAAACACCAACAGGAGGAAAATTTGGTGTCTACCACAGTCTAAAAGATACAATGGAAACTTTCAACAGACCAGAGGTGTGAAATTGTCCCTGACGTATGTAAAATATAGTCGTTATAACACATTTTTTGTCTCTTATGCTTTTATTTTGCATTTCCTTTTTTGTTGTTGTTTTTCCTTGGTATTTAATTTTGTTGTTGCATATTACTAATAGTCCCTTATTTAACTTTAAAATAATTTAGAATATTGGCACATTAATATTATTATTTTTTCATTTTATTTTTATATTTTAATCTAAGTTTATTCATTATCCCCGATGTCATGACCAGAAGACCGTTGATATGCTGTAGAAGCATGGTTTTCTGCCCCTCTCAGGACGAATGAAGATTCATTTTTTCCTTCCTCTTATACATAATCCCACTATAATTCTCTATGATGGCATCCCCAGAAGACCAGCGGGTTTGATGAAATTAAGCCATGATCTGCCTTTTCCAGGACCAGAGAAGTTTCATTTTTCCTTTTCCTTATATATAATCCTGCTTTGATTCCTTTGATGGCCATGGCCAAAAGACAGTGGATAAGCTCAGTTGTCTGCCTCTTTCAGAATCAGTGAGACTCTTTTTTAAAGTTAAAACTAGAATCACAAACCTTAGTCTTTTGAACAAATTTAAACTTTTAAACATCTTTACAGCCTAAAGACTAAAATCCTAGAAGGACCAATACAGGGAAGAAAAATAATACGTTTGTTGTTAAATGGATAAATATAAAGGAATAAGCATTTTAGATTTTCAAAATTAAACTAAAATTATTTGTTTATAGTACAAAGATGACAAAATTGTTCAAAGACTTTTGGCAGTTTATGAGGAAAAATGCGTGCCTGAAATACCTAAGGCAAGAAAATCACCAATCAGGAGACCTTTCGTTGTGATAGAGTCCAATAATAAGGAAGGTAATGTTTGTCTATTTAGAGTAAATTTAAAAGCGTTATTAAATAACGATTGATTTCAAGAATTTGTATTACATACTCTCAATTTTTAATGTAACGAATTCTTATTTTTGTAAAACATCTCTTGATTTGGGAAAAGATTTTTGCTAGCAAGTAAGTGTTTTTTACATCGCTATTATAAAAGACGGTGTTTATGATTTCAGTTAGTTGTGGGAAAACATTTCAGAAAAAAAACATTGTCATTTCAAATGTTACTAGTCACAACTGCAAGGAAAGTATCAAGTATTGAAACAAAAATTCCTACAAGATTAACAATTGTTAAATAATGAAAAATATTTAAAAATGCAGTATTAGATTTTATTTCAATTTAATGAAAAATGTATATATTTACAATAACACACACACACACAGACACACACACACACACACACACAGACACACACAGACACACACAGACACACACACACACACACACACACACAGACACACACACACACACACACACACACACACACACATATATATACATATATATATATATATATATATATATATATATATATATATATATATTCTTGATATTTAACATTATCCATTGTTTTTCCGTTGCACTGACTTTATGAAGTTAATATATTACTATGTAAGTAATTTTATCCACCATTAAGTGCAATAATTTTACCTTGAGTGATGAGGCACCTTTCGGTCGTTGACCATTGTCGTTGAGTGATTCGACAATGGTCAACGACCGAAAGGTGCCTCATCACTCAAGGTAAAATTATTGCACTTAATGGTGGATAAAATTACTTACATAGTAATATATTAACTTCATATATATATATATATATATATATATATATATACTTTCACTATATTTACTTAAACAAGAATCTTACTTGGTATTTATGCGAGTTAACTTTCAAAGGTTAATGGTATCTTCATTGTTGAAACTGGGTTTTGTAGTAGATTGGTAGGTGTGTGGGATTTCCGTTGTCACATGGTATACAGGTACTGTTCTATTTTCGGATTCACTGCACTGTAGGAACCTTTTTAGTCTAAGGGTTTATTTTGCCTATTAGGTTGAATACCATCTTTTATTATTTTGTTCATTTATATTATTTTTTGGTTTATAAATTTGTAGATGTTCCAAAATAAAAATAAATAATATATCATATACAGTAGTAAAAAAAAAATGGATACAAAAAAAACTATAGATAAGTTAGAGTTCAATATATTAAATAAACTAAAACAACATAAAAACGAACCACAAAAGACAAAAAATTCATCACATAAGATAAAATTATTGCACTTAGTGTTGGAAAAAATTATTTACAAGTAAGAATATAAATATATATTTTAAAAATAATATTTCACACTATTTTTACTCAATTAAAAATTCTTATTTAATCCAGAGATTTTGATTTTGTTACACTATGCAAAGTAAAGAGGTTTATAAGAAACCGTACTTAGAAAAGGCATTTTAGTCGCTTTTATGTCTTTTGTTTTCATTTGGACTTACATGTTATAATTTTATATGGGTGCGAAAATAGTCATCCTAAGCCATCTTGTGGAGCTATAGTAGTGGAGAAAGCTTAGTTAGAAAAAGAGCTATAACTCAAAGAAAGTTCTTGGTAAAGTATAGGGGGTTTGATGCCTCTTCCCATTACTCGCTTTAACACTAAAAGGATTTGTGTTTCATAGGACTACAGGCTGGATAAGGGCAACAAATTAGTTGCCAAAACGTCACATTAAATAAATAAACTTTTAACTCTACATTCAATCGGCTTATCATTTATTCAATAATTATCTCAGTTGCTCAAATAAACACGAATAGCAAAAGCAAATTTTACTTTTTTCAAAAGTGTGCAATAGTGCATGGCTCACACTCAGGCCTGAATGCTTTGTGTTATCAAGTGTTTCTGAACACAGCAGTGCATGTACAATAATTTGATTAAGTATCACAGTTAGAAATTTGTCAGTTGAAGTATCATTAAACTGAGTATATCTGCTTCACTTTTGCAAATGAATGCGACATTTTTCAAGCTGTGTCGTTAGAAGTTGAAAATACAGTAAACGTGATAAAGTTCAGAAAGCATAACAAGCTTAACTGGAGCTTTAGTGCAGTCAGACATTTGTATTTATGCATTCTTGTAAACTGTTCAACCAAACATTTATTTTCACTATAAGTAATAATTGCGTAACTAAGTGACTACTTGTAAACTTACTTGCTGACGTGTTTCTTATCAGTCCTTTTATTTACAAAGCTGACCCTCTACTGGTCAAGGTTGCAGGCGTATGATTTATGAGTGTAGAGGGGGTGGTTTAAACACATTGTTTACTTATTACACTTTTGCTATTTCTTGCGACCAGACTTTTTGTTAACCAAAGGTTGTCAAATTGTTAACTTACACTTGGAGGAAACGTTTTCGTCTTACGACTTCTTCAGCCTCCCTATTTTTGCTGCATTGTTTACTATATAATGGAATAGGGTGTTACATTGAAAGTAGTCGTTTAATGTATTTTGTTTTTCTGTTGTGTATTGTTTGAATATTTCAAATTTTTCTGTAGTGGTTAATTTTTACTATGGTTTAATAAGTGGAGAATATTTAAGTTAGTATGGATGTTCATGTATTTGTGTTGGGTGTTTTGTATATAAAAATAAATTCTTTCAAAACTCGTAAGCAAGTGAGTTTAAAAGTATTCACTAAGTTACGCAATAATAACTTATACTCTTGAATTTTGTAGTCCATTACGTTCAATGAAACTTAATCAATCACTATTACATTAGTTTATGACTATCCGAACTTTAAATTTTGCAAAAACTTACTGAGACAGAACACTGATGAAGATCACCACGGAGCTATTGAAAACGTTCTTTTTAAGTAAGTTTTTACAAATTTACAAAATTTGAAGTTAGGATAGTCATAAACTAATGTAAAAGTGATTAATTACTTATAGTTTAATTAGTGAATTCAGAATGATTACAAGCAAATTTATTTTCCGTTTTGAAGATAACCAAGTCATACATTTAAACTATGAATGAACAAAAGCTATATTAATTATTGATTTTCATCTGCAAACAGAACTTTAATTTAGAATAGATTAAATTATTAATTCAGTAGTGACAAACATGCTTCTAAAAATTATCCTAATAGCCCTTATAAAGAAGTTCAATGTTCCAGTAGCTTCCAAATTAATTTGTTTTGGACACAATTTATATCGTATATTAATTTTAATATTTTAAAGGTAGTTTTTTATTCTAGTAACACAATATAAAAGAGTGTATATGTATATTAAAAACTTCCTATTTAAAAATGTATAACCACTCATATTCTGTAATACAGAGATTATTATAATATGAAGTTCAGAAAAAAGATAGCTAACAAATATTTTCAGGGTTCAAGGGGAAAATGTTTTAAAATGTCTTTATAAACTTGTAATTTAGGCTTGTTATTCAAAAGATTATTAATATATAACAAGTCTAGTAGGATACTAGGTTAAAAGTGGAGTTGTTTTATATATGTTTGGGATTTGTGTTAAGACTATTAACAGTTTTATAGTCAGTCTTTGATCATTCACTTTCAGGACTAGTCTATTTTTGTTAACTTTACTAATTATACACCAGACTTGAACTATTTGCTACCACTAAATAAAAAATTTTCATTTTTTGCTTTACAGGGAAGAAAGTATTTGGTAAAATGTTAGCTGACAGCTTGTCTGGCACACTGCAGGCCTTTCCTCCGAAATGTTTAGAAAGTTTTGCCAAAGAATTCCACTATAGCACCATCTTGAGAAGAGCATACATCTCCTTGTGTAACTATGCAATGGCTCATAAAGTAAGGGTTGTATATTACATGCAACCCATCATTGTTACTGGGTAATAAACTAAGTGTTTCTTATTTAATTAGTAAGGTGCTTGCATGAGTTATGATTTTCTTTACTCACTTTTGGAATGTGGTCAAAGTCTCTTTGGTGGTTGGAAACAATCTGGGTACAAATGTCAGCAGGATGTACTACTTGAAGGATATCAGGGTTATACAGAAAAGATATAAGGATAAAATGCTCTAGAACATCATATGTTATACAGATCAGCTAAAAGGCCACCACAAACTAGTATATGAGGTGTTATACAGAAAAGATTTAAGGCTATCCCCAATAAAATATCAAACGTTTTACAAAACACATGTAAGGCCACCATTAAATAGAAAATAAAATTATAAAAAGGACATCCACCCCTCCCCATATAGATTATAAGGTGATACATAGGACATGTATCAGGCTATTACCTTGACAGGACCTCCTGACATCATAAGAGTTGATATACAGGACAGACAAAGTGTCCTCTCATCGCTAGAGTAGAGACATTTCTGAGTGGAGATTAAATAATAGGTTTATTGTAATAAAAAACAACAAATGTAATGAGTGTTTTCCTCTTTCCTTAACTGGGTATGATGAACATTTACCTGAAGACACTTGTATCCAGAACTCTTTCCTTCAGCTGTTAGAATTTTGTTATAAATTTAAATAAATTACTAAAAAATCTTAATTTGACAGAATGTTTTTCCACAGTGATGATTAAAGTCTGAATTATTTTACCTAATTTTAATAAATTTGTATAAATCTCAAATTTATATTAGATATATTCTATATAATTATAAATAAAAAACCTCTTAAACCACAAAATTTTTTAGTTTATGTCCTGATGTACAATTCCATTGCAACGTAATCGTCTTCAGAGGAAATTACAACAAGACTAACTAATAACTAAGGTTAGTTAGTCTTGTAATTTTCTCTGAAGGTGATTGCTTTGCAATTGAAATATACATTAGGATATAACACGTTTTTGTGATTTAAGAAGTTTTATTTATTTATAATTAAAAATTACACCACAGTTGCTCCAAATTATAATCTATATAAGTTCTCTAGGAGATTTGAAAAATGTCAATAAATTTGGTATTATTTGTTCATCTTTCCCAGAACAATGGCTAGAATAATAATCATCTTTCAGTTGGATACAGCTAAATATTTCATTGGGTCTCTGAACAGTGTCAGTTTTTAAATGCTTTTTTTTATTGTATTTAGGGTTAAAAAGCCTAATAAAAAATAATATCATCATCACAAAGGTTTTTGGATTGTTACAAAGAAAATACAGCCGAGTTCTGACAATAAATTAATAAGCAGACTTAAAATTACTTGCAGCTACTGTTCTTGAGTAGAGAGGAGGAATTGTTTGAGTTTCAGAGTAATTTCACTCCTATTAACTGCATTATCTTTATATGTGTAAAAATAAACAGTACTAAAACTGAATCAGCTTTAGTAGAATGGCCGATATAGGGTTATCTTTGTTCATTTTATAGATTTTGTTTTGCCCAAAACCTGCCTTTTCTTTCATTGTGGTTCCTGCAAGATGGCGCAACCAGCCACACTGGCGTAGACAACATTGCTTCCCTCCAAGAAACTTTTGGCAACTGACATATCTCCCTTAGAACAAAATTTCCCTTACCCAGCCCACTCCCCTGATCTTACACCACCTGACGCCTACGTCTGGGGAATGATGAAGGTTTTTCGTGACGACCCACCAACCAAGATCGTCCAACTACAGAAAAAAATAACCATGTGTATATCGAGCATGAAACAACCCCTCTTCACTAAAATGATGCAAAACCTTCAAGAACAGTACGAGTGTTGCCTCAAATTGACTGGAGGTCATAAAAAACATGTTACACCCAAGTCTAACCGATTTAGCTTCTATTTACTTCTACGTGTTTGTAAAACTACGTAAATAAACTAAAATCTTAAACACTGTTTATTTTGGGGCACACGGCATTAATAAATACAGTTTTACTGACTAAACTCAATTGTTGGTGTGTTACTATAAGATTTTAAAAGTTCACATATTTTTACATTTTTTCTTACTGGGATAAGTGTCTCTACCTCAGTCACTTGTACCTTTACATACTAACATTTTCCACTTGAGTATACCAAGTATTAAAAATTTGTTAACAATTTTATAATAACATATTTTAATTCTATCTGTTAGAAATATTTACTGTCCATATTTTTATATACTGTTTCCCTTTGAGAAAGGTGTGTTTTACGCTTACAAGATGTATGGAAACTGTTGCAGTTACTGGCTTCATCAAGCTTCCTTATTCTACGCCCAGCAGTTCTCAATGGAAAACTTACCCCAAGTTGGGTCTCCGTTGCTGCAGTGGCCACAAGATCTTTTAATGCCAGACATGTTGTTCTATATCAACGTAACAAATGATAACTTGAAGAAAGGGATGAAACCACTTCCAGTAAGGCCAAAGTAAGACTTTTAATTTAAAGTTGGATATTTATGTTTAAAATTTTATAATGATGTTCGTATTTGCTATTCCAATACTTGTAAAGGACTTTAAATTGAATACTGAAATTTTACATAAATACTTTTACATGTGTTTGTGTTTCTAGAGCAAACCAAATATTTCGCAGAATGAGAAACCCTAATGTTGTGATACTGAACCAGAGGAATGTTGCAAGAGACATAGCCCTAGTTATACAAGTCTACATTTCAAGCATTATGGAACAAATGAAAATCACCCATCGTCATATTAGAATTTAATCGTTTTCTTTAAATTAATATGCACCTTATATTATTTTTCAAAATAAAACATATCTCACATATATGTTGTAGGTTCCAGCATGATGTCTTAGGCTTATTGATACATTTAAAAAAAACTTTTTTATAACAATAAGCAACTATCGAAAAAAAACAAGAACTTATAAATTATTGTTTTGGAGTTTTAAAAATGTTTTCACTTTTAAAAAAATATTTCAATTCTGTTAACTTAATACTAACCTATTGATATGGGTCCCATTTTTAACAATAATTCACTTTCTGAAAATAAGTTGACATGTCATTTTTAAAGTAAATTTCATTAGAAATACATAATGTTGTTGTTTTCACACATTACAGAGCCTATTATATTGTCTGCTTGTATGTTGAACTTTAGCTGTAAGAAAACATAAAACATAATGAAAACCTGACTACAGAAGCACTTACTTTGATATTATATGAGGTCAGCGAGTTCTAGAGATACATCCCTTTGTAGACTTGGGGCCACAATTGACCTTTTTGCTTTTATGGTTAAAGTGAAGTTTATAAAACAACATGTCGGAGTTCTATAAGATTTTTAAAGTAATAGAGTCAAACAAAGTGTCTGTATTTTTTGTGGGTGCTGAATATGTGTGTTGGGCATAATTGGGAATGTTTTTGTTTTATAAGTTTGGTGTGGGAAGTTTGTCATTATTTAGTTTATGTATAATTTGTAGGTTTGTTGATATGATTATTATGGTTTGTGGAGATAAAGTGTACAGCAAAGTTTGACTGAGTGTTATGATTTGTGAGTGCTTTTATGTGTCCTTGACATTATATGAGAACTGATCTTGTATGACCTAGCTGGGACATCATGCCAGATGCGTTGTACGATTGTAAATTATTGCTCAAGATGTTGCGCCTGATCGGGTCATTGAATTTTTTAACTAGAAACACTTGAAAAATGTTAAGCTTGCCCATAATAGCACTTACTTTTATAATCAGGAGTTACGGTCTGAGTTGATAATGGGACACATCTCCTGAAATGGCTGTCCTCTACGATTATAAAAGTAAATGCTACTACAGGCAAGTGTGACATTTTACAAGTGTTTTTAGTTAAAAACTAATAGCGGATGTTAAGATGGAATGAGCTAATTTTGGGTTATTGTTTGAAGTATTCTGTAATTTCATTTATAGGGATGTTGTATAGCTCATGTATTTTGGATGATTGTGGAATCTATGGAATGTAGATAAACCGAAATAAACCTCTACTCAGCTTTATTCCAGTGAAATATTGAGATGTTAAATCCATTAACTCCAACTACGGAATTAATTTGATTTAATTCTCAATGTTATCTTTGAGTTTCATAGGTATTTTCAAGAGGTGTCAATGTTGCAGGCAGCTAATTTGTACCGCATAGTGGTATGAGCATTGGTAGGTTTGCGGTATATGTCAAATTTGTTGTCTGTTCGTGTGATTCTTACATCACATACATTGGTGTTGTTTGATTTAATTTTAATAGAATAGGTTAAGGTAGGGTTTATAGAATTGAGAACTATCAGTGTGTGACAGTAATCATCTTTCTAATTTGTGATTAGGTAATCTCCATATCTACTCCAGGCTGATAATATCATTGATGTGTGTTTGTTGAATGTTATTATCTGTGAGTTTTTACGGATTTTGCAAAGGTATGTTGGTTTATACTCATAATTTCTAAGGAAACATGCAGTTTTATGAAAGTTTTGTTTTATATTTCCTTTGCCAAATTTAGGATACTTTTTTTATTGAGAAACGGTTGTTAACTTTATGTGTTTAGATACTGTTTTCTGAGAATATGGTTAGTAGAAATTTGATTGAGATTTTTTTTAAAGTACACTAACGCTCAATAAGAGTTTTTCCATCCTAACCCCACATAAAAACCTTGAGGTCAGTTACAGTCCATAGGGTCTGAATGTTTTATAAAATCCTGACAAATGTTTTCCATAGGGCACAAACCCTTTTTAATACAGGTGTAGCAAGCTCTGTTGGATCTATTCTTCAACCTATTTTGGATGAAACTCCCAATCTTTTATCTATATAAATTGGTTCTTTTTAAATTGAACCAATTATTTTTGCCAAATACCTTCTTGACCATTCAATGACTGGCAGTTACCTTGTAAGCACTCTTAGTATTTTTTTATCATTTGTTTACCCTCATAATACAAAAAAAATCATTAAAAATAACCAATTTATGAGTATCTAGCCAAGCATTGTGATAATGCACACACACACACACACACACACACACTATTATTTTTCCTTTGCACTGACTTTATGAAGTTATTATTATTACTTGTAATAATATAACAACAAGTAATAATAATAACTTTATATATATATATATATATATATATATATATATATATATATATATATATATCACTTGCACTATAATGCACTTGAACGAGAATCTTACTTTGTATATATGCGAGTTAACTTTCAAGGGCTTTAATTACGTGTCCCCTTTTTTGAGAATAACTGAGACATAGTTGATATATAAAACATTAAAAAAAACAACAAAATATATATTTAAATTTACAAAATTTCAAGTTCAGATAGTCATAAACTAATGTTAAAGTGATTAATTAAGTTTTACCAAACGTAATGGACTACAAAAATCAAGAGGGATATATATATTTGGACTGCATATAAGTGAAAAGTTTTACAAAAAATAGTAAATATGACATACTTAAAACAGATTTTTTTTGTTTTTAGAGTATTGCAATTATTTCAACGGATGAGAAATCCAAATGTGACTTTCGTAACCAAGAAATATGTCCCTGAAGACATAGCATACATTATCGAAGTCTACATGGCTGGTCAGTTGAAGGGAATAAAACGTGCAAATCGGAATATTGTATACTACCATCAAGAAAACCTTAATGAAGACATTTTTAAATAAAACTCCAAAATGTTAAATATCGAATATTTTAAATATGTTTTCTCTTATGTTTAAAATTTTAAAAAGAATAGAAAAAAGTAAGAAATGTATCAATTAGATTACATATGACAAATTTATTAATCTAAATAGATTATTTCAAAAATTGCTTTGTAAATTTGTAAAACAGTAGAACTTTTATTAGGAGGTAAATCTTTCTACTAAACTTCATTCCATGAGCAGATTGCAAAGATGTTTTATGTAGTGAAGAAGTTTCTTAATCTCTCAGTATAAATCAAGGTTTGCATTGGATGCTTCAAGTGTAAAGTATTTTATCATAATTTGACTTATTTTGTTGTATTTTACATTGAATCAAAATTCATAATGCCTAAAATTCTTTCAATTTCGGTTAGTAAATTTTATATTATTTTTCTCAGAATTAAATTCTTTAAAAATATTCTAAAAATATTAACCCCAATATACTTGAGTTATTTGATGTCAAACCAGAAATTAAAAAAATTCATTTTTGTTGTTATGCAATTTTTATCACTTTTCTCAAAACTAGAGGAGTTACTGTTTTGGGATTAGTTTTATTCATTACTTCAAACTGAACCATCATGTCTACCCAGCATTTGGGTTTGTACAGTTTCAGTACAATACAATTTAACTTGAGCAGCAAAAGTTTAATTAAATCTTTCTTCGACCCAAGCAATAAACCAGTAACAAAATATTTTTTGTCCTATGTTTATGGACTCCTGGGTAAACACTTTATAGTTATCATTAAAAATTAAATTAACAATCTATAAACAGATTCTGAAATCCGACTATAACCCATTGATAAAAGAATCGAATATAAGAATTCTACAGATGATACAAAACAAGATTCTAGGAAATAAGCTTAACACGGCCGCTACCGCAATGTTAACAAAATAACTATTGGTTTAGACCAGCCGGCTCACATATGCGCCGTACGGTCTCTCGTACTGGAACGACGTCTTCGGATTTGAGGGACTGCACTGTAATGCCACATACGTGGGAATCCTGTAACATGATAAGATTTTTGTGCTATAGACCGACCAGCTCATATATGCACCATCCTAAAAAAACACTAAAAACAGCAAAAACAAAAATATACAACAAACACATACACACCAAGGGTTTGTATGAAGTATAATAAGTTATTTTAACAACTTTCCACTTTTGGTCTGAATTGAAGGTCAGGCCCACGTTAACGTGGTCTGCGTAGAAAGATCGAATTCTTACAGCCGGTCTCTCGTGAAAAACCAGACGAAGCATATATGCACCGCTCTGTAGCGAACGTATTAATGCCCCTTGCTATATCAAACATAAATATATTCATCTGAGGAACAACTCTCCATGATTTACTGGTCAGCGCGTCACCAAACGGCAGAAATGCCAAGAGTGGGCGTTGGCTAGTAAGTAAGTAAGTACACACTCATAAATCATACACTTACAACCTTCGGCGATCACCTGCAGTAGCGGGTTGGCTTTGTCAATGAAATGGTTGTTTCAAAACCTCTCAACAAGTAAGTTCAAAAGTTTTCACTCAGTTATGCAATAATTACTTATTATTTATTCAGTGCATTCAAGATGATTACAACAAGCAAGCTTTTTAAAAAACCATTTCACACAACAAATTATTTTCTCCTACGTCCAATACATGAGCCCTTCATAAATCTTTAGACTCCCAGAATCAATACCCCTGCTCTTGGATTAAAACCCATTGCACCCTACAGACAAAAAAGTATGTCACAAAAGATTAGTGGTATCGATCATAGCGACATTAGTTTCTCACCATTGTTTGTTTGCTTCATGCTATCAATAGCTCCAAGTACATCAACACAGTTGGTGCCAAGAATATTATTTTTGATGCGTCACATAAAAGACTGTGTAGAGTCTTGCCAGTATAGATAAGGATAGACATTTATAGCCTATAATTTGTCATTTTATCAGACATTCTAGGCATGATAAAACATCATCAGATTTTATGTCAAGTGGACTTTCTTGCTCAATATAATTTTTACTTGGTATCAGTCAATAGCTGATGTTTATTATAACCATCATACTATGTGAACATGAAAAATCTGCGGTTTTTAGTGAAATTCTAAATTTAAAAATTAATTACTGTAAATCTCTGTTGTAATTAGTGTTCTTTTGTATACATCCGAAATGAACAATAATAGTGAGAGTCAGATGCTAATCTTCAAACTATAAGTAACTTTCAATTTGTTTTTACTAAGTATGATTACACATAATAATCAATTAACAAATAAGAAACTAACTATGATACAATTTCATGAATAAAAAATTACACATACATAATATTTAACTTACACTTTTTAAAGATTGTTTTAACTTGCCTATAGTAGCACTTACTTTGCTTGTTGAGGACGGCCGTTTCGGGAGATGTGTCCCTTTGTCAACTCAGACCGTAACTGATCTCAAGGTTTACGTAGGTTAGGGTGGGGGTGGGATATTTTGGTGGTGTGGGTGTATTTTGTGTGTATTAGGAGTTATGATGTCAAAAAGAGCGTGTGAGTTGTAATGTAATTGTGTATTGAGTATGTGTGTAGGGTGTAGTTTGAAGTGCCTATATATTTCGTATTGTTCGGTTGTGTAGCGTTGGTTATTTCTGTGTTGTTTATGAAGAATTTGTAGGTTAGATGTTATGTCTATGTAGTCGTGTTTAGTGGAGTTGAGATGATCTGCGAAGTTTGATTGGTGGTTATTGTTTTTTAGTGCTTTTATATTTTCTTGGTAACGTGTGTAGAATGACCTCCCTGTCTGGCCTATGTAAAAACTAGGGCATGAACTGCAAGTTAGTTTGTAAACTCCAGTGGTGTTGTAAATGTCGTTGATTTTGCTGTTGGGTTTAAATTGTTTGTTGAGAGTGTTGTGTGTGGAGTAAGCTATTTTGTAGTTGTATTTTCGTAATGTGTTGGTTAGATTGTGGGTTTTGGATGATCTGTATGGTATTGATAAGTATTTTATGGGATTGTCATCTTGTGTGTTTGTATTTGGGTTATTATGTTTATTTTTTAGGCGGTTGTATAATTTGTCAATCATTGTTGGGTTGTATCCGTTTGTTTGTGCTATATATTTTATGGTGTTTAACTCCTGGTAGTGTTCATCTTTGTCTAGTGGTGTTTTAAGGAGGCGATATATCATGGTGTTGTAAGCAGCTAGTTTATGTTGTTGTGGGTGGTTTGAGGAACTGTGTATGGTCGTATTGGTGCTGGTGGGTTTTCGGTATATGTTGAATTTATGTGTTTGTTTGTCTGTTCGTTTAATTGTGAGGTCTAAGAAGTTAAGGGAGTTTTGTTGTTCTGTTTCGATGGTGTATGTTAGTTAACCAACGCTACACAACCGAACAATACGAAATATATAGGCACTTCAAACTACACCCTACACACATACTCAATACACAATTACATTACAACTCACACGCTCTTTTTGACATCATAACTCCTAATACAGACAAAATACACCCACACCACCAAAATATCCCACCCCCACCCTAACCTACGTAAACCTTGAGATCAGTTACGGTCTGAGTTGACAAAGGGACACATCTCCCGAAACGGCCGTCCTCAACAAGCAAAGTAAGTGCTACTATAGGCAAGTTAAAACAATCTTTAAAAAGTGTAAGTGATTACTAGTAGCTCACGCGAAGATGGAATCAACAAATGATAATATTTAATGTTTTATAAGTGAGAATGTATGTTCAGCAAAATACAATGCAATTGACACAAGGAATTAAATCTCACCCACTGGACTGCTCAAATCCCATATCATTTAATCAACAATGGATTAATCTTATCCCTGTAACATCCTTTTTGACCAGGGGTTCAAAAACTTTTTGGTACAACGCCCCCTTTTCTTGAAATGAAAATCCCATCCCATGCCCCTTTCACTTTGAATATATATATATATATATATATATATATATATATATATATATTTAGGTTAGTTCTAGTAGAGCTTAAAGCTTAATATATATATATATATATATATATATATATATATATATATATATATATATATATATATAGACATTTTTTGGATTAGATAGGAGACTGACAGACTTACCTAATGCCAATAGTCCAAAACTGCAATCTCTTGAAAATAAATAAATTATTACATATAAAAACTTATCACACTATTGAAATATTTCGATCAAAAATGATCTATATCAATCAAAAAAGAGAAAAAGAAAGAAAGCTTTTTTTCAGACCTTTTTGATTGACAAAGATCATTTTTGATCGAAATATTTCAATAGTGTGATAAGTTTTAACATGTGTCTATTTTTTCCAAGAGATTGCAGATTTGGACTATTGCCATTAGGTAAGTCTGTCAGTCTCCTATCTAGTCCAAAAATTCCTAAATAAGCTTTAAGCTCTACTAGAACTAACCTATATATATATATATATATATATATATATATATATATATATATATGTGTGTGTGTGTGTGTGTGTGTGTGTGTGTGTGTGTGTGTGTGTGTGTGTGTGTGTATGTATATAAAAACTATTTAATTATTTATACAAACTATCACAAGAAAGTTTTAATTCGCAAGGTAAATTTTAACTGAGAAGAAGAAGATCTGTTGATGAGATGGATGAACTTGCATATTTTTCACTAGCATGCCTATTTGAGGTCGTATTTTAGTAAAGGCACAACACAACTCATTAGCAAAATCAAGTTTGTTCCTATATTTTGTTTTTATTGTAACAAGTGCTGAAAAGGTTTTTTTATACAAGTAAGTGCTTGAAAAAGGCAAGTATTAACGAAAAGCTGCATGTGATATACTTTTAAGTGTTTTATCCAAAATGAAGATGTGTCCATTGTGTATTGCCACATTGAAAGGCAAATAATCGTTTCGCGACACTTTTGTAATATTATTCTTTTCAACCTGTCATGTTGATTTAATTTCATAAAATTACTTATGTAAAAAAAATGTGTGTAAATTAAGTTTTGATTTTCATAAATTGTGTACTTATATTTCAACTCAATGTGAATTTATCATATTATTTTCCAACTTATCTCGCCCCCCCCACCGACTTGTCTTCACGCCCTCTAAGGGGGTGTGCCTGCCAGTTTGGGAACCCATGTTTTAGACAATAATTCAAGTCCATATCTCTTCATCTGTGAGCCATCAGACTCTCTTTATTCTAGCCATAGGTCCTCTCTTGCATTAGACTTGTCCATCCCATATACTTTCACACAAGTAATTTAAAGCTGGAACTTCACTTCAAAATGTACATAGATAATACAACAATATAATTTAGTACTTAAACAGAGCATTGGAGAATGTAATCAATAATAATAATTGTAAATTACTTGCGCTTAATGTGGTTGCTTTACATAGCGTTAGTTTGGAAAAGTTACTGAACACATCCAATCAAAATATTTTATAATTTTGGATTAATAAAATTTACGTGAAACGTTTTATATTCTTAATATAAAAAATTGTACAATATTACAACAAATAACACACCACACTTATCTTAAACTATTAATCACAGATTAAAGTGTACTAAGTTAATCTTATCAGTTAAAGGTCTAGATTTTTCCTTCACTTTCTCTTCTGGTTTTGGTAACATCTTCACTTGAATTCTCTTTTGAACTCCTTTCTTTTTTAACATAAACTATTGTAAATAATAAATTTAAAAACAGAAATATTGAGCATAAAAAGTAAACATATGAGAACTGTCTGAATGTGTTTAAATTCAGAGGAGTGGTCAACACGTCTTGCTCACAGAATTGGTTCAAGGTCAAGCTAAAACAAGTGAATATATTCATTGGAACTCGAAACCAATTGGTAACACTGGCACGGTATTCTTCCGGTACTGTTCTGCCTTTTATGTACCCTATGGCTGGTTCATACATGCCTATACATATCTCATATACAATAAAGCAGTAAAAACATATTTGTGTCAATAACGTTTCAGTTGACGATTCTAAAAACGCGGTTTCTAGTCCAATTTTTATTATGTAAATTAAAAGAGAGACAAGTAGTAATGACATAAATGACAATATAGACGTAATCATTAGAATACTTTCAACGTGGAAATGTTTTGATATCATAACACCGTATATTTTAGAGCCAATCATAAAAGCTACCATGAAGCTAGCAAACACTAAGCCTATTGGAGGCTTTAAACTGGCTATGATTGGTGTCCAAGAAAATATAAAAGTATACATTGTAGCTTCAAAGAGAGACTGCATTAATCCTATCAGAAGTAGTTTAGGATTCTTGAAAAGAATTAATTTCAGCGGGAATAGAAAGTTAAAGTTCGAGGATGTAGTTGGGAGCTCGTTCTCCTTCCATAATATTAGTATTGCCAACGTGGACATTACAAGAAATGGGACTGCAATCAAAAATGGAGAGACTGGACCTAAGTGTAAAACTTCTACAGAAATTTGTGAAACAACACCTGCAATTATTGCAAGAAATCCATTATAAAAGCTTGCTTTACTGAAAGTTGAGTTCAGCCACTCTAACGGAAGGTTAAACCTGTTTAAGTGTTCATTTATATACCATGCTTCTAAAGTTGTACACAAAATCGATGTCGCTACTCCTCCACATATTCGTCCAAAAAATAAAACATAAAAGTTCGGAGACAGTTTCGAGAGACAACATAAACTATAAATAATTCCTAACAATGCGCTTAAGAATTTTCTCCCATATTTATCAGCTAATTCGCCTATAAACGTTCCAGATATAGAGCTTGAAGCAAATCCAACAATATATAAAAGAGCGATATCATTTTCTGAATATCCGTAATCACTATACACTTTATACACATAAGGACCTTGCAACCAGTCGGCAAAGGTAGCAGTATAATACACTATCAAATACCGTGTTTGTAATTTATAAAAATTGTTATTTTTTGGTACCACTGATATACTTGTGTTCTTTAACATGGAAACAGCTGTCGTTATTAATATTATAAATGCTACTTCAAACATCATTTTTTTTCAGTAAATCCTTTTGTATAGTAACATTTAAATTACATTTTTCATGTAATCTATGTTGAGCTAATTTCCATAACCTTTACATAGTTTAACCAAACACAAAATTATCTAATACATGTATCACTAAAATACCATTAGGGATTTAAATAAAGCTGTTCTGAGACACGCAATATTTTTGGAAAATCGAAAACAAGAGGTTTACCATCACATGATGAAGCATTGATATAGAACCTTTTTGTAATCAGCATTTGATTCCATTCTTGAATCATCTCTGAAACAAACAAAAAGGAAAAGCTATATGAATACATTAATATATTTGAGTTAATACATAAGAGATATCAATGGACTATTAACATCCAGAACAAAGGGTCTCATACTAAATTAAGACATTACTTAAACCTTATTTGTATGCTCTGAAACGGGTTATTATAAATTGGGACAAGATTACAGAAAGAAAACAAAACCTGAAGAAAAAGAAGAACACAAAAAAACCATCACAGTCAATAACTATATAGAAATGTGTAGTCATATAGAATAGCTGCTCCAAACTTGATGTACTTGCCTATAGTAAAGTACTATATACTTTAGAATCTACAATCCAATCCCGGTAATCCGAAACAATAAATGTACGACCATTTCGGATTACCAAATTTTTTTTATTACCGGAATGTACGTGTACTACATATAAATATGGCTACTTTATCCCTATATCAAGTCGTTTTAGAATGTCACACTTATCCAACAACAAAAGTGTTTTGTGCTTTCTTTTAAGAGAGAAGACACCATTATAAAAATTAAAGTTTGCTTGTCGTAAACGTTGAAACTGAACTGCTGTAGGCTGACTAATCAAAAGAGATCGATACACTGAGGCCATTGCAAAGTAAACAAAAACAATATTGGCTTTGATTTTTTAACCTCTCTTGTAGCCATTTTTCTCATTTTAATATTTTCAAAAATCTTTTCTGATTAGTGGGAGTTTTGGACTACCGGAATTTGGATTACCGGGATTGGACTATATATAGAATATTTTGAGAAAAAAGGTTGAAGCAACAAATATTTAGAGAACTGAAAAGTACTCATAACTTTTGAAAGTGATAGGTTTGATTATTGGCCAATAAATTCCAAAACAATTTTTATTGTTGTTCCCAACTTGTTAGTGATTCAAATGTATAATTGTTTAATGGTTTTGTCAGTAAATAAAATACTATACTGTCTCGTTTTGAAAAACATTTGTCTCAAAAACCTTGTTTTATGTGAAGAACATTAGAAATGTAAGACTTTTACTGTCTTATTGATAGATTAGTATTTCCTGTACCAAAGCCAATCCTTACTCTTTCTACAGTAATAGCCTTACTACAGAGAATATTATTTTTAATGAAAAACTTATTTTGAAATAATTTTGTTGGATCATTAAAAGACTAATATAATTGCTAGCTTTGAGATTTTACTCATCTCACATTATTCTAAAATCAAAGCTAAAATGGCTTTATACTCACATTACACAGTCCATAGCACATTCTTCTTTAGCAAAATTCAAGAAACACTGTAATAAACCAGTTTTAAAAATGAACTAATACAGTGAAGAAGAATGTCTGTATTCCAAACAATAGATTTAGTTTAAACATCTAAACTTTAATTGTTTTATCTTCTCAAGAGAGATTCTTATCAACTAGTTTAATTAAATAAAAGTATTTAAGCTCCGATAAAAATCATTAATTATATAATCCAGTTGATAACAATTTTTATTTATTTTGAATTTTTACACTATTAATTTAAATAAAAGTTAATGTTTTCGTTAATAAAATGCAATACTGGAACAGATATCGTGCGGTTTTGACTGTGAGTGTTGTATTACGTTGTTTGAATTTTTCTACAGCCATAAATGGTTTGTAAAATAGTCTTGGTACTTTTACTGTTTAGCAGTAGGAAAATAGCAAGAGAATATTTTAGATTCTTTAACCCGCCAAACTGTACATTAATCTTTACATTATATTCATAACATTTAAAGTACATACCCAATCAGATATCCACCATGTTAATGTATCCTGAGTTACATTTAAATGTCCTATAAGTAAAGGAAGTTGTTTAAGCAATAAGAATTAAGTTCTTTGTTTTAACTGTACAATATCCTAAATAGCAAAGTACTGGTGTTATTTTGTTTTACTGTTGCAAGAACTGTTGCAAGTATCTTCCCTTAAACATGGCCCTTGTATGTAGTCATGATTGTCTGTAAAAAATTATCTGATTGTAAGTAACTAATGCAAAGATGCTAGTTGAGAAACAAGCTACAAAATATTTTCAATCTGTTAACTAGAGTACAAAATTTTTAAAATATATTAAAAAGATGTAAGTAAAAAATAGAGCATTTTTCATTGCATTTATTAATGTAAACTGTTTGAATTTCATAGATATGCTATAAATATTTTGTTTAACATTTAACTAAGTTTTGTGTAAATTGTTGCACATGATAAATTCTGTAGAACAGAGGTAATTTTTTAAAATATTTTCCTGTATTAACCCTTTGATTAGCAACATGTGCCTGGCCTGATTTGGCCCCTGAGAGCAACATATTTTTGAAAGATTTTTACACTTTTTCTTTTTTCTTTATTTTTCCCTAACATTTTAAATTATAGTAATATTTGTTAACAATTTTTGTTATTTATTTATTTTCTCCTGTTATTCACAAACTTTACCTTATGTTTACTGACAATTCTTTTGCTAAAAATTATCTGTTAATCTTTTTTTTTCGTAAAATACCTATTCATAGTAAAATACCTCACAAACTTTGAAACGATCTGTAAATACACGGAAAAAACCATAGACTTTTGACACAAAAAATATCTTCATTATTCAATCCTCTATCCATTATAAAATACTACACAAACTTCAAAATGATCTGTAAATACATGGGGAAAATCATAGACTTTGGACACAAAAGAATGGTGACTATTTACTGTCCAGATAGTTGCAAATATTTAACCTACAATACAGCACAATACACACCCAAACAAATAATAAAAGTACAGGAATGCTAATCTGAGAAAAATGGTAGAACGTACATATACAGGAATGCTCCTGCTGGCTATTGCACGATCGCACATACTGGTAAGTGAATGCTAATCAAAGGGTTAACAATATAAAATAAATTAACCCAAAGCTAGAACACTTTACATAATTTTTCATACACTGCTGATTTAACATTATAATTAATTAATACATGCAATCATGTAATATTATTATATCTTCAATTCCATTAAAAAAATATGAGCAATATTAGACACTAACCTGAGTTTAATTCTCATTAACTTAGAAAATTTAATTCAATTAATCATTTTATATATTTCCAAAAATCATATTTCAGAGCACAAAACGCACAATATTTCAAAAACTCTTCCAAAGTTTGAATGAATTCCTACTATATATAAATATATCCTCCCAACAGAGATGAAATTACATTCTCATATATTCTGTTTCAAGTTCATTTTATATAAAGATGTGTTTATAAATGGAGGGGTTTAATCATAGCAGTGTAAGTCAAAATAATTGATTTTTTAAAACAGAAAAGTTTACTTTTAATTCTCAGAAAGGTTTTCATATTTCCTCTGATAACAGTAAATAAATCCTGTTACACATCTTTTGAAATTTGAAATATAACTTACTCCAATATTGCACTGAATAAATTTGTTGGTTTGTGAGAGGAATCTGATCCTACATCAAAATTATAAAAAATTGACTTACACCACTATGATTCCAACCCCTCCAAATGTATATAAATAAAGTAGCTCAAATTAAATAAAGAATCAAATGAGATTCTGATTCCTGTTTCAGTGGTAAAGCCCCCATTCATAGGCAAAGAAAGAGATGATCTTCTGGTATTTTATAGTTTTGCTGAAACTATAAACTTGATCAACCATGAGCTAGTGAGTACAATATAAATATTCCTGCTTATAATATATAGACACAAAGTATGTTTTAGGAAAAGGCATTTTTATAGATGAATACATTTTTTATACTCATTAAAAATTCGAGCTTGAACAAAATATTCCAATAAATAGTGCAGAAAAAAAAATCAAAGGAAAATTATGAACAAATATGAGACAATAAGGAAAGTGTGTAAAAGTCCAACTTTGAACTCTTGTTTTTAAAAACTAAATGTTTTCCAAATCTAAACACACATATCTTAAAATTAACAGTTAAAAGTTAACAATGATTATATTTTATCACCTTTTACTAAAAATATAGAAACCTCTGTATAGTAACAGGGAAGAAACTCAATAAACATAGCATGCCCATACAAGCAACCATTCTTCCTTTCTTCCACTACAAAGTAAGATTCTATATACCAACAATTACACCTGAACCAGGCATGCTATAACCATGGTAACATATGAACACCAACAAATATAACATCCTCAAGCAAGCAATGATTCTTCAAACTTCAAAGACATCGTAAAATATTGTTTCCCAGAAGCAGTTGACCTTTAATCTAACCATGTTCATGCAAGCCAAGATTCCTAACATCCCCATTTACAAGATAAGATTCATGAGCTTCTGTGTACAATGACCTGATAATATAGAAGAAGATACCTGATCAAGTGATGATAGTTTTATTTACCCTTTGAAATATTAATATTGATTTTAGATATATTCTGAACACTATTTTTTTCAATTCCTTCTATTAGTTCATTTTTCATTATATATCTTGTTCAAATTTTGCAATCGTTAATAAAACACTTTTTAGCTATCCACTCAAGTTCAAATACATTTTTTTACCTTGTAGTGCATGCCGATTGACGTCAATACAGTTTTTTTTCAAATATAAATTAATTAATTGAATTCAATGAATTAATTTTAGTTTTATATGGGAGAAAAACTTTCTACTAAAGGGGCAAGTTAGGCAACATAGTTCTTTCTTCCCATTTGGCTTAAACTAAGTGACAACATATGATATCATAAAACAGCTGATTTTATGTTATAGGTTATGTGGTAGAACAGCTGTTTCAACACATAGGTTATGTTACTTTATTTATATTAATTGTAATTATTCAATAAAAGTAATTAAAATAATTATTTTCTTTGTCGACATAAGTAGGAATTTACTTTAAAAATTTTCTGTTTATATTACTTGTTGACAAGAGATGCAATATAAGATTTCTTACATATAACATATTATGTAAAAGATTAAATACAAAATTAAACTAGTTGGTGAAGTGTTTCAGCTTAGGATTTTAAGAATGAAAAATGTTGTTTGTAGTACAGAAATGTAACAGGAGTACAGGAACTGTTAGATGCCTTCCACTATGATTGCCAACTCACGGCAAAGGATAAACAAATGCTTGAGGCCATGGAGAATAGCACTGATACCTTTAGGAGACCACTCATAGTTATTGAAGGCACTCATCGCAATAGTGAGTACAATTTTAATAAACCAACAAAATTCAGGTTCACAAAATAAGGGTATGTAGTAAAAAATCTTTAACTGTAATTTAAAATCTTTTTATATGCCATGATATAATAATCATGGTTACAATCTTAAATTGACTGAAACCAACTGGAAACAGAGAAAAATTGCTTTATTTAGCCCTCTCTGACCTTACGAAGAAACATAACCTCCCTATGCCTGTAAACAATGCATGAACTCCCAATAAAGAAGTTACATTCTAAAATTTTGGGACAAATCATTTTGTTTAACGTGTATTTAATATCCTACACAATATCCTGCTACAGAGAATAATGTATCTAGTTTAATTCTATCTACCTATATTTGTTATATCCTGCACTAACTCTACCAGCTGATACTAAGTTTTCTAATTTATGTTACACTCACAAATATTTTGTAATAGAAATAAATGGCAGCTGTTTTGCGAGATAATTATATTTTATTCAATTACAGCGATGTTTGGATAACTAGATCATTGTCATCATCAGGCATGTTCATCAAGAGAGTAACTGAGTTCGCCATCGTTCTTCACAAACATGCCTGATGATGGACAATGACCTAGTTATTGAGACATCTCTTTAGCAGAATAAAATATTATAATTGACTAGCAACACAGTTGTTTTTTATTTGTAATACTATGTTCTAATAGACACAGAGAGGTAAAGATTTAATAAATTTATAACTGAGATTAAATTTCAAAATTGCAGCTAGAAGAATGGTTGCTAAAAAACTGGCCAATCGAATGGGAGCAGTGTACATGATCAATCCGCCTACATGTCTCAGTCATCTCAGAGAGACATTTAACGATGAAATGATACTCAAGAAAGCATATTATTCACTGTGTATGTATGCAAGTGCAGTTAACGTAACACGCATATGGTACAATGATACTATCATAATGGCAGGGTAAGCATGGAGATGATAATGCAATCAAAAAATAATATATTTCTGAATAAGTAATACTATATTATGTGATAAGTTCGGAAAGTAGGTGTTTGCTAGATGAATGTGGTTATTCTCGGACAAAACGTAGTTGATTCCAGGATTTTTGTGTGAATATAGCAAACGCCTCTAGGCACGTTAACATACAATATTTTTCATCATACTGTTCTAAAAAAAACTAAAAGCTCTTTACGCCTTTCTATAAAATTTTCTCTAATACATTTTTACAATATAATTACTATGTTCTCAATAATTGTTTTTCAATTGGTAAATTTAGCAAGAAACAATTTCTATTCAAGGCTTTTATAACTTGGTATAAGAAACATTAACATAATTAAATAATTTGTTCATTATTTTTGTCTAAAATGTTACAGATTTTGGCATGACCAAGCTGCCTATGCCATTGCAAGAGCGTATGAGTTAAAAGACATGCCTAGTCATGAAGATCCAATATATAGATGGCCAACAGATCTGCTGCCTCCAGATATCACGTTCTTTATCCACTCGCCCATTCCAAGATTCGAGAGAAGGGGAAATACAACATTTAAACCAAGGTACCTAAATGAGCCTAGTTTTGCACTCATATGAAACATTGAGCTAATTAATATTCTAACATCTGCTTTATACAAATAAATACAATAAAACTTAAATACAATAAAAGGAAAGAGTGGCACAGAAAAAATACATACAAATCTGCTGCAGGCTATGGTTTTAGTCCGAGTCAATTTCATAGGTCTTTCATCATCTCCCACCTTGGGTAAATCTGCAGAAGTGTAACAATTTGAGAATTTATAATTAGAAAAATGTAAAACAAAAACTAACAAACCAAAGTGCAATAAAAGGAATGGAGTGTTAAACTGATATACAAAGTCTACAGGACACTGACCTAATGAATTTTACAGTGGCAAAGTACATCTCTTTTACTTATCAGAAGGTAATGAATATACATTACCAGGATATTAGTTGTTTGTGCAGATAGAAAAAAGAGAACAAAGTATCATTTTGTTCAAGTTACAACCACATGCATCTAGTATAAGTCAACCAATGTGGCACTAAATTGACCCTTCGTAAACATGGCCTTACCCAATTTAGAAAACCGTAAGAGAACTAATGATTAAAAAAAAATATATATATATATATATATATATATATATATATATATATATATAAAGAACTAAGTCAAAATACTATATATATATATATATATATATATATATATATATGAGACTGACAGACTTACCTAATGGTAATAGTCCAAAACTGCAATCTCTTGGAAATAAATAAATAAATAGACACATATAAAAACTTATCACACTATTGAAATATTTCGATCAAACAATGATCTTTGTCAATCAAATAAGAGAAAAAGAAAAGACTGAAGTGAACCACAGATGTGTATAAATATCCAAATGTCACAGATTTATAGTTTATGATATAGTACTATATGTGATTTGTATCAATATTGATTATTTGAAATTAGATATTAATAAGTCTGTCAGAAGGAAGGTAAATGGAGTTGTTAAAAATGATAGAAGTAAACAATGGTCTATCAGCACTCAAAAATTTCCTCAACAAACGCTCACACAACCCTTACCCCACTACACCTTTTCTTGTTCACCTCACCAAATTCATTCTTGAAAAGAATAATTTTCAGTTTGAGGGAAAGAATTACTTACAAATAAAAGGAACAGCAATGGGTACTAGGATAGCCTCGCCATACGAAAACCTGTACATGGGTAATATCGAAGCAGAATTCCTAAAACCTTGAACTCACCAACCATTATGTTGGTAGAGATATATAGATGACATCATTGTAATTTGGCCACAGGGAATCTCAACGCTGGAAGGTTTTTGAAGAGCTTATCACTATTCTCTACACTTCAATTCACCTGGGGGAAATCTACAGCAACAATCACCTTTTTGGATATAGATGTAACAATCAGAGATGGGAATGTCTATACAGGTGTCCATGTCAAACCATCTTCAATACCTACATTTCAATAGCAACCACCCTATGAATATAAAAAAGTCCATACCATAAAGTTAGGCAATCAGGGGCAAGAGAATTTGTTCCAATGATATAGCATTGGAGGACTTTAATAGAAAGACCTTACTAGCTTTCCAAAAAAGAGGATATCCTAAACAACTTGTTGAGGATCAAATCCTCAATCATCTGATGAACCCAGACCACCCAGACAAACTGTCTTTAGTTATAGATTACCATCCAGGCCTAACAAAGCTGAACAAAATATTAAAGGATGGCTTCAAGATTCTTTAAGCTTCCACCCACATCAAAGATCATTTCTCAAATCCACCACATATTTGGTTCAGGCAACCTTTTAATTTGAAAAATATTTTAGTAGATCCAAAATTACTAGATCCAAGTACTGAAAAACCGCCTAAACTTCCTCATGGCTCCTTTCCGTGCAATAGACCTAGGTGCAAGACATGTCCAATACACATCCCAACAAATAGTTTCCATAGCCTAGCAACCAATGTGGACTTCAAGATTCAGGGTCATCATACTTGTACATCCAAAAATGTAATATACCAGTTGCAATGTAAATTTTGCCTGGCACAGTACATAGGCCTTACCACGGATGGTCTGAACATCAGAATGAATGGCCACAGACATGACGTTGGAACCATGAACATAGACAGGCCAACTGCTCAACACGCTGCTTGTCACAACATCATATCTTTCAATGATTGTTATATCACCAAAATAATTAAGGCCCTCCCTCTGATTGCAACCCTTCAGAATTGAGGAGATGGTAGTTATCATACCAGTGGTACATCAAATCTAGAGAACCTCCTAACCTCAACATCAGATAAAACTCCTTTTACCTTCCCCCTAACTTCTACCATTTTTAACAACTCCATTTACCTTCCTTCTGACAGACTATTAATATCTAATTTCAAATAATCAATATTGATACAAATCACATATAGTACTATATCATAAACTATAAATCTGTGAATCTGTGACATTTGGATATTTATACACATCTGTGGTTCACTTCAGTCTTTTCTTTTTCTCTTATTTGATTGACAAAGATCATTGTTTGATCGAAATATTTCAATAGTGTGATAAGTTTTTATAGGTGTCTATTTATTTATTTCCAAGAGATAGCAGTTTTGGACTATTGCCACTAGGTAAGTCTGTCAGTCTCCTATCTAGTCCAAAAATTCTAAGGTTAGTTTTGAGAAAGGAGTTCCAGAAAGTACATGGGATTGTTGGAAGAAAGTTTTCTAAAGACACAAACACACCAGCCATTATGTTGGTATAGATATATAGATGACATCTTCCTAATTTGGACACAGGGTGCTTCAACACTTGAGACATTTTTAGACAGCCTGACACAATTCTCCACACTTCAATTTACCTGGGAGAAATCTACATCAGCCATCACCTTTTTGGATGTAGAGGTAACACTCCAGAATGGAAATATCAACACAGGAATTCACATCAAACCTACAAACCACCTACAATATCTCCATTTCGACAGCAACCACCCAATAAACATAAAACGATCCATTCCATACAGTCAAGCAATCAGGGGTAAAAGAATCTGTTCGAATGATAAGGAATTGGAAGATTTTAATAGAAAGATATCAACAGCCTTCCAGAGAAGAGGATACCCAAAAAAACTCATTGAAAACCAAATTCATTCAGCACAATCCTCGGTTCACCATAAACCACAAACAGAACAAAATAAACTGTCTTTAATAACAGACTACCATCCTGGTCTACATAAACTCAACAAGATATTGAGAGATGGCTTCAAAATTCTTCAAGCTTCCGTCCACACCAAAAATCTTTTCACCGATCCACCGCAAATTTGGTACAAGCAACCTCCCAACTTGAAAAACATCCTAGTACATCCTAAACTACCAGACCCTGATGCAGAGAAACCACACAAACTTCCTCATGGCTCCTTCCCATGTAATAGACCTAGATGCAAGACGTGTCCAATACACCCCTCAGCAAATAGTTTCAACAGCCAAACAACAAAAATAGTCTTCAAAATACAGGGTCATCATAATTGTACATCGAAAAATGTCATATACCAGCTACAATGTAAACTTTGCTCAGCACAGTACATAGGCCTGACCACGGATGGTCTGAATATCAGAATGAATGGCCACAGACATGATGTTAAAATTATGAATACGGATAGACCAACCGCTCAACATGATGCGAGTCACAACATCACAACTTTTGATGACTGCTATACCACAAAAATAATTAAATCACTCCCCCCCTGATTGCAATCCCTCAGAACTGAGAAGATGGGAACTATCATACCAGTGGTATACCAAGTCCAGAGAATCCCCTAACCTCAACATCAGATAAATCCATTCACTTTTTTTTTCCTAATAGCCTTATTATTATTGGACAACGTGAAATATCACGATATATATATATATATAAATATATATATATATATGAAGTTAATATATTACTATTGTAAGTAATTTTATCCACCATTAAGTGCAATGATTTTACCTTGAGTGATGAGGCGCCTTTCGGTCACTTGACCATTGTCGAATCACTGATTACTTTTTCTGGTGCGGATGTTCGGTCCGTCGTGTTGGTAATTGTTGACGTCATATACGTTTCCTCTTGAGTCTTGTGTATTATGTTTTTGAATAGTATGTCTTCTGTATATGTTGTTTGTAGATTCATTAAATTATTGTGTATGTTTTTATAAATGTGGTATTTTTCTAGTGAATTTAGTTCTATTGGGTTAACAATTTAATGAATCTACAAACAACATATACAGAAGACATACTATCCAAAAACATAATACACAAGACTCAAGAGGAAACGTATATGACGTCAACAATTACCACCACGACGGACCGAACATCGGCACCAGAAAAATTAAGGAAAAGTAATCAGTGATTCGACAATGGTCAAGTGACCGAAAGGCGCCTCATCACTCAATGTAAAATCATTGCACTTAATGGTGGATAAAATTACTTACAATAGTAATATATTAACTTCATAAAGTCAGTGCAACGGAAAAACAATGGATTACGTAAAATATCAAGAATATATATATATATATATTTGAGAAACATACTAATTAAAACATATAATTGTAGAAAAACATAGCACATAAATATGTAAATAGATATGTAATGTAGTTCATGTTGTATTTACGTTATTTATGTTGGCTGGAAAACTCAACAACACTATTACACAACCACCATAAACATTAGTAACTTACACAGGATGTTACTTTTTTTTATAAAAGACATTTAAAAAAACATACTACAGAGTTTTGTAAGAACAAAAACAGTAGCAAGAAAAAATATGGTGTATTAAATCTATTTACGTTTTAGTATTTAAAAAAGTCTGTTATATTCTTTTGTAGTACAGAATTCTTTTCTGATGGCGTCATAGTACAGACAATGTTATTACTGTAACGAATTACAGAAGGTGGCGAATTAGAGAGGTTCTACTCTAGATATATTATTAAAAAAATAGATGAAAAAGAATAGGATTTTTCCCCCACAAATTTTACTTACATCACTGTCAGTTTAGAGTTTTACAGCTCATGTGCCTCAGGGCAATCCCCATTTGCCCCTATGTAGTTACAGTAATATTATTCAAACAACCAATGAAAAAATCTGAACTCTCATACAACATTAAAACTGCTTAATATTTTTTATACAATCATAAACCATTAATCATAATCCATTCAGGTGCTCTTCTCTAGCTTTATACGAGAAGCTTCAAACATATGGCAGTTGTCATTGGTTTATGCCAATTGGTCTTTTACCGATAATGTATACATATTTATTAACAATTAAAAAGTAGAATATTTCTTTCACTAGAAAATTGTTTATAAAAAGACTCGAATGATGGCCAGGTTGTTTAAATTCAAAATATTTATATTATTTTGGAACTAAAATACTATGGCAAAAAAATTATACCTGGAGATATCTAAGGATAAAAGAAATAGGCCTATAATTAATTAATATCTCCTAAGAACAATAATAAAACTTGTTAAACAACCCAAATATTAAAAATTATGAAAATATATACACTGAACTTCACTCTCAACATATACATGTAACCTTATAAAATTTTAAAACTTTTATAAAAGAGAAGCTCTAAGCAACACTGTATTACATATGTTACAATATATATTTACATAGAATCCTGTTAAGACAAATTTGGACAAAAAAAAAATTATAATAATAAATTTTATAAACACTAGGTAAATAGTTAACTAACTAGTTTCACATATGAAACAACTTCTTGTTGCTTGGAGACTAGAAAACAGAAGTGCATCAATAAATCAATACACTTAACATACTGTTTTGTGACAAATACAAATTGGGTGGAATTAACTTTCAAAAGCTCTAACAATCCAAATGTGACTTAACGTAATCAAGTGCGTTATTAGTTCAAATGTTCTTTCAATCCTGTTTCATAATACCAAAATATTTGCAAAAAATAATGATTAATTAGTTAATCTAAATAATTCAAAGTTACTACCTAAAAAAGTAATAATAAAGTTAAAATTTACTGATATTTTTAAAAATTACTTTTTTAGTCTTAATTCTGATGTACAACTGTCATTTAATCTTGTTTGGTTCAACTTCATTGCTTTCTTTTATTTTTAATTTTTTGTTTACTTTAGTATTATTCACAGTATACACTTATTTTCCTTACATATGAAGTACGAGGTAAAAATACGCGGACTGAGGTCATAAAAAAAAATGTACTTTATTTGGAAGTTACACGTCTGGGTCTCCTTCAAAGTACTCTCCTCCCCAACGCACACACTTATCCCAACGGTGTTTCCACTTGTTAAAACAGTCCTGGTATGCTTCTTTTGTGATGGCGTTCAGCTCCTTCGTCGCATTTGCCTTAATTTCCGAAATCGTTTCAAATCTTCTTCCTTTGAGGGGTTTTTTGAGATTTGGGAATAAGAAAAAGTCACAAGGAGCAAGGTCAGGTGAGTAGGGGGGGGGGAAGAACAGTGATAGAGTGTTTGGCCAAAAACTCATGAGTTCTGAATGCTGAGTGAGCTGGAGCGCTGTTGTGATAGAAAAACCAGTTATCACTTCTCCACAGTTCTGGCCTTTTGCGTTGAACGGCGTCCCTCAGACGTTTCAGTACTTCAATGTAGGTAATCTGGTTAACTGTAGAGCCTTCAGGGAGGTACTCGTAGTGAACAACACCCTTAGCATCAAAAAAAAACTGTCAGCATCACCTTGACATTCGACCGAACTTGGCAAGCTTTTTTGGGTCTTGGCGACGTTTGACTCACCCATTGGGATGATTGGACCTTCGTTTCAATGTCGTAACCATACACCCATGATTCATCACCAGTTATAATTCTTGACAAAAAGTTCTCATCTTCATTTGAACGATCAAGCAGTTCCCAACAAACCCGGGAGCGATTGGCTTTTTGGTCGTCTGTCATCAGGCATGGCACAAATTTCGCAGTGACGCAGTGCATTTTCAATTTTTCGATCAAAATCTCGTAACAAGATCCAACTGATATCCCACACTCTTCGGAAAGCTCACTAATGGTCAGACGTCGATTTTCGCGCACCAGGGTGTTGATTTTGTCGATGTGTGGGTCGTCAGTTGACGTTGAAGGACGTCAACTCATCGTCATCAATCGACTGTCGGCCACCCTTGAAACGTTCATGCCACTTGAAACATGCAGTATGCTTCATGGCAACATTGCCGTAGGCCAGATTAAGCATGGCAAATGTTTCTGTTGCAGATTTCCTTAGTTTTACACAAAATTTCACAGCAATTCGTTGCTCCTTCAGGCTGTCCATTTTACAATCCGACAAACGAAAAAAACACTACTAAACTGCGTGTAACTCATCAACAAATGGAAGATATCTGCGACTGAAATAACGCGTTTTAATCAGCTGATTTATACGAACCTAGCTACACCAAGCGGATTCTCCTGAAACTAACTAGAGCTGCGAAATTCAAACAGTCCGTATATTTTTTGAACAAACCTCGTATGCTGTATAATATGCTAGAGCGTATGTTATGAAAATCAATTATCTTAGCAATTATAAAATTTAACAATTCCAGTTTCTCATTAAAAAAATTCCCTTATTTCTTTAAAAATAAAACCCACCTAAACATTAAAAAAACACTTATACTATAACACATGCTCCATTTTTTTCAGATTGGTTGAAGCTTATCGTCGTATGAGGGAACCGCCTGTGTTTGAAATTGGAGGAATTCTTCATCACGATCAAATACGCTATGAAATTGAAATCCACCTGCAACGAATATACAAAGAACAATACCAAAGAATACTAAAACCTCCCAAAAGATACAATAAATTTGGACAAAAATTAAACTGATAAACCATCGTTTTCTGGAAAAACATTATATAAAAAATGCTTTAGTTACACATCATTTAAAACAAATACAGGTACTTTTAAAAATATGAAATAAAATGAAAACTTCCTTTATTACAGTAAGAGCTTATTATATAATACAGATATTTTTATTGCTAATAATAGCAAAGATTTTTATATGTTACTAATTGCATGCTTAATAGTTCTGTAGCTAAACTACATATGCTTATAAAGTTACAAAATGAAATAATTATTTGTATGAAGTATACATATGGTATTGCTCCAATTTCCAACATAACCCATTCATACAGTCATAAATGGTAATTGTATCACTGTAAACTTACAATTTTGTGACTTTGCATAAAGAGACCAGGGCAATGGAGATGCAATCTAATAAAGTAAAACTAATTTATCTGTTCACTAAACGTTTGATATTTCTGTAGAAATCTTCTTTTCTTTCCTCTTATTATTATTTAAAAAACTATTATCTAAAGGGTTTTGTGAAATCCAAGACAATAACATATACTTCCAAAATTCAAGAGAAAATATTTTTAATGAAAGCTATATAAGTTCAAACTTTAAGTTTGTTTTTCTTTTGATTTGTACTAAATTGATGGTGTGTAGCTGATTAGCCAATGAAGATTCAGTTATAAAACATTCGTCCTAAATCATGTTTATGAAAATACAGGGTAGTCTGTGTCACAATTTGTTTTATGAATAACACATTTGTTTGTGACAAAATTTTTATTTTATTAATTTACAGAGTCCGGCAATAAAACCTCCTGTATTTGAAGAAACCGTTGTGTGAGTCGTAGTGGTAACACTGATGTGGTAAGGGGTATTATTTTAAAGCGGTGTACATGCCATTTTTAGTGTGCATCTAGGCTTGGTGAGCATTGAGTTTGTTGTAGAGGAGTTTATTAGTAACGGTGGTTCTGTGATTGCTACTCATCAAGCGTTTCATATTCGATTTGAACTTGGCCGACATGATCGTGTTTCTGATAGGAAAACTATTCAACTGTTTGTGTCAAACTTTAGACAAACAGACTCAGCACTAAAAAGAAAACCTACAGGCCTACTTCAGACTGCAACAACGCCGGAAAATAAGGTGCATGTGAGAGCGCCCGTCTAACAATCCCTAAGGCATTCAGCACTTAAACATTCAGTTGCCCTGGAATTATCCGATATGGGTGTAAGATGAATTACCCATAGAGAGCCTAATATGCAACCACTCAAAATGATGTGAGTAACATTTAATTAGCAATTAAGTGAGACACTTGCTTATTTATTGTTCACCAATAAAGGTATGTTTACTGTATCTATCTTTTTTTTTGTAACTATTTTTCAAATTTAGGGAGGTTTTATTGCAGGTGTTTACTTTACCCTGTATAAGTAAAGAATGCAACTTGGAAAATCAAATCTAATGAATCACATGTTCAATATACCCTCTGTTTGTTTTAGTATTTCTTAAAGTTAGTATTCATGCATTTGGGGTGAGTCTCTGACACTTGTCTTCCAAAATGGCCTAACAAAACTCCACAATGACGGCCCTGAGTTGCTTTGCATTTTCAGCTTTCCTGCAGTACATCTTTTAGCATTTCTTTGTGAGGCTGTAACACCGAATGTTTCCAATATTCAATTTGTTTGCAACATTCAACTGTCCTTTGTCTGTCGTCGCAACGAACTGAAATGTTAGAATCATAATGGAAGCAATGAGAACTTGAAACAACATCTGGAGTATTTCCATGATCTGCACGACGTTGCATGCACAATTTGAGAACTATTGCCCCAATAGTTACTTCTAACAATAGAATTAGATCCAATGGCTTATCTTGTGCCACCGTGTATTATTTTATTTAGTTGTTTGATAAAATTGATGACTGGATTGTTTTTAAAATGAATAAAATATGTTAAAATTTTTATTTTTGTTTTCCTATCTATTACTGTACTATTGGTAGCCCTATATAACAATTTACAGAACATGGGTTAGGTTAAGGGTGTCGTATTTTCACTTGTATTAACTTTTCATAACATTTGAGGTTGTACAACATTTCTGTTTTTATTTTGTTTTGTTTTTTTGTTTAGGAGAGTTTATCTGTTATATATGGTAAGGATCCCTAATATCTCAATACTTCCACACAAATCTTGATGCAAAGTACTTATTCTACTAATGACAATGAGCTCCGAACAGTTAAAACATAACTAGTGTCAGTCCTACCTAATAGCTTATACAACAGGCTCTTTTATAGTCAGACAGTGGTAAAAACATTGAATATAATTAGTTTGTTTGCCCCGGTGTTGCAGTAATGTGCTTCCTTTCATTTTGGTCCTTGCTTGTCATCTAGCCTTTGCACCAAGGTAATCTTGCAAAAACTATGTAAGTTGAAGGTATATTCAAGAAAAATCTTTCTGAGCTCTTTTTCGACAATATTTCGTTTTCATTACTCAAGTATTTTTAAGAGCTTTTGCCAACGTTTGAGCAAAAACTCAGTCCATAACTGACCTCTCTGTTTTAACTTGAAATTTCAGTGCATTTCATATTGCTCAGTTATGTGGAGTCTGTTATTCCAATTTAGTTTGTGCAAGATTTATAAAAATCTCTTTGTAGTTACTTTTTGTGGATATGAGGGATTCAGTAAAGTTTGACTGAGTGTCATGATTTGTGAGTGCTTTTATGATCTGTTCATGACGCCATATGTGAAATAAGAGATAACTCATCTTAGACTTCTTGGCTAGTAAAAGGAAAAGTTTTTAGAAACTTGTTGGCTAAATTCAATTATTTTTGTTTGAGTTCCCGTCAATCACAGAAGACATCGGTTTTACTATATATAAAATTCATTTAACCGAAATATCTAATAATGAAGAAATCTCAGTCCCAAATACTAAAGATTCACAGGATTCTGGCAATAGTAGGATACTGAAGATGGAAGTAAATAATTTATGTTTGTTCTATTACCAGAAAATGTCAATACTTAATGGCATAAAAGAAAATTAATGAATAATAAAATGAAAATTAATAAACCAGAAGTTGGTTTTTAACACTTTGAAGCCTTAATAGGTGCCCTTAATAGCATTGGTGTCTTAATAGGTGCCCATCTCTATCTGCCTGGGGGTTTTTAGGTGAAATAAAAAAAAATTCATGATTTATATTAAATATTGTATTAACAACAAATTATACATTTTTGTAAAGGGAATGAATTTTTGTAAAGCTTTCATTAAATATACATGTATTAATTGATTACTTACATATAGATGGTGTTATGCTCCTTTGAAAAATGTATAAAAAAGTCAAAAAAAATAAAATAGCAACACTTTACATCACTGCACTTCACTTCACATATTTTATATTGGAATAAAAATAAGTATTACATGTTATATATCATTTTAAAGCTAAAAGAAAATGTAATTTAGAAATATTTCCTTTAAAATTTTAAAAACTCTCCTTCTGAACCCGAATCTAAAATCGGATCATTTACATTTTTAGTCAGTGCATCAATAAAAGGTATGTAGATTATGCCTTGGCCTAGATCGGTTTCAGTCGCTATCACTGTTTAAAACCAACATATCTCATATCTAATCGCTTCCTAAAATGTCTTTAGCTATTATATCTATAACACAATATCTCTAACAATAAAAATTAAATAAACTAAATAACTAAACAATAAATTTAAACGGAAAAACAATAAACTCGAAAATTACAAAAATTAAACCGACTAAAATTAAATAAGCAAAATAACTAATAGATAAAATTTAGAGTGCATAACAAATTCGAAACATTACACTTTACCAATTAGGTTTTTGTTTGTAAAAGCCACTCTGATTGGCGTAAAGGTAAATACATTTAAGGTATAATAACCAATATAAGAACGATATCGAAAAAGAACAAGAATACATGGGAATTACGTTGCTATGGAAATAAATACGGGATCTCAAGCTATACATGAGCGTAGGTAACTAGCGTTAACTAAATGGCTTGATCTATACTCGGGTGTAGGCTTGAATGTGTTAACAAAGTGATGTAAGCAGGAATGTATGAGTGGTAGTAAATGGCCATCAGAGTATCGCCACTAGCATCGTATGGGATAACAGGTACTTGGAAATGGTTGCAGAATAGGTTTTTATAAAATTCCTTATATATAATTTATTCCATGATCATTAGCAATATTATTGTAAAAGTTCTATAATTATGTTACCTTTGCATTATTCCAACATTGCTAGATTCTTTCTAGCACTTCTGGATGTAGGATCTAATTTCAAAGCTTCTTGATACATGCCCCTAGCCAGATCTATCTTTTTCCATTTTTGGTAAAGCACCCCTGAAATGTCAAAATTATGTTTACTAAAATTAATCTCAAACGCTTAGTTTGAACAAATAATATCATTATCTGTTTGTTAAACAAAACCTAAAGTTCTAGATTTATAATTCTTCAGTTCATGTTTATTTGAACACTCAAAATATGTATTGAATAAATGATAAACCGATTGAGTATCGAGACAAAGAAGTTTATTTAATTAGTCTAACGTTTCAGCAACTGGTTTGTTGCCCTTATCAAGCCTGTTTTACTATGAAAAAGAAGTGAGAGAGAAAAACTAATAGAGCTACAGCTCAAAGGAAGTTTTTAGTGAAGTGTAGGGGGTTTGATGCTTTACCTTCTCACATTACTCATTTGAACTCTAAATGTATGGACTTTGTTTTTCGTAGCCCAATAGGCTTGTTAAGGGCAACAAACCAATTGCCGAGATATTGCACTAATTAAATAAACTTCTTTAACTCGATTATCAACCGTTTTGTCATTTATTTAATACTTAATTCGAGTGCTCCAATAAACATGAATTTGAACTAAAACCCCCTTAATATGATATAGGGAAGACAATATAGCAACATATGTGCCTGAAGTAGACTTACTCTTTATTGGGGACAAAGATTTATTACACCCATTATACTCTACTTGTATTACCCGAAGTTGGAAGAAGTATTAGAAGGAACGTTAACATCCAGCAAACAAAATAAACTTATCAGAAAACTAAATATCTTCCAAAGAACTAATATGTTTATACAGAATACTGAAAGCATCAAAATTTGAAAAGTGTATCGTGTGCCAATATACACTTACCATGTATCATGTGGTGATATATTAACTATGAATTCCAGTTATCATTACAATCAAAATATACTGAAATTATAAATTTCATCCATTGTTTTCCCCCAAAGAATTACACAGACTTTAGTAGGTATATACACTTTAAAAATATCAAATAAAAAATACCAAATTATTATAGTATGTTAAATTATAAAGTTAACTCTTAATAATTCATAGGCTAACAATTTGTAGGTGGATAATTGCTTATACACACCCACGCATGTACATATACACACACTCATATCTTAGTGTAGCGCCATAAACAAACAAGTCTTTCAGTTTATCACCAAAAAGAGACACTAATAGACACACCATAAGCATTTATTTATTTTTAAAACTAGCTAAAACTTGATGGAGCAAAATAACAAAAGACAGAACTGCTGCCGCCACTCATACCTTAGGTGTCAAAGCTGTTAAAATACTTTTGTCTTATGTTGGAAATCACGATATAATTTCATTCACGGACATTGTGGATTTAAGAAATTAACTATCTATTGTTAGAAAAATTATATATTAGCACAGAAACATTAAAAATGACAGATTTTATAGCTGAGCATAAAAGTTTTCTTTATAAAACGACCTTAACAATTATATTATTAGTGTTTTTCTAAATATATAAATAACTTACTCGATAATTCGTTTGCATTTTGTTTTGTAAGTTATTTAATTCAGTAAACCTATAAAACACATACCAGGACTTCTTTCTAGATTTTAAACTTAATTACGACTTTTGCTAACATGTCGAGCCAAATGACCCAACGGCCCAGTAGCCTGGACTTAATACTTTCGGGCCACTAGGCCCAACATTGTTGTTTAGTATCGTTAATGTTTATTAGTACTACTCAATTGGTATTGCTACTTTTGGAAAAATGAGTGCACAGTAAAAAACGACAAGCTTCACACTACTTACAAATATAATTACGACAGTTTTTGTTTGATAGATAATGGCAACACCATGATAAGCATGATGTTATTTTAGGAGCTTTTTGTCAGGAGTTACGGCCCTACACACTTATTTGTTAACAATTTTAGTGAACTTGAGTAGATTATTCCACCCAAAAAAATTGGTTCATTAAAAGAAATTTATCTTTAACTTTAATAATAAAATAATTAATTTTTAATGACGTATTATATTAATTTTTACTATTGTTTTCAAAACTTCACAAAATCAAAAAAATAAGTCAAGAAATATTAACTAAATATTTAGTTGTAAAATAATTCTTAAAAAAACTAACTTGGTTCAAGTTAAGTACAAACCTTGGTACACTTAGATAAACTCATTTTTACTAGGAAGTAAATTATAACGTAAATTCCTTAAAAAGTTAATTATTAAGTTTTAAAACCTTTACTTGCTCTGAATCTTGTCTAGTATTTATCGAATATGAAGCACTACTTACATATGAGAGAGAATATGTTTACACTTCCATTCTATATATAAAATATTTATAATGTCACAAATCAATCACATGTAATACGTTTACATGTCTTTGTGATACACGCCAAAACACTTTTCTTGCCAGTCAGCTTATTTTGTGCATTTCACCAGAAATTTCATATGAAATTGTGGTTTTGTTGCTTATTGTTTACACACAAAACAAAAAATATTAAGACAGTGTTGCACAGATAAGAAAATATATAGTTACCTCAAAAATAATCTCTGGCCAATTGGCCCAACAGAGTTTGTTTAGGCATCATTTAAGCTATAAAAAAACTATGATGGGCCAATTGGTCCGACATGTGTTTTAAAATATATTATAATACAAAACGCATTTTCATACTTAGATATGACAGGAGAACAAAAATAAGTACTCATTATTTAAAAATAAGGTTAAAATCTTTTGGTAATTCTCCGGGAAAATGCAGATATTGTGGCCGGCAGCTAAAGTGTTGAATAACTTTTGGAATAATTTGAAAATTTCATATTTTACAGAAGTTCTTGAATGTATTATTGAAAGTTAACTGCAGTATAAATTTCATTGAAATTCTAAGCCTTTGAATTTTTATAAACATGTTAAATTTTGTAAGTGACTCTATGCTAAAAATTACTGTACAAATAGAATCTAATAAACCAACCTAAATTAACAAAATATAAGGCATTGTCCGGTTTAAGCCTGATTGCTGTTTTAAAATATATCTCTGCTTCGTCAAACCGACCAAGATTGCCAAATGCATTCCCCATACTGAAATGTACCGCAGCATCATTTGGCAACACTGTCAAGGCTTCTTTTCCAACTTCAATAGCTTTAGAAAAGTTTCCTGCAAACAGATTACAATTGAATAATGGCTGAACACTTTAGTCAAACAAACAATAATATTGTAAGGCGAGCAAAATAAATATGGGATATAATAGCTCAGTTTATTGAACTAATCTGGAAAACAAACAGTCAACATACCTATAGAATGTAGCATGATGATCATATTATTCCATGCCACATTATGGGTAGGCTTTAGAATAATTGCTTGTTTCCAGGCATCCATTGCTTCTTTGTACATCTTTTGTCCAACATACTACAACACAAAATAAACTAAAAAAACCTGACTTGATATCAAAGATATAAAATTTATAAATTGAAAAACATATTCTTTCATTTTATTAAAAAAAAGAGAGAGAAATCCATATTCTATTTCATCTCCTGAAAACGATCTTATAAAGTTTTCATTGTAAAAAACACTAATGGGTAAACTTTGTGTAATACATAGAATCAGGATATTGTGGAGGATAATGCATTGGAACATTTTACTTTTCTAGTCTCCTACTCAACACAACTGCTTCTAAAGCAGTGTTATATTTTTGTCTAAGACGACAATATTAAGTAGATAGCAGGGAAAATTTAGTTAAATGACTTTTAAATTTACAGCTGAAATATCTAATCTACATCTTTGAGGTGTGATAAGTGTCTTGCAGCACAGTTTTGAGGATTGAGTAGAGTATCTTGCACCACAGTTTTGTGGGTTGAGTAGAGTATCAAGCACTACAGTTTTGTGGGTTGAGTAAGAGTATCAAGCACTACAGTTTTGTGGGTTGAGTAGAGTATCATGCACCACAGTTTTGTGGGTTGAGTAGATTATCACGCACCACAGTTTTTTGGGTTGAGTAGAGTATCAAGCACTACAGTTTTGTGAGTTGAGTAGAGTAACATGCACCACAGTTTTGTGGGTTGAGATTATCACACACCACAGTTTTTTGGGTTGAGTAGAGTATCACACACCACAGTTTTGTGGATTGAGTGGAGTATCACACACCACAGTTTTTTGGGTTGAGTAGAGTATCACGCACCACAGTTTTGTGAGTTGAGTAGAGTATCAAGCACTACAGTTTTGTGGGTTAAGTACAGTATCACGCACCACAGTTTTTTGGGTTGAGTAGAGTATCATGCACCACAGTTTTTTGGGTTGAGTAGAGTATCACGCACCACAGTTTTGTGAATTGAGTAGAGTATCACGCACCACAGTTTTGTGAGTTGAGTAGAGTATCAAGCACTACAGTTTTGTGGGTTGAATAGAGTATCACGCACCACAGATTTAAGAGTAGTGTACAGCACAGTTTTATAAGTAGAGTTGCATAAGCACACCACAAGGATCTGCTCATGGAGCAATGCATACTTAATGGTTTATCCCAAGAGTTACTAATGCTACCGTAACCTACCCACCATTCACACTCACCCAATGTTTATGTTGTTTTTAAAAGGGGTTATTATCTTTATGACCATTACTTGTGAAAATCATGAGTTTAGTTGAGTAAATGCTGAATGAATAGTTGCTGAAAATGAGAAATAAATGTTTGGCTGTATGCTATACTAAAACATGTTAAATAGCCTCATTTCTTGGAAGTTGTTGTTTAGTTACTTATAAAATAAAAGCCACTTAATTATTTTTCAGTCTTGCTATAAAAAAAATCGAAGATTTAGACTTCTTTAAAAAGTCTTTTAAAAAATGTCAGTATTAATTTTCAATTAACTATTACAGAATTGTCTTACCAGATTACCAAGATTAAAGTAACAGTCTGGGTAGCGTTTGCGGTATTTGAGAGCATTGGCATAACACTTCTCTGCTTCGGAGAAGTTATTCACAAACGACAAAACTATTCCCAAATTCATCCATGCTGCTGCAAAATCTGGCCTGGAAAAATATATAACTAATTAATTTTAATATTACAAATAAAAGCGATATTTTTGCATTTTAAGAATTTCTAATATTATTACTAAACCATTTAAGAAAACAAGTATTGAATAAGTGATAAACTGGTTGAATATCGTATCAAAGAAGTTTATTTAATTAGTGCAACATTTCGGCAACTATTGTCCTTATCAAGCCTGAAAACAATATTACATTGCTTATAATTACATATACAAAATACAAGTACACTCACTACAACAATTTAAAACTTTAAAAAAACTGAATCAAATTTTAGTCAAAAATTTAATACAATAACTTACCAATGTAGTGAGAGTCATAAATTCATCTAAAAAATATTTTAAAACCCTAACAACAATATTTATATTGTTTTCTTTAAGTTTGTAGTGAGTGTACTTGTATTTTAAATGCGTATTAATAGCAATGTATTATTGTTTTCAGGCTTGATAAAGACAAGGAACTAGTTGCTGAAACATTGCACAATTTAAATAAACTTCTTTGACTTGATATTCAACCAGTTTATCAATTATTTAATTAATATTTTTGTTTTTAAAGATTTAGTAATTTGTTTCATAAAAAGGCTGGAAATAGCATCAAAACATTAGAAACCACAACGGTTTAATTTTTAGAAAAGTAAAGAGCTTATAATGAACTGGTTTGATTAGTTTAGTTTTTTATCCTATAAATTAACAACATATCAGTGGGAATTGTGACTCAAAGAAATATTTAAAACTCAGAAAAGTAATTTTAAATTTAATAGAAAAATTGTTTATAAAAAAAATAATAAAATTAAAAATATTCAACCAGTGGTACAATAATATTAATTTGAACTAACTGGAAAGAGAATAACCAAAGTTTGTGTCGAGTAGAAATTAAAGATAGCTTAATGATTGACAAGATCCACTCATGAACTCTTGTCATCTTGCTAAATATTCAAACCCCTACCATAAGATACGTTCAACTTCCTTAAAGCTATCTATATAGGGCTAAAATAAAAGTTACACACATTTAACAAATTTCAGTTATAATTCATAATACAGCTAGATGACATTAGAACAGTTGTGGTTATAACCATAATCATTATACATGATGTTTTTTTAATCACTGATGAAGATCGCCACGTAGCGATCAAAAACATTCTGTCTCAGTAAGTTTCTAAAAATTTACAAAATTTAAAGTTCGGACAGTCATAAACTAATGTTAAAGTGATTAATTAAGATTCACCAAATGTAATGGACTACAAAATTCAAGATGTTTTCTGTTATTAGATAAAAATAAACCATCAATAAATAAGGAATATAAGTACGGTAACAGTTGCATAACTAAATGATTACTTTGAGCTTATTTACTGACATGTTTCGAAACAATCATTTCATTTACAATAAGCCTCTGCTGCCAGCGATCGCTCAAGGTTACAGCTACACGATTTATGAGTGTAGAGGGGTGAAGTTAAGTGGGTTGTTTACTATACAATGGAATAGGGTTTTAGATTCAAAGTGTGTGTCTGTGTGTGTAAGATATGTTGTTTTTCTATTTTATGATGTTTGAATATTTCAAATTTTACCATAGTGCTTAGTTTTTTACTATGGTTTAATATGTGGAGAATATTTATAAGTCAGACAACTAAAACCTTGAGTGATCGCCGGCACTAAAGGGTCAGCTTTATAAAAGAAACAATAGTTTCGAAATGCGTCAGCAAGTAAATTCAAAAGTATTCAGTTACACAGTAATTACCATACTTATAGTTCAATCAGTGAATTCAAAATGATTAGAACAAGCAACTTCAACAAATAAGGGTTATTCATTCTTACATTCTGGCATTGTTGGGTAAATTTCTACAAAACTTGTCAAAAGTTAATGCAAAACCTTCATTTGGTAATGCACTAGTTATTGTGTTATACACACAAAAGAAAAAGGCTGGACAGAGCAGTACAAGGTAAACCAAAAAACAATCTGTTGGTAATTTTCATAGGAAAACATTTGAAGATATGTTCTGAAGAGCCATAACTACATGATGGAGATAAGCAGCATAATATTCTATAACTCGTCATCTCTAGGCAAGGCACCCAGCTAGTTCATCACCAAAATCCCCAATGCCAAAAGTATACTTTTTGTTTACAATATAAGTCACTTTTGCCTATGAAGAATATTATTAATAACATGAAAATGACTGTGAGTAATAGAGAAATCTGTTTTCAGTGATTGATGAAAACGTCCTGACATCCACCAAATCATGAAGCATTGCCAGAAAATATGCAAAACAAGTGACTCCCTATAATTCTACAAATGGACACTGTTGTGACAAGTACCATCAATAAATTTCAGTTATCAATCTCGACAATTGGGTAACTAACAAAATGCTATTCTTCCGATGTCAGCATATTTATTGCAAACTGCAATGGCACTCAATTAGATACTATATTGATAAGTTTTATTTAACAATTCCTTCTATTAGTTCACACTCTCCTTATATATATATATATATATATATATATATATATATATATATATATATATATATATATATATATATATGAAGTTAATATATTACTATTTTTGAGTAATTTTATCCACCATTAAGTGCAATAATTTTACCTTGAGTGATGAGGCACCTTTCGGTCTTTGACCATTGTCGAATCACTGATTTTTCTCTGCTGTGGATGCTACGTCCGTGAAGCCGGTGTTTGTTGAAGTTACGCGCACAGATCATAGACACACAGATCAAGAAAAAGTGCGCGTAACTTCAACAAACACCGGCTTCACGGACGTAGCATCCACAGCAGAGAAAAATCAGTGATTCGACAATGGTCAAAGACCGAAAGGTGCCTCATCACTCAAGGTAAAATTATTGCACTTAATGGTGGATAAAATTACTCAAAAATAGTAATATATTAACTTCATAAAGTCAGTGCAACGGAAAAACAATGGATAATGTTAAATATCAAGAATATATATATATATATATATATATATATATATATATATATATATATATATATATATATATATATAGATTTTTTGGACTAGGAGACTGACAGACTTACCTTGGTGAGAGTCCACACTGTAGTCTTGATTACAACTTATATTTATTTTATTTCATTCTCTCATATTTCTTTTTGTATTTTCTCTTCGATTGACAAAGACCACTGTGTGGTTGAAATATATCATTGTTTAAGTGCTTTTATGTGTTTCTATTTCAAGACTACAGAGTGGACTCTTACCAAGGTAAGTCTGTCAGTCTCCTAGTCCAAAAAATCTAAATAATCTTTACCAACCAAAACTAACCTATAAATATATATATATATTTAGGTTAGTTTTGGTTGGTAAAGATTATTTAGATTTTTTGGACTAGGAGACTGACAGTAAGTGCAATGATTTTACCTTGTGTGATGAGGCGCCTTTCGGTCACTTGACCATTGTCGAATCACTGTGATTCAACAATGGTCAAGTGACCAAAAGGTGCCTCATCACACAAGGTAAAATTATTGGACTTAGTGGTGGATAAGTATTTACAATAGTAATATATTAACTTCATAAAGTCAGTGCAACGGAAAAATAATGGACAATGTAAAATATCAAGATATATATGTATACATATATTGCACAATGTTCAATCCTTAATAAAATACATTTGTATTCATTAAACTAAATACATTTTTTAAACTGTAGTGGATGACAATTGATGTTAACAGTTTTTTTTTCAAATTATTTAATAACTAAATTTAAAAAAGTTGATCTGTAGGTCAGGTTTAAACGGAGTAACTAGCATTCTGGCACTGTGCTAACTTTCCTATAGCTAGAAACCTATTACTTAAAGATGTACATGTAATTATAAGAGAATGGTTCCTTGCAATAATGAAGCAAGAGATGGATAGAATGAGAAATTATAGATCACCATCAGCTTCATACATTAGAGACAAAAAAAAGAAAGCATATAAATAATAACAAACAAAAATAATACTCCAACACCATATATTGTATACAGAGGGAAATGGAAAATTGCAAGGAAATTCGCTTTCTATTTTGCCACTTAATATTGTAATTATGTCATATCTATATAATATACATATTTATATAAACTGTAATTATCAAATAAAAAGTAACTAAAATTTTGAAAAATTTTGTTGACCTCAGTAGGAACTGACTTTAAAAAAAAAAAAATTATATTACTTATTTGTATATCATTTTGATATTAAAATTAAGCTTGTATTTTTCTTTTAGAATTTAGTTTATGGTTAGAGTTTTCATAAACATATTCTTTATTTCTTTACTTATCAGCCCTCTTTCGACCAGATTTGAGTTTATATTGTAATAAATAAACTAAATTATATAAATATAATTGGTATGTAAACACATTTGTATGTTATGCTGTCAGATGTATGCCATTATTTGTGTAAAGAAACAATAAATTGTATTTAAAGAGTAAAAAATCACAACTGTATAAAAAATCAATACATCATCTATCATTAATAAATAGTTTTAAAAATATATATAGTTATAAACCTTATTTGTAGAGCTAGTCTCAACAACGTCTCAGCTTCCTCATAGTTGCCTTTATCTTTAAGAATATTTGCCAAGTTGTTCATAGCTTGGCTGTACTCCGGATTCAACCTGTAACAGTTACGAGTGACACTAACTCAAGGTAAGAGGACACATACATGCTTGGTGCAGTAGGCAATATTGTGACCTGTATTACCTGCGGTCAGTTAAGTTGTTACTAAATGCAAAGTAGAGTGGGGACCATCTAACCATACACTTGGCCTTGAAAGGTCGTAATAGGTAAGACAGAAGGTAGAGGCTGTGTTAAGTCAGTATAAATACTTTCCTACAAACATGATAAGGACTGTCAAACACTGACTTGCATGAGATGGTTGATATTAGATAAATTAGCATTGGCATGGAATAACAAACAATCTTGAAATATAAGTAGACTTATTTAATGCGAAAGCTGTTGATATATAGAACATTCTGAAAATGTAACATGTTTTCAAAATTGAGAACACGAGAAAGTGGGAGTGAGCAAGTGCACAGTTAGTTGGTCCCAACTATATTTTCATTTATTCGGGTTAGGTTATACTATTTGTGAAAACACCTAATGAAAATGATAATGTTCTTTTGATAATTTTCTACATTTCCGCTGGGATATATATTCTTGTTTAGAGTATCATAATTACCTGCCACTCCCAGCATCATCACACTGCCATTGACGCGTTTTGGAGGACCTCCATCTGTCAGAATTTTTTATGAACTGTTCATAAAAAATTCTGACAGTTGGAGGTCCTCCGAAACGCGTAAACAGGGAGTGTGACGATGCTGGGAGTGGCAGGTAATTATGATACTCTAAATAAAAATAATGTTGTATCATTAAAAAGCAAACATATTCAGAGAAGAAAGTATATTACTCTCCATACAAAATATTTAGAAAATTACATTGATAACTTTACTTTTGAGGGAGTTTTGATTGTTTATAGTTTTACACTACAAAGAGCTCAATTAGTGCTTGGCAAAACTAAATACACACATAGGGTTTAGCAGTATCAATTCTGAGTCAAAAACAGGGATAACTCAGTAGCAATCTATTAAGACAATGAATATTTGTGACACTCAGAGTTAAATGAGCTAAAACGAATTTATGATCGGCATTTACATTGTAAGTTTATAGTTTTCACTTAGTTCTTCAAATAATTACTTTTGATTTCATTTTAATTGCAAAACTTGAACAAGTTTCAAGGTTATTGCATAAAGTACATACTGTACTAGTTACAAGGTATTTTCGTAGTAACTCTAAATCAATAGGACTTGGTATAAGTTCACTTTCTATACCTGGCCAACCATTACAGCATATTTAAGTTTGCTGATACCATTGTTTCAGATGTTGTAAAAAGCCAGGATATGATTGTGAATACTTTTCTACTCCTAAAAGTTTTTTTTTAATGTAAATACAAAATGTATTTATATATTTGGAATATTTAATTTTCGGGATCAATGCTGAGTTACAGTTATAAATCTTGTGCACGTATTAATAACTTTAAATGACAATCCTTTTGTTAATTAAGGTATGGTCAGACCTTTACCTGTTAATTTTAACCCATTGTGGTTTAAGGGCTGGGTTAATAGCGGGAATAAAAACTAACCCGGTTATTGTTGAATTTCGTCATAGTTTAATTGATTTGTTTGACTCAAGAGAGTTTATTTTCTGATTTGTCATTCACATAACTACACTTTGTGCTTTCTAAGGGATATTTATCGACTCTCGACATTTACACCCTAAATAATTAAAGATATTTATGGCCCATTGATCTTCTGTCAGAAGTCTAAACATAACAGAACGCTTCAGCAGTTTTTATGTCAACTGGAGTGAGAAGCTCAGTATAGATTTATAGATTTTACTCGGTGTTGGTTAGTAGTGTAAATATTTTTTATAATTAGTGTACGAGGTCTGTTCAAAAAATATGCAGACTGTTTGAATTTCGCGGCTCTAGATAGTTTCAGGAGAATCCACTTGGTGTCACTAAGTTCGTATAAATCAGCTGATTAAAACGCGGTATTTCAGTCGCAGATATCTTCATTTGTTGATGAGTTACACGCAGTTTAGTAAAGAGTGTTTTTTTCGTTTGTCGGATTGTAAAATGGACAGCCTGAAGGAGGAACGAATTGGTTTTTTGAGTTTTGGGAATAAGAAAAAGTCACAAGGAGCAAGGTCAGGTGAGTAGGGGGGGGGGAAGAACAGTGATCGAGTGTTTGGCCAAAAACTCACGAGTTCTGAGTGCTGAGTGAGCTGGAGCGTTGTCGTAATGGAGAAACCCGTTATCACTTCTCCACAGTTCTGACCTTTTGCGTCGGACGGCCATCCCTTGGACGTTTCAGTACTTCAATGTAGGTAATCTGGTTGACTGTAGAGCCTTCAGGGAGGTACTTGTAGTGAACAACAACAAAAAACTGTCAGCATCACCTTGACATTCGACCGAACTTGGCGAGCTTTTTTGGGTCATTGGGATGATTGGACCTTCGTTTCAATGTCGTAACCATACACCGGTTTCATGATTCATCACCGGTTATAATTCTTGACAAAAAGTTCTCATCTTCATTTGAAGGATCAAGCAGTTCCCGACAAACCCGGACGTGATTGGCTTTTTGGTAGTCGGTCATCAGGCATGGCACAAATTTCACAGCAACGCGGTGCATCTTCAATTTTTCAATCAAAATCTCGTAACAAGATCCAACTGATATCCTACACTCTTTGAGAAAGCTCTATAATGGTCAGACGTCGATTTTTGTGCACCAGGGTGTTGATTTTGTCAACGTGTGGGTCGTCAGTTGACGCTGAAGGACATCCAGGTTGCTCATCGTCATCAATCGACTGTCGGCAACTTTTGAAACGTTCATGCCACTTGAAACATGCAGTACGCTTCATGGCATCATCGCCGTAGGCCGTGTTAAGCATGGCAAATGTTTCTGTTCCAGATTTCCCTAGCTTTACACAAAATTTCACAGCAATTCGTTGCTCCTTCAGGCTGTCCATTTTAAAATCTGACAAACGAAAAAAACACTTTACTAAACTGCTTGTAATTCATCAACAAATGAAGAAAACTGCGATTGAAATACCGAGTTTTAATCAGCTGATTTATACGAACCTAGCGACACCGAGCGGATTCTCCTGAAACTAACTAGAGCCGCGAAATTCAATTAGTCCGCGTATTTTTTGAACAGACCTCGTATTCTTGCGTACATACAAAATGAACGACAATAGTGGGAGCCTAACATCTAAAGCCAACATCAAACCATAACTTTTAATTTGATTTTACTAATTATGATTACACATAATAATCAATTAAATACTAAACTAACTAAGGTACAAAATAACCAATAAAAATAATTTCACCTGTAAAAAAATATAATATTTAATGCTTTACAAATGACAATGTTTTTGTAGTGAAATAGAACTAAATTACCACAGGGAATTAATTCTTAACCCACTGGTATCTGCAGCATACATATAATTAGGTCTGGCAATGAGTTCAAGCAGCTTTAAAAGCTTTTATATTTCCAATAACTTAAAATGAAAAAGTAACATCCTGTTAGTGTGTCTATTGAAGGCAATTTAAAACAATATGTTTTCCTAAATCTTTATGTCATTAAACATGGCATTGATGCCGGGATACACCACCCCTGAACAAATCCCCACGTTCTATGAGGAACCTCCAAATGACTGGCCTGAAATGATTATAAATCTGCAACTACCTCACGGCGGAAACAAGGGAGACCACAGAGAAGTGCTGAAAGCGGAGACTCTTGAAATGATTCGAACCCAGTACGACGGATACATAAAAATTTTTACCGACGGATCCCTGGATAAAGAACTAGGCATTTCTGAAGCAGGGTACTACAACGAGTCGAATGGAGATAGATTTTTCATCCCAGCGAACTCCAGCTCAAGTATGGATGCAGAGCTGCTCGGTATTAACGCCGCATTGTCGGGCTGTCTGGGGATGATGGCCAAGTCAAAGATGTGCATCCTTTCGGACTCTAAGTCAGCTCTACAGTCGCTGGCTCAGCCCTCCACTGGACCATATTCATTCCGTATAGCAGACATCAGGAGGTTGATAAAAAAGATCAATTGTGACGGAAATGAAATCTGCCTTCAATGGATCTCTGCCCATGTCGGCATTCCGGGCAACGGATGCAATAGCAAAACAAGCTTCTAGAATGAAGCCCACAAATAAGAAGCAGCACTCCCTACTGCACTGTAAAAACGCTGGGAAAAAGTACTTTAGAGACGCCTGGGCTGCCCGGTGGGAAGCTGAAGCAACTGGACGACACCTGTTCCATTTGCAAAACAAACTTGCGTCGGCCGACAATTACAGAGACATCAAACGTCAAGTCGCGACATTTGCGGCAAGAGCCAGGACGGGACATCTGGTCACGGAAGCTTATTTATACCGGTTTAACCTTGCTGAATCACCTTTGTGCGCTCTTTGTGATGAGGAGCAAGACGAAACCACCGAGCACATTCTTCGGGATTGCACTTACCCCATCCCGGCGAGGGTCCACATGAGGGTTGAACTGGAAAAGTGGCAGGACTTCCTCCTGAACAGAGGCCTGTGGAGTTTGGCGTTCCGAATATATAGTGGACATCGGGCTATCGGCTACACCTAGAGCTGGACGCTTGGACTAAGAAGTACAAGTTATGTCATTAAACTACTTACAAATCCTCACAAATCTGAAGTATTTGTTTTAAAATGAACCAACGAATTTTATGTATGGTGTGATTTTTAAAAAAATACACTGACAGAACTTGTTGATATAACTACTTAGGGTTGGCAAAGTGAAAAACATGAACTTATTAGAAAATTACTGTGCACCAGTTTTGCTATTAAAATAAAATGTTGCCTGTTATGTAAATGCACATTGAAATATTTTTGTAGCCAATTTGAGAAAAAAAAATTAAAATATTACTGATTTATTTCAAATGCATGTTCAGTAATCATTGTACTTGACTACCTTGAAATTGTAAAATGATTAAAAATAAATCAAATAAATTTTTTAATGACATTTCAGACTATTTGTAATAATTATTGCTTAATAACTAACATATTTGGCTAAAACCACATAGGTACTCTTACTTTCAGAAAAATGAGTTTCACACTGTATCAATACATTATTGAATATTTTGAGACACAAACCGAACTTGCTCAGAAGTTGCATTATTTTTTATGATCAGTTACTCTGTGTTGTCTACGATGCTAGATTATTTATAAGGATATTTTATAATTTTATTCAAAATCTGTGTTGAAATGGAAGAGTATTTTGTAGTTTAAACTGTTTTGGGGTTAGATTTTGTGATGTTCAAGTATTCTGAAATCTTTTGTTGTTGAAATTTCATTTATGTTCTGAAAATTTATCTATGTTGTGTAGGTCTTGTAGGTTTGTATTAATGTTCGAATATCAGCAATATTTTAATATCAGTGGTAAGGTTTGATTTTTTTTATATATGATTAATTTAAAGTTGTGTGTTGCTTGATGTGAGGGAAACTGTGGAGTAATCACCACAGCGATTATGTTTATTCTTAATATGTTGTGATTCATATTAATCATATTCCAAAACTCTAGTTGCTGAAAGATTCGTCAAAGTCGCTGAATAATACATATACTTATCACTAATTACTACTTGGAATAATTTACTGTGGCTTATTATTTACAAGTATTATATAAAAACCGCTAACCACAAATATTTTTATTCTAGTCTTACATACATTTTGGTTGCCAAGTAACCATCCTCAGAGATATGACACTACCTACAAGCAATTTCTTTATTTATGATAAATAAAACTACTACACCACCCCCCCCCCCTCTCCCGAATGCTGCTGCCACTACTCTTAACAAACTTAAAAGTTCTGGCATCGGAGTTTTGGGGAGTAAGTGGTTTGGTACTCCTTGCTCTTACCCAGAAGGTGTGGCCATGCTTTGTTAAGAGTAGTGACTGCTGCATTCTGGGGGGGGGGAGGGGTAGTAGTTTGATTTATCATAAGTAAAGAAACTGCTTGTAGGTAGTGTCATATCTCTGAGGATGGTTACTTGGCAACCAAAATGTACGTAAGACTAGAATAAAAATATTTATGGTTAGCGGTTTTTATGTATTATGTATACATGTACTGGCCTAATTGCTTGCCTGTAGTGTTCCACTGCTAAGCTCTGGTTGCTAGTAATTTTGCCAAGCTGTCTAGTTATTATAAATACTTGCCTAATAGCTTCCCTGTAGTGTTCCACTGCTAAGCTCTGGTTGCTAGTAGTTTTGCCAAGGTTATAATGGATCTTAGCATTAAGAGGACACACGGAAAGTGCAGAAAGAAAGAGGGATTGTTCATTCTGCCAGTCTTGACTACGTTTAGAACAGTAGATAGAAAACATCAATATCAAAAAACCAAATGATACTCGTAAGACCTGCAAACATATTTCTTGTTCAAGTAAAATTAAACTGTGTAAAAGCAAATTATATAAAATTCAATTAGTTACACATTATTCAAAAATAGGCTTTAAATATTTTGGCAATTCTCGGGGAAAACTCCGATATTGTAGCCAACAGCAAAAGTGTTAATAAAAACAGGATTTCATTTGTTAAAAAATACGTTTTTTTCAGTTTTAGAGGAGTGACAAAATAAGAAAAATACTGATTATTCTTAAAAATTTCACAAAATTTCCTAAATATATTTTAAAAAAGTAATAATAATAAGAATTTATAGTTTCATGAAATATTTGTAAACTAAATTAAATTTTTAAAATAAGTATGAAAGTTTGCATACATTTCTATAACTGTACAGCATTGACAAACGATGAATCCCAAGAGCTACAAGCATGCAGAAGCCTGCTGACGGTAGGTATAATATCCTTTCTGCCACTACAAATCCAACTGTGAAGAACAGGTTACTCGCAGGCAAGAAAGATATAACGATGAAAGCCAGCGCCATTAGAATATTCCTGTAACACATGATTGAAGAGATATGTGTTATTAAAGTCAATAATTAGGAAAATGCACATGATAAATTATAATGCACATTATAATCACATTAAGAATTAAAATGCCAATTATACAATGTTTTATAATCTCTATCTTTAGAGATATGAATTTACAACTGTCCGTCAATGAAATTACTGAACATAAATTGTTTATAATATAACACGTATTACTGTTTATCCTTGCATATGATCCTTCACTTCATTATTTACGTGCAGCAACCATCAAAATAAAACCTATTCTTTACAACTACAGGATTCTGAATAGTTAGAACTTTGTAGAATGTGTTATGAAAGTTTACAAATGATATTGAAGGTTTCTTGGCCATTACCTATTTCTTTACTTTTTTTAATAATAAAACTGAGCTACTTCTGTTAATTTTTCATTATTCTCTTTTTACTCTACTTTTTTAAATAAAATATTATTATAAATTAATTTTATTACTATTTTTTTTTTTTTGTTCTATTTAGTATCTTGCAATAATAATCTAAACTGACTGAAGCACAAAAAATTTTATTTATATTTTAACTTCACTTAAATTACGTCATTGATATCTGGCTTTGAAATCCTAGATCTATTTGGAGGTTTTTCAAAAATTATTAGAATTAAAAACAACATTTATGAAACCGAAATATCTTTGTTTTTTATTTGTTTTAATCATCAAATTGCTCTAAATTTTGTTTAAAAAAATTTACTTTTTGCTGCATTCAATAAAAACTTAAAATATAATAAAGAGTGTGTTGCCACAAAGTACAGCAAACATACATGGTTTCATATGATACAATGTAGAACATGCAGTGCAGACCACACTTACAAACTGGCATGAGTGGTCTGGGTTCTGGATGAAATAACAAAAAGCAACAGAAAATTTTCAAATAATTACATTTTTCTCTTGCCTGAAATGTCACTGATTTTGTACATGACTGCGATAATCTTCAAAAATAGTTAGATACATGATTGTGAACCAGACTCATAGCTTACCGTCCCATGCACATGTTCGCCTTGTGATAGTGTTTACATCTGCTGCAAACACATTTTGAACCGACAGTAGTCCTTCATAAGTGAGAATATTCTTGTAATATATTTATTTAATATCTGTTAATAACTATTATTTTTTTTATACAGGGTAATGACAGATCATAAACCTAAAAAAGCAAAATTGTCTGTGATCTGTCATTAGCCTATATAAAAAAAATATTCCTGTAGTTAAATACAACTAAATTGATACAAAACATTAATTCCTACGCGCTAGTGTCCTCGGTCCGCATTTACTTAGACCCACAATGGATTCACTGCTAATAATTATTAGTTTTATAAGTCCACTATGGCTAAGTTTATTCCTTATTCAAGTTATAGTGTTTAACTTAGATCAGAGACACGATACCTGAAAACCGCAGGAAACGTTAATGTAAACAAAAAAAACTTAGACTATTTTGACTAAAAGGGTATTCTCCGACTTTCATAATTCGAATATTTTCATTGGCCCCGTCAGATCGAATTATCCAAGTTCTACGGTAGTTTGATTTCAATACGTGGATGTTTTGCAGGTTTTTTATGAACAACAATGTTTGGACAAGTTTTGTGAAGAAATGAACTAGTTCTATGCACTTATTAATGTACTGTTAATACGGTTTACCCATAATGTAATGTAATGTCCCATTCCGGTTTACGGATTAGGTAAGCTAGTTACCAAAATTTATTAGTAACTGGTACAAAGACTAGCCCAGCTAGTATTGAATGTCGTCATTGTTTGATTGATTTGTTTGCTTCAAGAAAGTTTATTTTCTGATTTGTCATGTACAAAACTAGATGTCAGTGCTTTTTAAGGGTTTTTTATCGACTCTTGAAACTTAGAGCATAAATAAAGAAAGATATTTATGGCTCATTGACCTTCTGTCAAACATCTAAACATAATAGAATGTTTCAGCAGTTTTTATGTCAACTGGAGTGAGAAGCTCAGTATAGATTTATAGATTTTACTCAATGTCGGTCAGTAGCTGCAATTAGTGTCTTCTTGTATACAAACGAAATGAACAAAATAGTTCCTGCTTTTTACTATTATTTTCACATGAATACTAACACTTAGTTTATGAATTATGGTTTGGATTTTATCATTTTGAAATAATTACAATTGGAGCTGAGTGAAAAATGATAATTAAAAATAAGTAACACTTTTTGTAATAATGTTTTAAAATAAAAAGATACTTTGTGCTTGGTTTGTTCATGCAAAAATAAATCACTAGAGTTTGCTTTTTTTTAGCTGTTTACGTGCACTAGTGCTACAAAGTAACCTTTGTATATAAATACCATCTATCATGGTCAGCAATAATGGACACTAATCAAAAAATTATTTCTGCATTATTATTATTATTATTATTAAATTTTCCCATTAATTTACATTTGAGTGTTTATATTTTTAATGGCAGAAGTTGGAAATCTTATATGTATTAGAATCCAAACCGACAGTAAAACGTACAATTACCTGCCAAAAACTGTATTTTTTGTTGTTATGCCGGCTGCAAAAACTGAAAACATCAGAATCCAGAAACCTATAACAACAAACACTCTGTAATCTGTTAATCCAGTAAGCAGAGGAATGCAACCCATAGACCAATCACAGCAAAGCCACACAGGACAAAGTAATAACCAAGCATTCAGGGCGTAGATGTAGTTGTAATTCAGAACCTAATAAAAAAAACTAATGTCAGGATATTTCCTTTTACTTCATTTAACCTTTAGACATCAAGGTATTATGTACATTTCAAGGTAATGTTATACTTTTAATTTAGAATACTAAAATTGTATTACAAAATAAGTTATCATAGAAGGTATAATATGAAACATGTAACATCCTTCTAGGCTTCTCAACTCCGCCATAAACATTCGTATTGCCTACAATTACAAACAAAAATGAAAGTGGTATAATAATTAAGCTACAATCATTGCTTGACTGTTGAATCCGTACAAATCTTATATAATTAAATTTGTTTTCACCATTGCATGTACACGCTAAATTCAGTATTGATTCATTACTCATTAATATTTATAGAGTGTGACAGAGAAAGTTCTTTTTCTAGTTAATCATCAATCGGTGAGATAAAATGGTAGTAGAGGGGAAGTGGTTGGTTAGGAACTTAATAGTGAGAGGTTATTAATTTCGATTCACCTTAGTTGCCATTATGAGATGGTCAAGAGAGCATCAGGCATTTGCTATGGAAGCGTATTTTAGCCATCGTCATGGTACAACGTGCATTGTTTACACTTTGGAATTCGTTTTCCAAAACAGTTTTATCATGAGTGGAGGCTTTTAAGACAGAAAGAATTTGAACATTTAGAATACCAATAAACATTTAGCAGTTAGTATGTTAATCCAAACTGCTAGAAGCTATGATTGCAAACATGTACGTTCCTTGCAGATGTCAAGACCGTTTAGTTCAATGAGTCTTACAGAATGAGCTACATTTTCATACATACAAAATTGCTGTAATACACAAGCTTTCTCAGTCAGATTTTGCTTGACGTCAGGAACCATTATGAAACTGATTAAAACTTTACCTCTAGGTACAATAGTGTTTTTCGGGATGAAGCACATTTTTATCTTAACCAGTATGTTAACAAAATATATGCTACTGGAGTGATAAAAAAACTTACTCTGAAAACCATTCTGTTAGAATAAGTAGTGGTGATATTGTAGTGTGTATTATTAAAAGTATGGATCATGGGGCTAACTTTTTTGTAAGAAACATCAAGCTGTGATGGTGAACTTGGTCCATTATTTGGAAATGTTCGACAACTTTTTTTTTACATCTCTTCAAAATTTAAATGTTGACTGAAATCTGGTTCCAGAAGGATGGAGCCATGGCCATATATCTCATGTCACTATTCTTGTTTTGAAGAAAACTATCTTTGGAAAGCTAATTTCCAATAAAAAAGACTAATCGTCATTATTATTAAGTCCCATGTAAACGACCTAGGACACTGGAAGTCTTGAAGAACAATATTCATCATGAGATAATCTATACAGAAGTGAAAATGTTTGAACGAGTTGACAGAAGCTTCCAAAATTGATTAAATGAGAGCATCAACTGCAATTGCCACCACTCAGCTGGTACGATTTTCAAAACCATTTAGTTGTTAACTTCCCATCTTGTACTATATTGAAAAAATATGTATTATATATAATATATTTTTTCCTTGATTGTTTGTTTCATTACACCTCATTAAAAAAAAAAAGAGAAAGATTTTCTACCACAACCTACAGTTGGTAAATTCTTCCCGAGTTAACAAGTAGCTAGTACGATTTACAAAACAATTTAGTTTCCAGCTTCAGAATTGTACATCTTGAGGTTTTTTAATTTACCACTATTGGTATCACTTGGCAAAAAACCACTACTTACTGATATTTTTCAGAAGACCTGTTTCGCACTAGATCAGTACATAGTTCAATGCTGTGAGTCACGGGCAAGATGATCAATGCTGTGAGTCACAACTCTTGTCCGTGACTAACAGCATTGAAAAATTATGGACGATCTTTTCCAAAATGTTTCTGCTGAAAAATATCAGTAAGTAGTGGTGTTTTGCCAAGTGATACCAATAGTAGTACAATCTAATTGTTAACTTCCCATGTTATACTATATATATTATATTTTTTTCTTAATTGTTTCATTACACCTCTTTAGAAAAAGGAAGTTTCTCTACCACTCCCTATAATTGATAATTTTCTTTCAGAATCTGTATTTTTTTTAATAAACGATTTACATGAACAGTGTCTGTAAAATTTATATAGAAAAAGCTTACTTCTATTTTGTGATGGTTTAAGAATTGGGTGTTACATTTTACTAAGAGTTAATAATTTTACTGAAATCAAATTCATAATATTTTCAAAATCTGAAATTATACTCACTTTAATAAATGTTTCCTCAACAAATGAGGCTGGGTTGTCAACTTTCTGAAACACAGGAGGCGAACTACCCATTATGTACCAACGAACCACTAAAAGAGTTATTCCTCCAAGAAACAGGACAATGTGTCGCAATAACAACAGTCTTAGTCTTCTGGTGACATTCAATCTTTTTTTATTATGAGCTGTGTCACTATATGCGACTTTTATAACCAATATTGAGTTTGTCTTAAACCATTTATATAAGTGAAGTGGATGAAGCTCATGGGCTATTATTAAATCATATACACAGCAAATACCCTGCAAACATAATTAATGTCAAAAACATCTACAAATAATGTCATGTTTAAGAGAATTTTATTTATAAGTAATTATTGTGTAACTGAGTGAAAACTTTTGAACTTACTAGTTGACACATTTTAAAACAATCATTTCACTGACAAAGCAGACCTGGTACTGCTAGCGATCCCTCAAGGCTGCAGGCGTATGATTGTGGAGGGGATTTTAGTTGAGCGGTTTATTTACTATATAATTGTATAGGGTGTTGGATTTGAAGTGTATGTGGTCATTTAAAATATGTTCTTGTGTGTGACGTTTGAATAATTCAAATTTTTCTGTAATGGTTAGATTTTTTCCTATAAAGAATTCAAGATGATTACAACAAGCAACTTTAGAATTTTATTGTTATACACGGTATATGTATGTATATATGTATGGTATATAACTTATATGTGATAATATCAACACCAACATTTTTGAGAATTGAGAAAGCCTTATTTTTATCCTACATTTCATTCATCTTGTTACACCCAGGTGAAATACATTTACTGTTACTTCATAAGTTAACTAACACAAGTATAACCTAAAAATAAGAGATGAAACCAAGCATTGGCAAAATGTTTAAGCCTAAATAATATAATGTAAGATATGAATAACATAGTATGTATAAACATAGTAAAAATAAACTTCAAATAAATTCTCTTTTAAATCAACTCAATAACAGAAATCTAAATTATAATTTATACAACGACCTAAAAGGCATTGTAGAATAAAATCATTTTAAATACTTAAAATTTTACAAAAAAGGCCCAACAAAATAAGTTTAATAAAAAGTAACCATATTGATTTTATGTTATGATATGCTTGTTTTTGTGGCATTTTAAGTAAACAACCAATCACTTTGAAAACCGGACTTCTCAAATACAGACTGTTTCATAGATAGTAAAAATAAAACCAAAAATATTATAATCTAAGGAGATAATAATATTCATAGCAAAATAAATAAATTATGTATTTATTTATACAATATCACGAGCATAGTGGTACAATATATTACAATAAAAATACAGTAAACTCCGGAATATCCGTGGGCCGAATAACCGGTTTGCGGATTATCCGGGGTCTGCCATTGTTTTACAAATATCCAATTTTTATTCCAATCAGATTCATGTGTTTCAATTTACAAACGGTGAATTACGACGTAAATACATATAAGGCCTAATAGAAGGTAAGATGAAGGGAATACATATGTAAATATGTACGTACTAATTTTTACATTGAAAGGAAAGCATCCCGATGCGGGCCAGCGAAATAAAAGGGGCGAGCACACTACTGTATATAAGAGACAATGACAAAATGCTTGGACGCCCGAAAACCTAATGTGTAAGATTGTACACAAATGTCAGCTAATCTCGGCTATAAATAGTCTAGGACGTGACATATGCATTATCCATATCTGTCATATACATTATCAATCTTTATGGCTTTGTGACACACGTGACACAAGTAGACACTGTGTGACAAAATAGTTCTCAAGAAACTTAGATCGCACATTAAAGCTAAATCAATGCTCACAAAAAAACAGACGAAAGTGACAGATTTTTTGTTAAAAAGTTAAAGTATTATGTGTAAAGAAAATTACATATGTACATACATACTTACTTTTGACACATACTTATGTACGTATTGTAAATAGTTGACAAATATTGACATATAAATGTACATGTTATAATCCGTCAAATACATCGACATTTTTAATTAATTTTTTTATTTATTTTGTTCTCTAAAAATTATTTGTGAATTGCATTAACCGGGGTCATTATTTGTGTAACTTATGGTATAATAATCGATTATCAATTGTTTTGCGTATTCTTTGTTCATAGCGGATTATCCGGGGAATTCGTTATCCGGCGTTGCCGGGCCACCCTATTCCACGGATAATCGGGAGTTTACTGTATTGGCAAAAACCCCAATACCTCCTAGGTCAGTCTAGTTTGTAAATTATTGTATTCTAGATTGTAATAGGATCCTCGGATGATGACATTGAAATGTGAATAAGGATTTAATGTTACTTAATTTGTAATACTAGTTACTTTTGATTATTTTGTGGTATTGGCGTTTTTCCCAATATTTGTATTGTATTATGTATTTATAAGTATATCAATGTATAAGTATATTTTACTATCAGTAAAAAAATATACAATATTCATTTAAATTATAGCCTATCAAGAAATATAAGAAGTAAAATTAACGATCCTCCATATGAATGATTCCTTATTCTTTACTAAAAAAGCAACACAATTATATACTAGTTGTGATCTCATTTCATAGTTCCATCAGAAACGCATACTTGCTGAAACGCTTAGAGCATGCAGAAATCTTGCCCTCTGACTTAAGGTATAAAAATGTCAAAATCAAATTTATAAGTTATCCATAAATGTAACTAGGGGTGGACCGATTCAGTAGATTATTTATTCTAAAATTTGTCTTCCTATTTTCGATTTCCAAGTCAATTCTTAATTCTTTAAAGTTATATAGGCCTACATGATATTCTCTAATAATGAATTTAGTTAATATCTTGGTCATATTGTGAAGGCTTTAAAGTTCATGTAATGGGCTACACAAAACGTTCATCCTTGGTTTATCAATAGGAATTTCTGAAAGCATGACAAATATATCAGATAAAAGTGACAAACGGCTCATGCTTCCGATTATCTTTGTTGTTGAGTCATAAATAATAATATTTCTGTTATCTCAAATCGGCAATTGCTTTGTTTACTTCATTCAAAGTAACTAATACATAAAAAGATTTGATTATTAATTATTTTTCCAATAAATTATACCAAACACCTATTTTAACAGTTAAAAACAAGAATCAGAATCGGCACTTAAATCAATGTAGAATAGAATATCGATGATTCCCCAATACCATTAGAATAGACAGCTCCTGGAATCAAGAATTGGAATCGGACCGTCCTTAAATGTAACACATTCTATGGAAGAACCACCAAACAATAAAAATGGATATTTTTCGTATATGTAATTTTTATATTCTTGAATTTTGTAGTCCATTACATTCGGTGAATCTTATTAATCACTTAAATAATAGTTTATGACTATCCGAACTTTATATTTAGTAAATTTGTTAAAACTTACTGAGACAGAAAACACTTACTTGCAGAAGACACTGATGAAGATCGGCACATAGCGATCGAAAACGTTCTGTCTCAGTAAGTTTTAACAAATTTACTAAATATAAAGTTCGGAAAGTCATAAACTATTGTTTAGTGATTAATAATTTTTATAGTTACTTTATAATGATATGGGATAAGCTTTTTTTTACTACAAAAACCTTTATCTTGTGTCCCCTTCAAGAAAATACTACCATATCATTTGGCTTGCGCAACTTAATTAACAAGATACATTTATGGGACTGAATTTAAGAATGATATGTAAAAAACTCACAAAAATTGGGATAAAATATGTGTGACCATGATTACAGGGAGTAAACAACGAGACTAAGAAATACAATCATTACTAGGAGGGTTGGAGAGGTATAGGGACTTGATAAATCATATATATTCACAAATGTATCATGCCATTCAAGGGTTTATACAAAAGAAGGATGTGACAATTTGTAGACCTCTCACAGACGTATAATGTTAGTCTGATGCCTTTCACCTACAACTCTTACCTACAGAAGATGGGATTATATAAAAAAATTCTAACTTACGATTGAAGTGATTCCTTGCTCCTTAGAGAACATAGCACATGCAGAAAACACAACAGCTAAAAGAGTACATAAAAAGATACTTAGTGTAGACTTTAAGTACTTAATTCCTGCAGCATAAGTTAACAATGCACAGAATGAAAATAAAGTGCAGAGTAAGTCTGCACGTCCCACTATCCCGGCTACCTGTAAAAATAAAAGAACAATATTTACTGAAACATAAGACAAACTTTGAATAAAGCAAAAGAAATTGTTAAATTATAAGTAATTATTGTGTAAATAATTGAATACTTTGAACTTACTTGCTGATGCATTTAGAAATAATCATTTCATAGATGAAGCTGACCCTTTCACTCATTTGATTTAGTAGGGGGTCAATGTATCAAAAGTATTCACTCAGTTACTCAGTAATAACTTATATTTAACTAGTGAATTCAAGATGATTACAACAAGCAGCTTTAGCGGAAATTATTATTTTATTTGTAGTTTTTGTATTTTACATCTTAAGGCTTTTTTTAAATATATATATATATATTATATATATATATATATATATATATATATATATATATATATAGCGGATTATAAGTGTTTTATATGTGCTTATTTCCAAGAGATTGCAGTTTTGGACTATTGCCTTTAGGTAAGTCTGTCAGTCTCCTATCAAGTCCAAAAAATTCCTATATATATATATATAGATTTTTTGGACTAGGAGACTGACAGACTTACCTTGGTAAGAGTCCACACTGTAGTCTTGAAATAGAAACACCTTAAAAGCACTTAAACAATGATAGACTACAGTGTGGACTCTTACCAAGGTAAGTCTGTCAGTCTCCTAGTCCAAAAAATCTAAATAATCTTTACCAACCAAAACTAACCTAAAAAACTATATATATATATATATATATATATATATATATATATATATATATATATATATATATATATATATATATATATATGAAGTTTGCAACGGAAAAACAATGGATAACGTTAAATATCAAGAATATATATATATATATATATATATATATATATATATATATATATATATATATATATATATATATATATATATATATATAAGACAAGAGTCTTGTACTTGACTCACAGCACTAAACTAGTGTGAAATGCGTCTGTTGAAAAATATCGGAAAGTAGTGTTTTTTTTGCCAAGTGTTATCAATAAGTATACATTATTTTATTACTCTAATTCAAAGTTATGTGCCTAACAGTGAATTAACTAATGAGTAGAGATGAGCCAATTCCGATAAAGTGTCGATTCCGATTTTTTATTTTTAGCCGTTAAAATATGTATGTGGTGTAATTGCTTTGAATGAATTAAAATATTAAAGCGAATATCTATTTGAGATCATAAAAATATTATTACTATTTATGACACAGCAACAAAGAATATCGGAAGCATTTCCGGTCCATTTGTCATAGCCTCTCTTCTGTCTCACTCTCATTCGGTAGGGCTCAACACTTTCTCTGGCTGCCACCACCACTTCATAAAAGTCAAAACATAACACAAAAAAGGTACTTCCAATTTATCCAGTTATATAAACTTAAATGGCTATTACTGAAGTTATATTGTTATTGTGTACTAAAGGCGTAATTGTAAATAAATCATTGCTTTTAATATTTTTCTCAGCCTTTCAAAAATTCCAATTCATAAATCAAGGTCGAATGTTTTGTGTAGTCTAATACATTGAAACGGAACTTTTAAAATGCACCAAATGACCAGGATCGTTACTAAATTCATTATTAGACAGTACCATGTAGGTCTATATAACTTAAAAGAATCGAAAATCGACTTAAGAATCGAAAATCAAAAGAAAATTTTGAGAATAGAAAGCAGAATCGAAAATCAAAAGAAAATTTTGAGAATAGAAATCAGAATCGAAAATTGTAGGTATCGGCTCATCCCTACTAATAAGGAGATGTAGGAAGATAGAAAAGACAATCTAGAAGATTGTAATTGGCTTTTGGAATGTAGTTTTCAGAATGAAGGAATAAGGCCACAGGCTTGAATAAAATATATCTGTTGATGTTTTGCTTTGAAATCAGTCGGTTCCATTTAGTCCTTGACTTGTACTTAAAACTCAGATCTATTTAAAATATGTCTGAACTTTGTTGTTTTTTTATTTTATTTTGTTTATTTTCTTGTGATGATAGTGTGATTTGTTTGTTATCGTAAAATGAAACAATGAGACACTTCTCCTGAAACACCCATAGAAAAACATAGCTGCTAATATAAGGGTAGGTCTAAGATGCAACCTGGAAAAACAGGTGGTCAGATTCAGATTCTCACCGCTGACTGCCCGATTCTGAGCAAGCAGGTGGACAATGAAGACAGAGCTGCGACCAAAACATTGTAGCACGGATATTATAAGTGAACAGGCTGACCAAGAATTTAACTAGTTACCACAAACCCCCTATTCACCTAGATGAGAGATTGGTTGTAACCTTAAGGTAAACAACTTTATATAGTTTTTTTAAATATTTTTTTACAGTTCAATAAATTATTTAAATTAGAAATCAAAACATTTGTAGTAAATTTCCATTGTAATTACCATGAATCTTCATTTCTGAAGAAGTTTTCTCCAGCTGGCTTTGACAATGTTCCTATTAGAATAATATTGAACGTACTCATTCCATATTGGAGGATTAATTTATATTTTTGTAGTCAACTTCTAGATAACCATAAAAAAAATTAAAAATACTTTCCAGTTATTTGAACTGGTAGGTAGCCTGAAACCAGAATGAACAAATCATTCCGGTAAAACTCCCAGTTAGACTGCCAGTGTTCAGATAGTCTGCACACAGGTGCATTATGGCCAATTTCACTTAGCAACATAGGAAATACACACCCCAACTCAGTGGAGACCATTTGATCAGAAAAGGAGCTTGTATTTTGGACGTACCCATAGGCAAGTGTTTATATACTGTGTATTAAACTGTATAAGACATAATTGTATTTTTTAATGAGGTTATATAATTAATAAATATATAAGTCAACAACAATACAAGGTCTGTTCAAAAAATACGCGGACTGAGGTCATAAAAAAAATGTACTTCATTTGGAAGTTACACGTCTGGGTCTCCTTCAAAGTACTCTCCTCCCCAACGCACACACTTATCCCAACGATGTTTCCACTTGTTAAAACAGTCCTGGTACGCTTCTTTTGTGATGGCTTTCAGCTCCTTCATCGCATTTGCCTTAATTTCCAAAATCGTTTCAAATCTTCTTCCTTTGACGGGTTTTTTGAGTTTTGGGAATAAGAAAAAGTCACAAGGAGCAAGGTCAGGTGAGTAGAGGATTGGGAAAGAACAGTGATCAAATGTTTAGCCAAAAACGCACGAGTTCTGAGTGCTGAGTGAGCTAGAGTGTTGTCGTGATGGAAAAACCAGTTATCACTTCTCCACAGTTCTGGCCTTTTGCGTCGGATGGCGTCCCTCAGACGTTTCAGTACTTCAATGTAGGTAATCAGGTTGACTGTAGAGCCTTCAGGGAGGTACTCGTAGTGAACAACACCCTTAGCATCAAAAAAACTGTCAGCATCACCTTCACATTTGACTGAACTTGGCGAGCTTTTTTAGGTCTTCGAGACGTTTGACTCACCCATTGGGATGATTGGATCTTCGTTTCAATGTCTTAACCATACACCCATGATTCATCACCGATTATAATTCTTGACAAAAAGTTCTCATCTTCATTTGAACGATCAAGCAGTTCCCGACAAACCCGGACGCGATTGGCTTTTTGGCTGTCGGTCATCAGGCGTGGCACAAATTTCGCAGCGACACGGTGCATCTTCAAATTTTCGGTCAAAATCTCGTAACAAGATCCAACTTATATCCCACAATCTTCAGAAAGCTCCGTAATGGTCAGACGTCGATTATCTCGCACCAGGGTGTTGATTTTGTCAACGTGTGGGTCGTCAGTTGATGTTGAAGGACGTCCAGGACGCTCATCTTCATCAATCGACTGTCGGCCACCCTTGAAACGTTCATGGCACTTGAAACATGCAGTACGCTTCATGGCAACATCGCCGTAGGCCGTGTTAAGCATGGCAAATGTTACTGTTGCAGATTTCCCTAGTTTTACACAAAATTCACAGCAATTCGTTGCTCCTTCAGGCTGTCCATTTTATAATCCAACAAACAAAAAAAAAGCTCTTTACCAAACTGCATGTAACTCATCAACAAATGAAGATTTCTGCGACTGAAATACCGTGTTTTAATCAGCTGATTTATACGATCCTAGCGACACCAAGCGGATTCTCCTGAAACTAACTTGAGCCACGAAATTCAAACAGTCCGCGTATTTTTTGAACAGACCTCGTATATAAGAAATAACAACAAATGATGTTTTCACTTGACTACATTATTATGTTTCTATGTTTTATTGACAACAATGTGAAGACACCATCAATGTATTTCTTGCAAAACAAATAAATAAAGCTATCTGTTTAAATTCATTATACTGTAAGCAGTAATATATTGTTGATAACAACGATATAAAGCTTACAGTATAACGCAATGAAATACAGTAAAAATAAGTTAACTTACTGCTTCTGTGTGAATAGGGTGAACAGCAAACAACACTGCCGCTATGAATGAAACAAACTTGTTTTGTTTATCTCCGTACAAGGTTTGAAATACAAATAGAGATAGGATTGATACAGCAGCATGTAAAAACACATTTACTACATGAAAACCAAATGGGATAAGTTCACCTCCTGTTAATTCCATGTTCAATCTATAACAATATTGGCAAAGAAACATGCAACGATATCAGTTTAAAATAGTATGCAATAGTTTATAGAACTGTTTAAAGGTTAGTGAATAGTTTAAAAATTGGCTCACTACATGTAATAATTGGGCTCAACTGTTTCCCAAATCTTGACTGGCTTTATCACATCACACTTAGTGTTTACTTAGATGTTTGCAGTTAGTTAAACTAAAATTAGCTATTGTTTTTATTCATTGATACATTTCTTTACTATTTTTCCTAATTATTAAAATTACAGTAAATGTTTATAGTACTTTATTTTTAAAAATATATTTGTTTTTATTATTATCCCAATTATTATAACATCAATATGTTTACCTTGAGAAAACATGATTGTACACATATAATTCTACCTGAATGTTAATATTGTGAGGGGACGATAAGACTTGTGACTTTCTTTTCTAGTCAATTTCGTCCCCCAGAAATCATTATAAAACAACTCAAGAATGGGTGTTGTTTGTTTAACATCTGGATTATTAACAATTGCTTCTGAATCATCATACACAAAATCTCCACTCGTAGAACTAAGGAAGCATACAACAGACATTAGTGCTATGACGGCAACAGCTATTTCGGTCTTACAATCTGAAAAAATAAACTGATTATTTTCAGTTGAACTTTTTGGAAATCTGCAAAATTTTTTTTGAGAATTTATAAAGAATGTATGTCAAAATGGTAAAACTTAACAAAGACTAGAGTCACTCCTGATTTTTTCCATTTCACATGATAATAAAAAATACAGTCTAAATAGTACATAAATACAGTACATAAATAGTGAAGTTGATTGTTGTAATCTTGATGTCAGTGATTAAATCATTAGTAATTCACTAAAACATTTGTAAATATTTTATAACTTGGCTATAGTAGCACTTATTTATATTTGTTGAGGACGGCCGTTTGAGGAGATATGTCCCATTGTCAACTCAAACTTTAACTTCATTATTAATTATTTAAAGAATTAAATGAAAACTTGTTGATGGGTTATGAAACCATCATTTGCAACCTTGAACAAATGCCGCCAGTAGTAATTAGGCTTTGACAATGAAACAAGTTTTGAAACTAATCAACAAGTAAGTTAATAGTTTTCACTTGGTTCTTTAAATAATTACTTATGGTTTAATCACTGAAATCGAGATGATTGCAACAATCAACTTTACTATTTATATTTTGCGACATTTGATAACACTTGTTTTTAGTTTAGACTGTATTTCTTGTAATCATAAATAGTGCTTAAAACTTAAGTAGTGGAAACATAACCTTAGTGTTATAAGACACTTTTTTATCAATATATTTTTCAGGATTAGCCCCAAATGTTATACTACATTTTTTTAAATCAACTATTTAAAATTTGAACTAATAGTAAATGTATCAAATTTATGGTTCCATTTTTTATTATTTTTAGATTTAAATATGTTACATAAACACGTTATACATACTAAACACAGAAATAGTTATTTTAAATGCTGAAAACCAAAAATAGTTATTTGAAAAAGTACAAACTTAAACTAAATTTACAAGTTTTCAAGCAAATCTGTAAACTTGAGGGTTTTTTACAAAACAGATCACTGCCAATATCGTGAATATGTGCACTGGCATGAGTTAAGCCCAGGCAGGTATTAATAGGTTTTCTTATCCTTTTTTTCAATATTCATTCCTCTGTGATTCCCAGTTCTTAGTCTGACTATGGTTTTTTGATAGGGGAATGCATTCTTGGATTTCTCCTTAGGTAGTACTAGAGAAATAAAATACCTTCCGCAACCCAAAGAAAAAGTTTAACCATTCAAGGCAATGGCAATACTTTCTATGATGAATCTGAACACTGAATGTAATTTCTCCATTAAATTACAACATAGACAATTGTGGGTCCATTCCAATTTTTTTCATTTTCAAATATGTTAATCAAAACATTGAAAAACAGAAATAATGGTTACAATTTAACAAAATTACAACAGGGTAAATATTGGTACATAAAACGTGTACCAAGATTTATTAAACTCTAAGTTCATTATTAAAAATAGAGCTCTTATTTTACTTATTTTAATATATCACTATTACTAGCTAAAGGTTAACAGAGTAACAAGAAACATTCAAAAAAATAAACTTAATAAATAACTGGGAGAAATGTCTTCATCAAAACTCAGGAAGAGTCAGTAGAAGTCTAATTATCATCTAAGGTATGCATTAAAAAAAGTTTAAAACCTATGGATCACCATTATTTACACATATATTCAGTATAAAACTGGGTACTTTGATAGACATTTAAATATATTTAATGTTTAAAACCAATGTAGAGTTGTTTAAACTAGTTTCAATATGAAATATCACCATGATTAATTATTTAAAGAACTAAGTGAAAACTTTCAACTTACTATACTGACGCGTTTCGGAACCATCGTTTAATTCACGAAGCCTAACCTGCTAATCTAGTTAGGTTACCTCTACTATGCAAGTTAGGCTTTATCAATGGAACGACGATTTGGAAACGCGTCAGTATAGTAAATTAATAGTTCTCATTAGTTCTTTGATTAATTATTTATGATTTAATCTATGAAATCAATACGATTATAACTAACTTTAAAATGATATTTCAGTAAGAGTTGTAACTCCCATAAAATTGTCAATTATTACATTTTTAGAAATCTTAAATAAAATGCGTGTATGAACTTTTTGTTTAAAGGACAGAAAATATTTAATAAAACGTACACTTCATGTACATACAATTTTGTAAATAGAAAGTTGAGTTAACCTGAAAGGTATACAATAACTTTTAAGAAAATGTTTCCAAAACCAAAATGTATACCTTTTAAATAAAAGTATAAACATGTATAATTACCAGAATACATGTTTTTGTTTTGTTTAAAGAAGATCAAAAATATGTTTTATCTTGTATTTCTCCACAATTTGCATCCCCACAAGTTTTGGAATAAAATAACAAAACAAGAACATTAGCGTTTAAAATTCAAACGGATATGAAGTTTACGTATTTCCTTTTTGATATGAAACATCTGTTCATTATGACACGTTAGTTTAGGTTGTTGTTCGCATTATTTGTTGTCATGTACTCTTAACCTAAAAGTAGCATAAATTGAAATTGTTTTAAATTGTAAGTTATTAATTTATACACAATTTACAGCCTTAAGACTTTTAAGTTATTTATCTTTTACTAAGGGTTAGGTTATAGTATTTTGTTTCGTTTTTCTGTTATTGATTGTTTAAAAAGTAAGTTAAAATAATTTAGTACTTAATAATACCTAATTCTAAATATTTTTTTTTAAACCACGAACATTAATTAATTCTTGTCCATACGTAATGGTTTTTTTACCTGTTTTTCAAATAAAAGTAGCAAATATTTGATTCCATCTTTACTTCAGCTACTAGTTTTTCAAGGCAAGTGCAAAATACTAATACTGTTCATGTATTTTTAGGGCAAATATTGAGCTGTAATGCTACATGTAAACATAATGTTTGTAGTCCAGTATTGTTTAGAAGGTATTCCCTTCTTAAAATCTATAAGAAAGATAAGTCTTTGGCTTCTTGTTTTGGGATCAATTTACAAGAAGGTAAATCTTTACCTTCTTTCTAAAACAATCAGCTGCGGAATTTAACAAACTAAAATTTTTGTGGCTACTTTTACATAAAAATAACCTAGAACTTATCATTTTTATCCAATTTTATCAAAAGATATTGAATAATGTGAACACAACGAAATTTTAGTGTTGTTTAATGTTAAGTTGTTCTCAACAAGTTCTTCAATATTGGAATCATTAAGTATTTAAAAAAGTTAGTACCATTTTTTATATTAGTTTGGAAGTTGTTAATTAGTTTATTAATAAAGTAGAAAGATTAACTAATTAGTAGCCGAACTAGTAGATAGCCAGGATAAAATTCCAATAGGAGTATGTCTAGGTAGGTTAGGACAACACCCAGGTAGGATTAGAGAAAGATTTGACTGATAAAGTTTCTCTGAAATGTGTCGACGAGAGTTAGTATGACGATCTCAGGAATAAAAGAAAACCATGATACTGAACATATTAAATATCAAGTGAGATTCATGTTTATGTACATTCATTGTGTAATTGTTAAGGAAACAATGATGAATACTATTATATAGTATAAGATAAATAAAAGATTCCCACAGTAGCCTTTATTCGTGTTTATTATATAAATTACTAGTTCTACACGTTAATTCTATAACAAGTTTTATTATAAAAGAAAACACAATACTACTTCAAAATTGCCTGTTGATTTGATCATTAATTTAAACACCATATGAGTGGGATTGAGACTTATATAAGTATCATTCTCATCAATTTTTTAAAAGGGATTTTGATTTCTTAAAACTTGAGTTGAAATTTTTTTAATTTAAAAAAAACATTACCAAAAAATTATTTTGAAAAATAGCCTTTTTTCAATTTAAAAAAACAAGGTTTACTGTTTTCATAAGCACGTTCTCTAAAAGTTTTTTTAAAAATTTAATATAAGTTCTGTATTTTGTTAATTTTAGGTTAAAACATGGAGGCATTATATCATCAAACCAACAGATTATTACAAGAAACTCAGCAATGTTTTCAGAAGTTAGAGAAAAACAAAGGTTTAAATACAGATTCTATTGAAGCAGAGATCCAAGTTAGAATTGATTCAATAATCAGGTACCTACAGGTATTTCTTTTAAAATATCAAAGAGACCATTTCTAGGATCATTAACACTCCACTCATTTTAAAAGTTATTATTTAATTTCTGTTAGTGATTTGTATAGGAGCACGGATAATTCCTTTGTGAGCCATCTCTAGTGTTGCTAATATTTCTGAGTAAAAATATCTGTGAAATATTTCATTAAATTTTTTTTGTTTGTAAATAGTGACTAAACTATTCCGAGCTCCTCCTCGGAAGATCATTAGGTTCTCACTTTGCATTCTCTCGTGATTTATTTAACTACAGTAAAACCTTTCAAATCCGAACCCCTGCGAAATCCGAACATGATTTGATGAAAACCAAATTTTAAAAAGTATCTAAAAGTTAATGAATTATGTACTGAAAGTTTGCTACTTATGTAAAACAGGACTGAGATGTGCAAAATATTGGAATTTACACTGTTAAAACATGATATAATATGAAGGCCTATACTGTATTACTGTATCACTTCATTAACATAGAATTTATTGGCAGTATAGTAAAAATTAAAAAGACACACACTAAACTATATGTTTCTCTTAAAAAGAAAAAACATAAACACTTGACTATATTTTTCATTTAAAATCAGTAATCTTCATCTGGCGAAGCGACGTAAACCTTCCCGAGGATGCGATGATGAGCCACCGTTACATTAGCATAACATCATTATGTGTTGCAGGTGCATATTGTTCTACGTAACGCTACGCAATGTCGAGAGCGGCAGCAGTGTCGGCATGAGTTACAGTATTCATAGAGGCATCGTGAATAGCTATTCCTATCTGCTACACTCTAATCGTGTTGATTCTGGATCATAGACACCAAGACATGCTTGGTTTATTCTTCATTGTTATCTAGTGCTGTACACTCTTCTAGGCAACTTTTTTCAGCATCTTCACATTCTGGTATTCTTTGAATGAGAGCTGAAAGAGCTCAGTTTCATTATCCCGTGTTCTAAGTGGTGTTTTCACAAATTCGAGGCTAGGCCAGAACTTCTTCCAAGATTTCTGCAGGTTAGTGTTCCTAATATTATTCCAGGATTCAGCTACCCAGTAAATTACATCCTTTATTGTAATCGTCTTAAGTTTGTCTGGAATAGAAAGAGAAAAATCTTCTTCAATTAATGTTTGCAGAAGCTTTTTTCTGTAGCTCAGTTTCATGTTCTGCAGCACACCTTGATCCATAGGCTGAAGCAACGATGTCACGTTATGTGGAAGAAAAATTGCTTTTATGTCTTTACATACCAACTGAATGTCTGAAGAATGTGAAGGAACATTGTCTATCAAAAGTAGAGCTTTTGGTGGCAGTCCATGTTTTTCATTAAATTTTGTTACTGAAAATATTATCACTCCTTGAAAATATTACCAGTCATCCACGCCTTACACTGATTTCTGTAATATACAGGGAGAGGATTCAAGTTCATATTTTTAGGGCTCGTGGCTTGGCAGATTTTCTAATCACCATTATTTGTAGCTTATTTATAATCATGCGGCATTACTGTAAGCTAAAACTGTGAGACGCTCTTTGCTCGTTTTAAAACCTGGCGCAGAAGATTTCTCTTTAGAAGCAAAACTTTTAGTGGAAAGGGCTTTAAAATTCAATTCGGTCTTGTCCGCATTATACACTTGCGGGGTGAGTAATTTTCAGACAAAATCAAATCTGTGAATTCGTCTAAATATTCTTTTGCAGCAAGATTATCAGCTGATAATTTCTCCCTGCTTATCGTTAGTTATATGATTCTGTGCCTTCTCTTCCATCCATCCAACTATCTATTGCTAGCAGTGAATTTCAAATCACCATTTATTAATTGGTTTAACTGTAATGCCTTTTTTTGTATTAATGGGCCAATAATAAGAACTCCTTTCTGCCTCTCCTATGTAAACCATAAAAATAGAGCCTCTTCAATTTTTTCATTCACAGAAACTTTCAAGTGATGGCGTTGTTGCAAAGACTTTTTACTTGTAGCACTGAAAAACTTTAATTTTTGATACAGAAATATGTAATGAGTGCTCTAATATTGTTTGTTAATAAAGAACGCACTTCATGTAAAAAACCCAGCAAATCCAAACTTTTTCGGCAAATCAGTACTTTTCCAAATCCAAACAGGCTATAGCCCCAATTAGTTCGAATTTTAGAGGATCCATTGTATCAAAATATAAGTCTCTTTGAAACTTCTTTCAATGGTTTCAGAAGAAATTTTTTCCCCACTTAATACATTCCATTCACATAAATTTCTATAAATTGCTTTACAACTCTTCCTACCTTTGTTAAGGCGTAGTTACCATTAGATGTCCATTCTACTTATAACCATCTCAGCTTTTTCTTAAACCATTTATTCACTGCGGCATCAAAGGCTGAAGGCTAGAAATTAGCCCTCTCAAACTAATAGCAAGGTAAGGATTCATTCACCACCAACAACATTCATATCTTGAAATTGCCAACATCATAATGATAGTACATTGTAGTTTTTCAGCCCTAGTTATTTTTACCAGTGCAATATCTGTCTTGTATATATAAATACATGCTCTTTGATGTTTATTGTTCTACGGCCAAGAATATTAAAAATATAACATTGTTTGATCTGTGTTTCCTATCTGCGAGAGAAGAAATTAGTCTTGTTGCTGTAGCAAGAGGTGTTAGTAAAACCATTACTTTATCTGTGTATTCTTCAGGTACAGTGAAGTACACACTTAAAAACTCAGATGGTTTCTTCATATTAAGCACAAAGCCCAGCCCTGTTTACTTTCAATTCATTTTCAACAATTCATATTAACTTCGACCTTCATTTGTAGCATTTCTTGAGACACATGGTAACCGACATGTCTAGTTTTTACACAATGCTTGACTGTATACCTGCTGTGTAAAGAATTTGGTAGAATGCCAGTTATTAACTTTTTAGTTTAATGGCTATTATTTTTCAATATATATTATTTGTTTGTTTTAGAATTGAGAAGGGTCATAATCTACCTCTAAGTAAATATGGTAAATGAGAAATTGATTTTGTAAAAAATAAAATGATAATAAAAAAATGCAGTTTATTAATATAGTATTAAATACATAGTGTTGAAGTAAGTAGACTACAATAATTACCCACCAATTTTACTTTTTTTTTTCAAAAGTAAATTACATTATTTGCTACATTTTATATATATATTTTTTTTTTGACAAAATAGACTTTTGGTACAACAAGGAATAGACTTTATTTAAATTAGATTTGCTTTTAAAAACATATGAATCAGATACAAGTAATTTGCAGTTTTATTTTTGTCCTTTTGTTAAAATTATAAGTTTAAATTCAAATATAAAATAAGTAGGCTATTATACTTACTTTATTATTGAAAATTATTGCTAATTAATAAGCAGTATTTTTTAATGATTTAGATTTTTAATTTAGTCAATATAAATAATAAAATCAAATGTTTTGCAGCAATTGTGAAAGGTTAGACATTTTAGTTCATAAAGAACCAGTTGGTCGAAGGCAAAATGCAAAGATTAGAGTTGATCAAATCAAGTATGATAACCAACACTTACAAGTAAGTTCAATGTAGTATTATTTGAATGTCATCAGTTAGAGTATTTGATTCTGCTTTTTATGTTTAATATTATTTTATTGACTATTTATAGATAATGTCTTTATCTTTACCTTTGGTATAAGTAACCCATTTCCCTTACAAGTGTTGTCACCAAAATTATCTTCAATAAGAAAAATTGTTTTATGCACATATAAAAAGATAAGCAATTTCTGTTATAGTAGGCTTTTTTTATTAGTCCTCTTTATGTATTCAGTGTCACTAAAACAAAGGTAGCAACCAATTCCTTGGTTTAATATTTAAAGAGACTTAGTTAATTTGATGTTATGGTCTATTTATAAATTTAAGTAAATTCTAATTCAAAATGGTTTTTAATTAGGCTGCTCTAAGAATGCACCAGCATGAAATTTATAGAAGACGACAAGAGGAAATTGAAAGGGAAGAGCTTTTAAGTCGCAGATTTGTTCATAATCCTTCAGACCAAGATACAGCCATTTTTATTGACCATTCCCTTCAACATAACATGTCATTACAGGTACGTAGGACTTATTCAAATAAAGAAAAACAAATCATAAGTAAATTTTGAGAAAAATTATGTATCAAATAATATCAATTTCTTTCCATTTTAATTAGATATAATACATCTACTATGATGAATGTATAATTTTCTTTCATGAAAAAAGCAACTAGTCCTTCAGATAACACTACAAATTAAATATTAGATTTGCTGCCAACTGTGCCATTATGGTAACTCTGCCTTAGTGACACTTCTGGGCACTCCCTATATAAATACTCAGATAGTTGTGAATGTAAGCGGACGTCTGTGTTAACAATTTTGAGATTTCAGCTCTTTTAATGATCATAGTGACAGTGTTGAGATTTGTAAGAGTGTTGCAGACCGGCAATATAAAATTTAATTGGCTGTATATGAGATGGAATCCACATTACTTTCAACCAGCCGTCTTGAATTATATCATAAAAATATGTATTATAAGTAAAATATGTACGATTTTAATAAATTTAGTAATTATTAGAGAATTTATCATTTTAGCCTGAGTTTATAAATGTTATTTACAAAAATGTTATCACCACTGTCAAGCATGTGGCCCTATAGGGCACTTTACTTTGTATCAAGGGCGGATCCAGGATAGACTATTGAGGGAGGACACAATGGCAGGAAAACATGAGGTGGTTAAGAGCAGAAAAATTTCAAAAATAAAGGCCTTGAAATGAAATTTTAAGCTATTCTTGTACTCAAACATTTCAGGAAATTTGGAGTTTTTCATTCATTTTACCTGAATTTACATAGATACCAAAATTATTATTCTTTAACTTTCATCGTTTCATCAAACGGCTCGGTCTGATGATTCAGAGTCGTACTTCACAGACTGTTAGTATAGCCGAACCGGTACAGAACTAGTGTGCAACTTGTAATATACCAGTGTAGTTTATGCTGGGTGGAACTACCAATGCTATCAGAGGAATTTCTACACCTAACATTACATAAATGTAAAAACAATATACATTGCTTTAAAATAAAAGTGAAATAAAAATACATGTTTATAAGTAGGCCTAAACTGCAATAAATTTAAATGTGTTCAGAATATGAAAAATATATTTATAAAATAGAAATAGTACCCAAATCCTCAGGGGGTGCAATTGCCCCTCCTCTTCAGCTGCCCTTTCTTTGTATTAAGTAGTGAGTACTTAATTCATTTATAATAATCTTGACATGGTAGTTTTATACTATTAAATGATAATTTTAAATTGCCAACATATAAAAATATCAATTAAAAACTTTAATGAAACCATAATAAATATTGATCAACGGTGAATGTACTTGTTACGTACTTTTCTTTAAATTAAAGATAATTTAAAAGACAGTGTAAATGCTTCAGAGAGGGACTCCTTATCGGCCAACCTTTGTCTCTTACAAGTTTCGGTACGGCCCAGTTCCTTTCGAATCGTCGGTTAAACGACATCTCTCCCGTCACTCTCGACGTGACGTAGTTTTTGTGTGTTCTAAACGAGGCTCGGTTTAGACCATTTCTCTCTCTTTGTTTCTCCTGTCGTGTGGCGATGGTACTCTTAACATTAATAGTGACATTTTGAATATAAGTGATTTCTTTAAGTTCAACAAGTAATTGATAAGTGCGGAAAAGGGTGCACCCGAATAACTGTCCGAAAAGTGGTGGTACTTCGCCCAGTGAGGTATGTACAAAACGTCAACTTCATTCATTTAATTATTTAAGGTCCTCCGGAAATCAATGTTGCCGTTATATGGCAAATTATTTAACATTTTTGGTCCTCCGGGCCGGATCTTTTGAAAAGGTCCTATGTTAAAATATGTCCACAAGTGTGACGTACATATTTCCAACCACACGCAATATCTTGTCCTTGTTACAAGGCTTACCTCACTCAATTTCTTATCTATCAGCTGTTCAAATACAGTAGATTATAACAAACCCTCTGTGAAAGCATATCTTTATAATTAACTACGCTTGTCTATTTGTAAACAATTCGTATGATTCAAAGTTTATGTTTCTCACTCATACTATGTTAATAGGCTAATATATTTATAAATATTTTCTGCTATTTAGTATGGTAAAAGAAGTCACCTATGATTTCACTGCTTGTAAATTGCAAATTTATATTTATTAAGGCTTATTGTTTTGAAGCAGATCATTCAGTTACATGCTGTCTAATGTAATTGTAATTATTTCTTTTTAAAATATTTACATTTTTCATAATTTGTATTGAACGTTTTTTTGATTGCAATTATTGGAAGATATCTTGTTATTGTAACCTTGAATAAGAGACATTTGTTTACTTCAACTGTTTACGTCCGTTCATAAGTTCAAACATTCAATATTTACATTTCTTTGTGAGAAACTAGTTTATGCTTTCTCTATCGCTCTTGCTATTAGTATAGCATATTTTGTTAGTGTATTTAAAGAGCCTTATTGTTATTGTAGATATAATTTAATTCTACAAAATGGCCAAATCACTAAGGGTAATCACTGCTAAGAAGGAAGCTCTATTTTCCCAGATCCAATCTATTTATGATCTCACGAAAAAGATTTCTGATAAAGCGATCATGCAGGAATTAATGATCCGAGCTCCCTCTGTCGCTAGCATTAAACAAGAATTTTTAGTCACATTGGACTTATTCAATGAACTCTCGTTGGAAAAAGATAACAATTTTATTCCCAATTTCTCAACTTCGGCTGTGGTTAATGACCTTGTTTCTCGCATAAATTACACTGTTGCTTCAATAGAAGCGAAACAAGCTGCTAGGCAAAAAACCGAAGGTAGCTCTTCACTCTCGTCACAAATCCCACTGCGACTTCCAAAATTGGAACTCAAACGTTTCACGGGTGATCCATTTGAATGGATTTCTTTCAAAAATCTCTTTGACTCTACCATACATAAAAATACATCTCTCAATGCTGTCACCAAACTACAGTATTTGCTCAGTGTACTCTCAGGTGAACCATTAAAATTAATTAACTCTTTACCTATTTCGGAAGTTAATTATCAAGTCGCGTATGACCTTCTTATGGAGAGATATCATTCTCCAAGACGATTAATGTCAATTCATCTCAATAGAATTCTCGACTTGCCGAATATCAATTACACTTCTAATCAAATGCGTAACTTTGTTACAAGTTACACAGAGAACACCCAAGCCTTGAAGGGGCTACAAATTGATATCACGAGTAACAATCCCTTATTGTCAGCGATGATTTTACGCAAGCTGGATTCTACTATACTGAAGAAGCTTGAACAATCACAAGATAACACGTCGACCCTGGCAACACCTGCGGAAATTATCAACTTCCTCTCACAAAAATGTAGTGAACTTGAACGCGCGACACTACATTCCTTTTCAACTCTCAACGCTAACTCATTACCTTCAAACTCACCTCAAATTTCAAAGGGAAAACAGTTAATGTATAAGACTCAGGTTAACCGAAAGGGGACTTCGCTGGTGACTTGTAACTCTGTCAATGACACAGCGTCTGAGACAAAGCATCCTTTATGTTTTCTGTGTAAAGGAACAGACCATAAAATCTATTCCTGCCTTAAGTTTAAGGCCAAATCTCCGACAGAGGGTTTGAAGATCGCGAAGTCGTATAGTAGATGTATTTCATGTTTGGGCGCTCACAGTGTGAAGTTTTGTAAATCCAATTCGACTTGTTTTCAATGTAAAAGGAAACATCACACTCTTCTCCATTTCAACAACGATCACCTGCCTCAGCATACACCATTAAAGTCCTCTCTTTCCCAGGACCAAGGTGTAACAGAAGTTGTTCAGTCACCTATTAGTATGACTTCTCAGGCGACTAATCCTGCCTCTCAAAGTACAACTGTGCTTCTGGGCACACTTTTAGTAAAACTCTCCTCTCCTACCGGGACGACTTATGTTTTCCGGGCTCTGGTGGACTCAGGAAGCCAATCCTCATTTATTTCAGAGCAAGTAGCTCAACTAATGTGTGTAACTCGAACGAGAAGTAATCACAACATTGTTGGACTTTCTCAAATTCTTACTCGCTCAAGGGGCATGACCTCTTTAGGCGTGCACACTCTCGATGGCACAGTAATAGCTGCCAAACATAATTTTCTCATTCTCGACAAAATTTGCGTCGATTTACCTCGTACTCACATTGACGTTAAAGTACTAAATAAGGTACAATCTTATACGCTTGCCGACCCTACTTTTCATTTGCCAAGTCGCATTGATATTCTTCTGGGCGGCGCTCTTTTTCCTTTAATATTGACTCCAACTACGCATTCTCTCGGCTCTAATATGCCGTGCCTGATAGGCACTCACTTTGGATTCATGGTTATGGGAGAAGCTCCATGCCTGCCTACCTGTGAAAGGGAATCTAGTGCTAGTATGTCCACCACATTACTCACGGTGAATGACTTGGAACTGCACAATTCTCTACAAAAATTCTGGCAACATGAAGAAGTGCCCTTCACCTCAAAACTCTTACCACATGATCAAGCATGTGAAGCTCATTATGTCGCTACTCATACACGCGACAGTTCAGGTCGTTACTGTGTTCGACTTCCTTTCAAAGAAGATAAACCTCTTCTCGGAACTTCTCGCGGGAACGCGGAAGTACGATTAAAATCTCTCGAGCAAAAGTTCAACTCTAAGCCTCGCTTCAAGCAACTTTATGCAGAATTCATGTCTGACTATTTGACTTCTGGACACATGATACTTGCCCAAAACACTCAGCTCAGTTCACCTCACTACTTTTTACCTCATCATGGGGTTCTAAAGGAATCCAGCACCACTACTCGCCTTCGAACAGTCTTTGATGCCAGTGCAAAAACATCCAACGGTTTCTCTCTCAACGACACCCTGTGGACAGGACAGAAAATGCAGACCAACATTTGTGATCTGTTACTCATGTTTCGCTATCATAATGTGGTTTTTACTTGCGATATACGTCAGATGTATCGTCAGATCAAAGTCCACCCTGATGATCAACCTTATCAGCTGACCATATGGAGGGACCATGTCGATCAACCTATTTCCACTTATCAATTGACCACAGTAACCTATGGACTTAGTTGTTCACCTTACCTGGCGATAAGAACTCTTCATCAGCTCGCCTCCGATGAAGGTGCTTCATTCCCTCAGGCTGCCGAAGTACTCCGCACACAAACGTTTGTCGACGACATTATTGCGGGTGGTGATTCCATTGATGAGGCCTCTCATTTGAAAACTCAGATCATTTCTCTTTTACTTCGAGGTGGCTTCGAATTGCCTTCTCATTATTGGAGGCACGTACCGAGTGAACACAATCCCGCTGACTGCGCGTCACGTGGATTACTTCCTTCAGACCTACCTCAACATAAATTATGGTGGTAAGGACCCTCTTGGTTACAACAGTCGCATGATAACTGGCGTATATCTCATTTTGAGCCTGCAAAACTCATTGACACAGGGGAATATAAACCTATTTCACCTATATCTCTTCTCTCCACTGTTCACTCAGAATGGGACTTGCTGCGGAAATATTCTAGCTTTAGTCGACTGCAGCGTGTAATGGCGTACTTGTTGCGTTTCATACACAACTCTCGTCACTTAGGAAGAACTGTTGGACCTCTCACTACGGGGGAGTTGAACTCAGCCAGAATCCGAATATTCAAATTACTTCAGGCATCCTCCTTCATCGAAGATTTAAAGGCATTAGTACACACCCCTCCTACCAGGGTATCTTCTAGGCTTCGACGATTAACACCATTTCTCGATAGCGATGGTGTCCTGCGAGTTGGTGGACGACTCGAAGCAGCACAGATTCGTTATGAGACACAACATCCGGTGATTTTGCCTAAGAAACACCCTGTGGTTGACTCCTTGATTGACCTATATCATTGGAAATACCTTCATTCTGGAGTTCAACTCACTCAATCACTTCTCGCACAAGAGGTGTGGATATTGTGTGCTCGGAATGTAATCCGTGCACGCGTCTTCAAGTGTATTGTGTGCTTTAAGCACCGACCTAAAAATAAAAATCCTTTTATGGGAAACTTACCTCAACCTCGACTGACCCCTACTCGCCCATTTCTCAACACAGGCATTGATTATGGTGGTCCTTTCACTCTGAAAGTACATAATCTACGCTCTATTCGAACCATCAAGGCATACATCTGTGTCTTTGTTTGCCTTGTCACCAAAGCTGTTCACATTGAGATGGTCACTGATCTCTCGACGGACGCGTTCATCGCAGCATTGACTCGATTTGTGTCTAGACGAGGTCTTTGTCAACACATCTATTCCGACTGCGGAACAAACTTTGTGGGAGCTGACAATGCTCTGCGATCTCTACTCAGGACCTCAGGACAAGATCTCGTTTGTGAATTTTCATTTCAACGTGGAGTTAATTTTCACTTCAATCCTCCTGCTGCACCTCATCAAGGAGGGCTATGGGAAAGCGCAATTAAAAGCGCTAAACATCACTTGCGTCGCGTCATAGGTGAACACGTTCTAACTCTCTCCGAATTCATGACTCTGACAACTCAAGTCGAGTCAATCCTCAACTCTCGACCACTCACACCTTTGTCTAACGATCCTTTCGATCTCACTGCTCTGACCCCAGGACACTTTTTAATTGGAGCTCCACTCGTCGCCGTACCTGAAAGAAATCTGGCTGAAGTCCCTACTAATCGACTTAAGCATTGGCACCTCGTCCATGCTTTTCACCAACGCGTGTGGAAAAGGTGGCAGCTGGAATATCTTCACACTCTACAGCAGCGGACCAAATGGACGGATACGACAGACAACCTTCGTGTGGGCGACCTAGTGCTAGTGCATCAACCTACTCCGCCAAGTGTTCCCTGGCACAGACGGTGTGGTGCGAGTTGTTCAGCTCAAGACACAGCAAGGACTTATAACTCGACCTTCTCATAAGGTTTTCCCCCTGCCCATTAGTGCAGAATAAACTTAAACTTTTTCTCATGTTTCTAGAAAAGGAATTTTTATTTTATTTAGTGTATATTTGTTTTTTGTGAAGAACTCTCAGTTTGTTTATTGATAATTATTGTTTTTTTTCTCTCATGCTGGGGTAGCTTATATTGTATTCTTCTTTGAATCCTAGGAGGATTCAAGGCCCCCGGTATGTTACGTACTTTTCTTTAAATTAAAGATAATTTAAAAGACAGTGTAAATGCTTCAGAGAGGGACTCCTTATCGGCCAACCTTTGTCTCTTACAAGGTTCGGTATGGCCCAGTTCCTTTCGAATCGTCGGTTAAACGACATCTCTCCCGTCACTCTCGACGTGACGTAGTTTTTGTGTGTTCTAAACGAGGCTCGGTTTAGACCATTTCTCTCTCTTTGTTTCTCCTGTCGTGTGGCGAAGGTACTCTTAACATTAATAGTGACATTTTGAATATAAGTGATTTCTTTAAGTTCAACAAGTAATTGATAAGTGCGGAAAAGGGTGCACCCGAATAACTGTCCGAAAAGTGGAGGTACTTCGCCCAGTGAGGTATGTACAAAACGTCAACTTCATTCATTTAATTATTTAAGGTCCTCCGGAAATCAATGTTGCCGTTATATGGCAAAATATTTAACAGTACTAATACCTTATACCTTCAGACTGCCGCGTCTCAAGGTTGAATGCTGCAAATGTATTTAAAAAAATACTTTTTGTAGTGAAAAATAAAGAGGTAGGAAAATTCTGGATAGGTGGAATCTCATCCAAAGTTAAACAAAATATGTTTGGAGCCTCAAATACCAATAATTCATTATATGTCCCAAATAAACCTTGAATGGACATTTAGTTATAATTATTTGATTATTTCAACTAACAGCAAAAACTTCAATTAACTGTAACTCTTTTACCAGTCAGTATTGTAAAAGCAAAATTTATAACAAACTCTGCTTATGTTATTAAACGATTTGTTTCAATTCATAATGAAACCAAAAACAATGCTATCTGCTTTAACGTAGTTTATGATGAACAGTCATAAACTAATTTTAAAGTGATTAATTAAGTTTCACCGAACGTAATGGACTACAAAATTAAAGAGTTTATTCCTATCTAATGGCAGATGCCACTACTCCTCAAAATGCAGATTTTTTAATTCCTAAACTGAACTAAAAACCTGGTGTTCAAAAGAAAATAACTTAATATTTTCAAGTTCTTTATAACCATAGGTAAATACATATGTATGTACATACTGTATTACTTTTCTGTTTTTAATTATTGTTTAGTTCTTTAAAAAGAATTACTTTTATGCTGCAAATACAGGGTGAGTCACGGAAACTTCCTAATTTGTATTTTGAGCAAAGCAGCCACATGTGGTAGGAAAAGGACAGGGAGTATTTCATATGAAAGGCAAGGTCATGAAATTTTGTTTCCCGCCTAGTCAGTTGCAGTTACGCATTGATCAAGTGAGGAGTGTGCGTTTTCCATCAAGGCGTACTTTTCTAATGGCCGTTCCATTATCACTAATCAACGACCCTCATTCTGTACTCGGATCTGTATTCGTCCTTCAGGTCCGGTTCCTGATCGGAAATCGATTGTTACGTGGGTGAACATATTTAGAGCAAGCGGATCTGGAGGTCAGCGGACTGCCACTATACCTAAAAACGTAGAGAGAGTTAGAGTCCTTTCTGTGTTCTCTACACTGTTCAGCACGTAAACGTGCTGCTGCTCTAGGGATTTCAAAGAGCAGTGTGAGACAAATACGCCACAAAGAACTGCGATTTCATCCCTACACAGGGAGCCATGGCCCACACAGGGCAATGTTCAATGGATCTTTTGAGAACATTTTTCAGAGCGCCTCATGTGCTTGAGAGGTGATATTTGACCGGCCCGATCCCTCGGTTTGGCTCTATGCAATTTTTTTTAATGGAGTCTAAACTACCCTGATTGAACAAGCCATGATTCTCTCTATAATCATTCCTTCCTCCATAGTGTACTATCCGTATCCCTTCCACATCTCTCTACTAGGCAACGATAGTCTATACCAGTAGTTCCCAAGCTTTATCAGCTGGCGACACTCCTCTTCTTATCGAAATATCTCCAAGGTCTAAAGGCCCATGGTAGAGTAAAAAACAATATTTCTATCGTATTCCTTCTTTATATATATAATTTGTGGTCTCTCAGGAGCAGTGGAGATACTTCAATATTGCCTCACTTCAAGCCTACACAAACAACAAACCATTAGATGAAGAATTCGGCATTAAAGCAGATATCCTTTATGAAAAGTTTATGTATAGGAAACTACAATTCATGGATTGTACTTCCCAATGAAAGATTAAAAACTCAGAAAAGTTTTAAGCAAGTGGTTGTTAGCAGGAAAATAAATACATCTGAAATTGAGCCACCTCCGCAATTAGTAAACCCATTGGATTTTGTGCAATTTAATGTGTCCTTGGATCTTATAGAGCCAGTGAACAAGTCTATTGACATGCCGGAAAAGATATCCCAAATTGCCTTAGAAACCTTAAACTCGTGTTACCCACAGGACTCCTCGGAGAGAATCTACACAGATGAATCTAGAATGCATGGTGAGACAGGAGCAAGAATATACAATGATTGTTTCTCTCACTATTTTGCACTGAGCAATAACTCAACTGTTTTTGAGGCAGAACTGTTTGCCGTCAACGAGGCTCTTCAACAGCTGATTCTAAGACCATGGCTTAATACCAATATTGTTTTATTGGTTGACTCTAAATCTTCATTACAAGCAATAGCTTCTAATGATAATACAGGCAGTGCAATTATACAGAATATAAAAAGAATTATAAAATTGTAAAAAACAATGTAATCAATATTGTAATGCAGTGGATCCCATCTCATATGGAAATACAAGGAAATGACGCCACAGATGAACTTGCAAAGAGAAGGACTAAAATTGTTCAAAAACCATCAAAAGTTCTATCACTGCAAGTAAAAATAAAATGTATTAAAACATCTTACCAACAAGGTAAGATTGAAGGACAAGTCCTATAATGTGTTTGAGGCAAATAGAACACTCCTGAGAAAAACATCTGTTGCTAACTTCAAACTGGCCACAGGGCATGAGACTGTCTGGCCGGACGTCTCAACAGAACGAAAATATTAGAATCCAACAGGTGCACAATACGTGCATGCCAAACGTCTATTATGGTCAAGGACCACCTCTTGGTGTTCAGTGGACTTGATAACAAAAGACAACAACGAAGGAATTTACCTGGATTGTATTAAGAGGCAAGATCTCGAATGGCGTAAGCCAAGTGAGAAGAAGAAGATAATTTGAGGTCATGTGACACACGGTTTCCAATTATTATATTAATCACTGATTTAAATATAAAACTTACACAATTTGCCGTGGATGCATTTCAATTCCTTCCGGAATCATCTTCAAGTACCTCAAGTCTATACTGTGTGTGAGTTCTTTGCGTTTTATTTTTTATTGCTTTTTGGAACTATGACTTAACAATGTGGCTAAAAGAATACAATTAAAATACAATTTGATTTGCTTTTTTCTATTTTTCTGATTTTTTTAATGGTTTATTTTTTGGTTTCTGATTGTTTTAAGATAGTTAAGATCGAGTCGCGACCTATCTGAATCCCTTTCATGACCCACCGGTTGTAAATAGCTGATCTATACAGTAAATTCTCTGTAATTACAACCCTTTACCTATCCGACCCCTCCAGAAATTCAGTGTTTACTTCAAGGACGGAAGATGTAAACATAACTTGATAGTTTTCACCAAGTGCCCTTTACGCTACCGTTCTAGTTGTGTACCTCTTGGGCTACACACAAACAATTTTGAGCCGTACGTTGTTACAGTATTAATGTACAATGACTGTTAATGAAGTGCAAGTGAACAATATCATTGCAGTGTAGTTGTAAATATATTACATTTTTTTCTTTACTGCTAAAGATAAGGTAACCTTTTATTGTAAAGTACAAACCAGTGCATTCATTCTCGTTTTATTGTTTCAAGTACAGTACAGAACTATTTTCCTATGTTTTCTTTATTTTTGGACAGTACAAGTAAATATTATTCAATATACATTGTGTTTTTTAGTGGATTGTTCGGTAATCCAGCATTTCCAGTAACCTGGCAGTGTCCCAGCCCCATATCTGCTGGATTAGTAAGAGTTTACTGTATAGGTTTTTGCCTTAAAATATTTGAAAATAATAATAAGTTATTTTCAACTTTCAGAATGCTAATAAAGGTGTTGACGACATGCTTCTTTCTGGATCAGGGATACTGGAAAATCTACGAGACCAAAGAAATACAATAAAAGGTGCGCATCGTCGTATGATGGACATAGCGAACACTCTTGGTTTGTCCAACACAACAATGAAGCTCATTGAGCGTAGAGCATATCAAGATAAATATATCCTATTTGGCGGGATGTTAATAACATTAGCTGTTATTGTTATTGTAGTTATGTATTTAACCTGATAGATAATATATTTATATACTAATGTAGATCTATCGTTCTGTTATTTCAACATGAATTCTAAGAGAAAATTTTAACTCGTAATTTCACACAATATTTTCTGGAGGTGATCATGAGAGACATTCAGAGGTATAAATGATGAGGTAGACAAACACATTACTAACCATTAACTGGCAACAACTGTGTAGTGAATATAAAGTTTGACAGTTTTTGTTAAAATGGTTTTCTACCTAACTAGTGATCCATTTAATAATCCATTCACTTAACCCATAAGTGATCTAATTACATACGTGCTGCAGACTCTTAACAGGTACGAATTATTTCCCGCTAAATCAATTTTGTATTTCGCTGCAAAAATATTCCTATTATAAAGCGCTAAATATTATATTTTTTATATGGGTGCAATTTTTTTCATTCTTTAATTTGTACCTTAGTTTATTAGTTGTTAATTGATTATTATGTATAATCGTAATTAGTAAAGACAAATTAGAAGTTACGGTTTGAGGTATGCTTTAGATTCTAGGCTCCCATTGTTATTGTTCATTTCTTACGTACACAAGATACACTAATTATAAAAAAATATGTACATACATTTAAAACAAACATCAGTTACTGGCCGACACTGAGAAAAAGTGTACTGAGCTTCTCACTCCAGTTGACATAAAAACCGTTGAAGCATTCTATTATGTTTAGATGTCTGACAGAAGGACAATTGACCATAAATATCTTTATTTATGCTGTAAGTTTTGGGAATCGAATAATATTCCTTAGAAAAGACCTCTAGTCTTGTGTGTGACATGTCGGAAAATAAACTCTCTTGAAGCAATCAAACAATGTCGACATTCATGACTAGCTGTGCTAGTCTTAAAACCCACTGCTAATAAATTGTAGTGTCTAGCTGACCTCATCTATAAACTGCAATGGGTTAATCATCTGATGTTAGTTCAGGTTTTTAAACCACTGTTATTACAAATATCTCAATTCTTCCTACATGTCACACTTTCCATAAGTTTAAAGAATGGGATTTCTAAGATTTTAAAGCAATTAACATTCATGTCTAATCTCAATCTGAGAACTAGGCAATTATTTATACTGTAATTATAAGATACTTACTTAAGTGAATAAGTAAGGGCTTGCTTCCTGACGTGTTTTGAAACAATCGTTCCTTTTACGAAGCAAGGTCTCTACTGGCGGCATCACGTTAAGTCATCCTATAAAGTTTGTCAGGATGAGATTTATGAGTGTAGAAGGTGTGGGTTATTTTGGATGTGTGCTATGTAATGGAACAGGGTGTAGGCTTCAAAATCTGTGTGGTCATTTAATATGTTTTCCTTATCAGTTGCGTAGTGTTTGTATATCTTGTATTTTCTAAAGTTGTTAGTTTTTTTACTTTGTTTTAATATGTGGAGAATGCTCAAATTAGTATGTATGTCCGTGTGCGGGTGTTGCTTGTTTTTTAGGTGCATTGTGTAGCTGGATTTTGGGTTTGTTTGTGTCTTTGGGCAATGTGTTCTTCAAAGCGTGTGTAGAATCACATACCAGTTTGGCCAATATAATAGCTGGGACAATCGTTATATGTTAATTTGTAAATACCGGATAGTTTGTATTTGTCTGTTTGTTTTTTAAAGGGTTGTATGTGCTGTTTTAAAGTGTTTTTTGTTTTGTAAGATATTTGGTAATGATTTTTTTTGAATGTAGAAGATATTTTTTCTGTTTTTTTGTTGTGGTAGGTGAGGGATATGTATTTGTTGTTTTTTGTGTGGTTTGTCAGCTTGGCCGTTTGATGATGTTTATGTTTAATTTTCATGTGTATGTTGTCTATGAGTGTATGTTGGTAACTGTTGTGTGGTTTATATGTTAGATTGGTAATACATATGATTAGATGTATTATGTACGACAGTATCAGTGGCTGTTGGTTTTCTGTATATTTTGAAATTGTGTTTGGTGATGGTAAGGTCTAAAAAGTTTATTTTATTGTTTTCTTCTAATTCGAGGGTAAATGTGAGGTTTTGGTGTATTGTATTAATGTAATTGTGTAGTTGTTTGATTTGCCGTTGTATAATATTAAAATGTCGTCTATATGTCTTTGGTAATAATTTTTTTTTTTATGATTGTTGTTCTGTAGAATGCATTGTTGTTCAATGTGATGTAGGAATATTTCTGCTAGGATGCCTGAGATGAGGGAACCCATAGGGAGGCTGTCTTTCTGAATGTAGAATTTGTGTTGGTTTGTAAAGTAGTTTTGTGATGTGATGAGTTTAGTGAGCGTTATGATTTCATGAATGAGTTTGTGTGGAGTTTTGTTTGCTGTGAGCATGTTTTGTAGTATTTGGAGTGTTTGTTCAATAGGCACATTAGTGTATAGGTTTTTTATGTCGAAGGCAATGGTGGAGTTGTGTGACATGTGGATGTCTTTAATTTTGTGTATAAGGCCTATGTTATTGTGTATGGATGTGTGATTGTGAAAGTTCATGTTGTCTCTGATAAGTTTGTTTATGTATTTGACTAGCTTATGTGATGGTGTCTGTGTGTGATTGATTAGTGACCGGATGAGTGTGTTTTCTTTGTATATTTTAGGTAAAGCGACAAGCCACTTTAATTATTTATAATTGACAAGAGAAAACTTTTCCTTGATTAATCACTTTAGTGACAAAACATAGGATCATGAAAAAAACTACATAGGCTTTCATAGATAACAAAGATATAGATAGAAAACAACAAATAAATAAATACTGATACCAACATCAGAATTAAAACATAATAAACCAAATAATAAAAGCTACAATATAGGTTTGAATAAAGGTTTATTCATAATTTTTTAGTTTTATAGACTGTTTCTTGTTTATATTTTAATATAGTCAACTTAAACAGTGCATAGTGGTGAGTGTAACCTAGGCAAAATAAACAAACAAAAGCAAAAAAAAAAATGTTCTTGTCCATGACTGACGTCATTGAACAATCCACTGATCTTCAGTGAAATGCATCTGCTGAAAAATATCAGTAAGTGTAGTGGTTTCTGCAAAGTGATACCAATAGTAGTAAAAAAAACCATCTCGATGAAATAAGAATAGTCTTGCAGCGTTACTAACAGTTAAGCGTGTCAAAAACCAAGAACCTCATCAGTAGCTATGTTACATAAAAAAAGCCCTCTCTCCTTGTATTCAGAACTTAACTCTGCAGAAAGAGCTCCTCTTGGAAGAAAATACCTCAGCAAGCACTATATTTTTCTCCACATAAGGCTACCTCAATATAAAGCTACCTTCATGTAATATTGCTTCTTTAGGCAAGTATAAATATTTTTAAAAAAGGTTTTTATCAAAACCATCTAACTTGTATTAAGTTTAGGTACACTGGAAAAAACTCAGATAATCAAAAACTACCAACTAGCTGAACTAGCACAAAAAAACTACAGATTAATTACAAAATAAAATCCTACAGTCAAACATATATTTGTTAATTGCAAACTTTTTGCACTAACCAGCTTCGATTTCTTTTAAAACTAATGCATAGAATCAGGGGGGGCTACAAAATTTATTTTTTGGGGAGTCGTGACTACCGGCCTACCGCCCTCCTCCAGATATTGTTTAAAATTTAAATGGTGTGTTTAAAGACATTTGTACTCCCAGGGCAAAAAGATGTAGCAAGCTAAACAAAAGGGTGATTAATTGCTATTTTATTGTCGCTTGGTGATTATAAATTTTGCTATAATATTATGAGCATTTCTTTTGATCTTAGATATATAACATTTATCTTCTTAAATTGTAAACAATTAAGAAGGATTTTTAACAAATAAATAAAAACAAGTTTGGGGTAGGCCCAGGCCTACCCACTGGAGAAGCTAGTGCGTAGAATACTTAGCTACAATAACATAAATCCTTGTGTGTCTCAATTAACCACTGAAGGAAAATCCCAAATTACATTGAATTCTATTATCTAACCCAGGAAGAAATTACTACAAGGATCAGTTCTACTTCCTGAATGCTTTTTAAGGGGAAGCACAGTTATATTATTTTGATATAGTAAGTTTGACCCTACAAATAGAAAGTAGGAAAATGCATCACATTTTCACTATGCCTATGAATAGGAGAATGCATCTGATTATCACTGTTGTTGTGAGTAATGAAATCCTCTGAATGCTACTATGGCGGTCAGTAGGAGGAAGCATTTGCTTAGAGTAGAAGAATGCACCTGATTTCCTCTGTGTAACAGTGATTAGGAAAATGCATGTGGCTGTCAGTAGGAGGTTGTGTAGGAGAATGAAGGAGAATATCTATTTATCTCTGAGTTGGAGAATGAATCCAAATGACTCTGGCACTAAATAATAGTATGCCTATGTGGCAATGAATGTAAGAAAGTATCTGAATGTCTGTACTTATAAGTAAGAAAATACATCTGTGATTGTGTAGGAGAATGCATCTGAATCTCTCTTTGGCTGTGAGCAATGTAATGCCTCTGTGTCTATGAGGAGGGAAACGTATCTGAATGGCTCAGTGAACATGAGTAGGAGTATGCATTTGTAACTGTGAGTAGGAAAATGCTAATGTGATTGTGTAGCAGAATGCATCTGAATCTCTCTTTGGCTGTGAGCAATGTAATGCCTCTGTGTCTATGAGGAGGGAAACGTATCTGAATGGCTCAGTGAACATGAGTGGGAGTATGCATTTGTAACGTGAGTAGGAAAATGCTAATGTGATTGTATAGGAGAATGCATCTGAATCTCTCTTTGACTGTGAGTAATGTAATGCCTCTGTGTCTATGAGGAGGGAAACGTATCTGAATGGCTCAGTGAACATGAGTAGGAGTATGCATTTGTAACGTAAGTAGGAAAATGCTAATGTGATTGTGTAGCAGAATGCATCTGAATCTCTTTGGCTTCAAGAAATGTAATGCCTCTGTGGCTCTGAGTAGGAAAATGTATCTTAATGTCTCTTTGAGTATAAATAGGAGAATGGATCTGTAACTGTGAGTAGGAGAATGGATCTGTTATTGTGTAGGAGAATGCATCTGAATCTCTCTTTGGCTGTGAGTAATGTAATACCTCAGTGGTTATGAGTAGGAAAATGTATCTGAATGTCTGTGTGAATATGAATAGAAGAATGCATTTGTAACTGTGAGTAGAAGAATGCATCTGAATCTCTCTTTGGTTGTGAGTAATGGTATGCTTCTGTGGCTGTGAGGAGGAAGATGTATCTGAGTGACTCAGTAAATATAGGTAGAAGAATGCATTTGTAATTGTGAGTAGGAGAATGTATCTGTGATTGTGTAGCAGATTGCATCTGAATCTCTCTTTGGCTGTGAGTAATGTGATGTCACTATGGCAATGAGTTAAAAAATATACGCAAATTTCTCTATAAGTATAAGTAGGAAAATGGATCTGTAACTGTGAGGAGGAGAATGCTAATGTGATTGTGTAGCAGAATGCATCTGAGTCTCTCTTTGGCTTCGATCAATGTAGTGCCTCTGTGGTTATGAGAAGGAAAATGTATCTTAATGTCCCTTTGAGTATAAATAGGAGAATGGATCTGTAACTGTGAGTAGGAGAATGTTAATGTGATTATGTAGCAGAATGCATCTGAATCTCTCTTTGGCTTCGATTAATGTAGTGCCTCTTTGGTTATGAGAAGAAAAATATATCTTAACGTCCCTTTGAGTATAAATAGGAGAATGGATCTGTAACTGTGAGTAGGAGAATGCTAATGTGATTATGTAGCAGAATGCATCTGAATCTCTCTTTGGCTTCGATTAATGTAGTGCCTCTGTGGTTATGAGAAGGAAAATGTATCTTAACGTCCCTTTGAGTATAAATAGGAGAATGGATCTGTAACTGTGAGTAGGAGAATGCTAATGTGATTATGTAGCAGAATGCATCTGAATCTCTCTTTGGCTGTGAGCAATGTAATGCCTCTGTGTCTATGAGAAGGGAAACGTATCTGAATGGCTCAGTGAACATGAGTAGGAGTATGTATTTGTAACTGTGAGTAGGAAAATGCTAATGTGATTGTGTAGCAGAATGCATCTGAATCTCTCTTTGGCTGTGAGCAATGTGATGTCACTATGGCAATGAGTTAAAAAATATACGCAAATTTCTCTATAAGTATAAGTAGGAAAATGGATCTGTAACTGTGAGGAGGAGAATGCTAATGTGATTGTGTAGCAGAATGCATCTGAGTCTCTCTTTGGCTTCGATCAATGTAGTGCCTCTGTGGTTATGAGAAGGAAAATGTATCTTAATGTCCCTTTGAGTCTATATAGGAGAATGGATCTGTAACTGTGAGTAGGAGAATGCTAATGTGATTGTGTAGCAGAATGCATCTGAGTCTCTCTTTGGCTTCGATCAATGTAGTGCCTCTGTGGTTATGAGAAGGAAAATGTATCTTAATGTCCCTTTGAGTATAAATAGGAGAATGGATCTGTAACTGTGAGTAGGAAAATGCTAATGTGATTGTGTAGCAGAATGCATCTGAATCTCTCTTTGGCTGTGAGCAATGTGATGTCACTATGGCAATGAGTTAAAAAATATACGCAAATTTCTCTATAAGTATAAGTAGGAAAATGGATCTGTAACTGTGAGGAGGAGAATGCTAATGTGATTGTGTAGCAGAATGCATCTGAGTCTCTCTTTGGCTTCGATCAATGTAGTGCCTCTGTGGTTATGAGAAGGAAAATGTATCTTAATGTCCCTTTGAGTATAAATAGGAGAATGGATCTGTAACTGTGAGTAGGAGAATGCTAATGTGATTATGTAGCAGAATGCATCTGAATCTCTCTTTGGCTTCGATTAATGTAGTGCCTCTGTGGTTATGAGAAGGAAAATGTATCTTAATGTCCCTTTGAGTATAAATAGGAGAATGGATCTGTAACTGTGAGTAGGAGAATGCTAATGTGATTATGTAGCAGAATGCATCTGAATCTCTCTTTGGCTTCGATTAATGTAGTGCCTCTGTGGTTATGAGAAGGAAAATGTATCTTAATGTCCCTTTGAGTATAAATAGGAGAATGGATCTGTAACTGTGAGTAGGAGAATGCTAATGTGATTATGTAGCAGAATGCATCTGAATCTCTCTTTGGCTTCGATTAATGTAGTGCCTCTGTGGTTATGAGAAGGAAAATGTATCTTAATGTCCCTTTGAGTATAAATAGGAGAATGGATCTGTAACTGTGAGTAGGAGAATGTTAATGTGATTATGTAGCAGAATGCATCTGAGTCTCTCTTTGGCTTCGATCAATGTAGTGCCTCTGTGGTTATGAGAAGGAAAATGTATCTTAATGTCCCTTTGAGTATAAATAGGAGAATGGATCTGTAACTGTGAGTAGGAGAATGTTAATGTGATTATGTAGCAGAATGCATCTGAATCTCTCTTTGGCTTCGATTAATGTAGTGCCTCTTTGGTTATGAGAAGGAAAATGTATCTTAATGTCCCTTTGAGTATAAATAGGAGAATGGATCTGTAACTGTGAGTAGGAGAATGTTAATGTGATTGTGTAGCAGATTGCATCTGAATCTCTCTTTGGCTGTGAGTAATGTGATGTCACTATGGCAATGAGTTAAAAAATATACGCAAATTTCTCTATAAGTATAAGTAGGAAAATGGATCTGTAACTGTGAGGAGGAGAATGCTAATGTGATTGTGTAGCAGAATGCATCTAAGTCTCTCTTTGGCTTCGATCAATGTAGTGCCTCTGTGGTTATGAGAAGGAAAATGTATCTTAATGTCCCTTTGAGTATAAATAGGAGAATGGATCTGTAACTGTGAGTAGGAGAATGTTAATGTGATTATGTAGCAGAATGCATCTGAATCTCTCTTTGGCTTCGATTAATGTAGTGCCTCTTTGGTTATGAGAAGAAAAATATATCTTAACGTCCCTTTGAGTATAAATAGGAGAATGGATCTGTAACTGTGAGTAGGAGAATGCTAATGTGATTATGTAGCAGAATGCATCTGAATCTCTCTTTGGCTTCGATTAATGTAGTGCCTCTGTGGTTATGAGAAGGAAAATGTATCTTAACGTCCCTTTGAGTATAAATAGGAGAATGGATCTGTAACTGTGAGTAGGAGAATGCTAATGTGATTATGTAGCAGAATGCATCTGAATCTCTCTTTGGCTGTGAGCAATGTAATGCCTCTGTGTCTATGAGAAGGGAAACGTATCTGAATGGCTCAGTGAACATGAGTAGGAGTATGTATTTGTAACTGTGAGTAGGAAAATGCTAATGTGATTGTGTAGCAGAATGCATCTGAATCTCTCTTTGGCTGTGAGCAATGTGATGTCACTATGGCAATGAGTTAAAAAATATACGCAAATTTCTCTATAAGTATAAGTAGGAAAATGGATCTGTAACTGTGAGGAGGAGAATGCTAATGTGATTGTGTAGCAGAATGCATCTGAGTCTCTCTTTGGCTTCGATCAATGTAGTGCCTCTGTGGTTATGAGAAGGAAAATGTATCTTAATGTCCCTTTGAGTATAAATAGGAGAATGGATCTGTAACTGTGAGTAGGAGAATGCTAATGTGATTATGTAGCAGAATGCATCTGAATCTCTCTTTGGCTTCGATTAATGTAGTGCCTCTGTGGTTATGAGAAGGAAAATGTATCTTAATGTCCCTTTGAGTATAAATAGGAGAATGGATCTGTAACTGTGAGTAGGAAAATGCTAATGTGATTGTGTAGCAGAATGCATCTGAATCTCTCTTTGGCTGTGAGCAATGTGATGTCACTATGGCAATGAGTTAAAAAATATACGCAAATTTCTCTATAAGTATAAGTAGGAAAATGGATCTGTAACTGTGAGGAGGAGAATGCTAATGTGATTGTGTAGCAGAATGCATCTGAGTCTCTCTTTGGCTTCGATCAATGTAGTGCCTCTGTGGTTATGAGAAGGAAAATGTATCTTAATGTCCCTTTGAGTATAAATAGGAGAATGGATCTGTAACTGTGAGTAGGAGAATGCTAATGTGATTATGTAGCAGAATGCATCTGAATCTCTCTTTGGCTTCGATTAATGTAGTGCCTCTGTGGTTATGAGAAGGAAAATGTATCTTAATGTCCCTTTGAGTATAAATAGGAGAATGGATCTGTAACTGTGAGTAGGAAAATGCTAATGTGATTATGTAGCAGAATGCATCTGAATCTCTCTTTGGCTTCGATTAATGTAGTGCCTCTGTGGTTATGAGAAGGAAAATGTATCTTAATGTCCCTTTGAGTATAAATAGGAGAATGGATCTGTAACTGTGAGGAGGAGAATGCTAATGTGATTGTGTAGCAGAATGCATCTGAGTCTCTCTTTGGCTTCGATCAATGTAGTGCCTCTGTGGTTATGAGAAGGAAAATGTATCTTAATGTCCCTTTGAGTATAAATAGGAGAATGGATCTGTAACTGTGAGGAGGAGAATGCTAATGTGATTGTGTAGCAGATTGCATCTGAATCTCTCTTTGGCTGTGAGTAATGTGATGTCACTATGGCAATGAGTTAAAAAATATACGCAAATTTCTCTATAAGTATAAGTAGGAAAATGGATCTGTAACTGTGAGGAGGAGAATGCTAATGTGATTGTGTAGCAGAATGCATCTGAGTCTCTCTTTGGCTTCGATCAATGTAGTGCCTCTGTGGTTATGAGAAGGAAAATGTATCTTAATGTCCCTTTGAGTATAAATAGGAGAATGGATCTGTAACTGTGAGGAGGAGAATGCTAATGTGATTGTGTAGCAGAATGCATCTGAGTCTCTCTTTGGCTTCGATCAATGTAGTGCCTCTGTGGTTATGAGAAGGAAAATGTATCTTAATGTCCCTTTGAGTATAAATAGGAGAATGGATCTGTAACTGTGAGGAGGAGAATGCTAATGTGATTGTGTAGCAGAATGCATCTGAGTCTCTCTTTGGCTTCGATCAATGTAGTGCCTCTGTGGTTATGAGAAGGAAAATGTATCTTAATGTCCCTTTGAGTATAAATAGGAGAATGGATCTGTAACTGTGAGTAGGAGAATGCTAATGTGATTATGTAGCAGAATGCATCTGAATCTCTCTTTGGCTTCGATTAATGTAGTGCCTCTGTGGTTATGAGAAGGAAAATGTATCTTAATGTCCCTTTGAGTATAAATAGGAGAATGGATCTGTAACTGTGAGTAGGAGAATGCTAATGTGATTATGTAGCAGAATGCATCTGAATCTCTCTTTGGCTTCGATTAATGTAGTGCCTCTGTGGTTATGAGAAGGAAAATGTATCTTAATGTCCCTTTGAGTATAAATAGGAGAATGGATCTGTAACTGTGAGTAGGAGAATGCTAATGTGATTATGTAGCAGAATGCATCTGAATCTCTCTTTGGCTTCGATTAATGTAGTGCCTCTGTGGTTATGAGAAGAAAAATGTATCTTAATGTCCCTTTGAGTATAAATAGGAGAATGGATCTGTAACTGTGAGTAGGAGAATGTTAATGTGATTATGTAGCAGAATGCATCTGAATCTCTCTTTGGCTTCGATTAATGTAGTGCCTCTGTGGTTATGAGAAGGAAAATGTATCTTAATGTCCCTTTGAGTATAAATAGGAGAATGGATCTGTAACTGTGAGTAGGAGAATGCTAATGTGATTATGTAGCAGAATGCATCTGAATCTCTCTTTGGCTTCGATTAATGTAGTGCCTCTGTGGTTATGAGAAGGAAAATATATCTTAACGTCCCTTTGAGTATAAATAGGAGAATGGATCTGTAACTGTGAGTAGGAGAATGCTAATGTGATTATGTAGCAGAATGCATCTGAATCTCTCTTTGGCTTCGATTAATGTAGTGCCTCTTTGGTTATGAGAAGAAAAATATATCTTAACGTCCCTTTGAGTATAAATAGGAGAATGGATCTGTAACTGTGAGTAGGAGAATGCTAATGTGATTATGTAGCAGAATGCATCTGAATCTCTCTTTGGCTGTGAGCAATGTAATGCCTCTGTGTCTATGAGAAGGGAAACGTATCTGAATGGCTCAGTGAACATGAGTAGGAGTATGTATTTGTAACTGTGAGTAGGAAAATGCTAATGTGATTGTGTAGCAGAATGCATCTGAATCTCTCTTTGGCTGTGAGCAATGTAATGCCTCTGTGTCTATGAGAAGGGAAACGTATCTGAATGGCTCAGTGAACATGAGTAGGAGTATGTATTTGTAACTGTGAGTAGGAAAATGCTAATGTGATTGTGTAGCAGAATGCATCTGAATCTCTCTTTGGCTGTGAGCAATGTAATGCCTCTGTGTCTATGAGGAGGGAAACGTATCTGAATGGCTCAGTGAACATGAGTGGGAGTATGCATTTGTAACGTGAGTAGGAAAATGCTAATGTGATTGTATAGGAGAATGCATCTGAATCTCTCTTTGACTGTGAGTAATGTAATGCCTCTGTGTCTATGAGGAGGGAAACGTATCTGAATGGCTCAGTGAACATGAGTAGGAGTATGCATTTGTAACGTAAGTAGGAAAATGCTAATGTGATTGTGTAGCAGAATGCATCTGAATCTCTTTGGCTTCAAGAAATGTAATGCCTCTGTGGCTCTGAGTAGGAAAATGTATCTTAATGTCTCTTTGAGTATAAATAGGAGAATGGATCTGTAACTGTGAGTAGGAGAATGGATCTGTTATTGTGTAGGAGAATGCATCTGAATCTCTCTTTGGCTGTGAGTAATGTAATACCTCAGTGGTTATGAGTAGGAAAATGTATCTGAATGTCTGTGTGAATATGAATAGAAGAATGCATTTGTAACTGTGAGTAGAAGAATGCATCTGAATCTCTCTTTGGTTGTGAGTAATGGTATGCTTCTGTGGCTGTGAGGAGGAAGATGTATCTGAGTGACTCAGTAAATATAGGTAGAAGAATGCATTTGTAATTGTGAGTAGGAGAATGTATCTGTGATTGTGTAGCAGATTGCATCTGAATCTCTCTTTGGCTGTGAGTAATGTGATGTCACTATGGCAATGAGTTAAAAAATATACGCAAATTTCTCTATAAGTATAAGTAGGAAAATGGATCTGTAACTGTGAGGAGGAGAATGCTAATGTGATTGTGTAGCAGAATGCATCTGAGTCTCTCTTTGGCTTCGATCAATGTAGTGCCTCTGTGGTTATGAGAAGGAAAATGTATCTTAATGTCCCTTTGAGTATAAATAGGAGAATGGATCTGTAACTGTGAGTAGGAGAATGTTAATGTGATTATGTAGCAGAATGCATCTGAATCTCTCTTTGGCTTCGATTAATGTAGTGCCTCTTTGGTTATGAGAAGAAAAATATATCTTAACGTCCCTTTGAGTATAAATAGGAGAATGGATCTGTAACTGTGAGTAGGAGAATGCTAATGTGATTATGTAGCAGAATGCATCTGAATCTCTCTTTGGCTTCGATTAATGTAGTGCCTCTGTGGTTATGAGAAGGAAAATGTATCTTAACGTCCCTTTGAGTATAAATAGGAGAATGGATCTGTAACTGTGAGTAGGAGAATGCTAATGTGATTATGTAGCAGAATGCATCTGAATCTCTCTTTGGCTGTGAGCAATGTAATGCCTCTGTGTCTATGAGAAGGGAAACGTATCTGAATGGCTCAGTGAACATGAGTAGGAGTATGTATTTGTAACTGTGAGTAGGAAAATGCTAATGTGATTGTGTAGCAGATTGCATCTGAATCTCTCTTTGGCTGTGAGTAATGTGATGTCACTATGGCAATGAGTTAAAAAATATACGCAAATTTCTCTATAAGTATAAGTAGGAAAATGGATCTGTAACTGTGAGGAGGAGAATGCTAATGTGATTGTGTAGCAGAATGCATCTGAGTCTCTCTTTGGCTTCGATCAATGTAGTGCCTCTGTGGTTATGAGAAGGAAAATGTATCTTAATGTCCCTTTGAGTATAAATAGGAGAATGGATCTGTAACTGTGAGTAGGAAAATGCTAATGTGATTGTGTAGCAGATTGCATCTGAATCTCTCTTTGGCTGTGAGTAATGTGATGTCACTATGGCAATGAGTTAAAAAATATACGCAAATTTCTCTATAAGTATAAGTAGGAAAATGGATCTGTAACTGTGAGGAGGAGAATGCTAATGTGATTGTGTAGCAGAATGCATCTGAGTCTCTCTTTGGCTTCGATCAATGTAGTGCCTCTGTGGTTATGAGAAGGAAAATGTATCTTAATGTCCCTTTGAGTATAAATAGGAGAATGGATCTGTAACTGTGAGTAGGAAAATGCTAATGTGATTGTGTAGCAGATTGCATCTGAATCTCTCTTTGGCTGTGAGTAATGTGATGTCACTATGGCAATGAGTTAAAAAATATACGCAAATTTCTCTATAAGTATAAGTAGGAAAATGGATCTGTAACTGTGAGGAGGAGAATGCTAATGTGATTGTGTAGCAGAATGCATCTGAGTCTCTCTTTGGCTTCGATCAATGTAGTGCCTCTGTGGTTATGAGAAGGAAAATGTATCTTAATGTCCCTTTGAGTATAAATAGGAGAATGGATCTGTAACTGTGAGTAGGAGAATGTTAATGTGATTATGTAGCAGAATGCATCTGAATCTCTCTTTGGCTTCGATTAATGTAGTGCCTCTGTGGTTATGAGAAGGAAAATGTATCTTAATGTCCCTTTGAGTATAAATAGGAGAATGGATCTGTAACTGTGAGTAGGAGAATGCTAATGTGATTATGTAGCAGAATGCATCTGAATCTCTCTTTGGCTTCGATTAATGTAGTGCCTCTGTGGTTATGAGAAGGAAAATGTATCTTAACGTCCCTTTGAGTATAAATAGGAGAATGGATCTGTAACTGTGAGTAGGAGAATGCTAATGTGATTATGTAGCAGAATGCATCTGAATCTCTCTTTGGCTGTGAGCAATGTAATGCCTCTGTGTCTATGAGAAGGGAAACGTATCTGAATGGCTCAGTGAACATGAGTAGGAGTATGTATTTGTAACTGTGAGTAGGAAAATGCTAATGTGATTGTGTAGCAGATTGCATCTGAATCTCTCTTTGGCTGTGAGTAATGTGATGTCACTATGGCAATGAGTTAAAAAATATACGCAAATTTCTCTATAAGTATAAGTAGGAAAATGGATCTGTAACTGTGAGGAGGAGAATGCTAATGTGATTGTGTAGCAGAATGCATCTGAGTCTCTCTTTGGCTTCGATCAATGTAGTGCCTCTGTGGTTATGAGAAGGAAAATGTATCTTAATGTCCCTTTGAGTATAAATAGGAGAATGGATCTGTAACTGTGAGTAGGAGAATGTTAATGTGATTATGTAGCAGAATGCATCTGAATCTCTCTTTGGCTTCGATTAATGTAGTGCCTCTGTGGTTATGAGAAGGAAAATGTATCTTAATGTCCCTTTGAGTATAAATAGGAGAATGGATCTGTAACTGTGAGTAGGAGAATGCTAATGTGATTATGTAGCAGAATGCATCTGAATCTCTCTTTGGCTTCGATTAATGTAGTGCCTCTGTGGTTATGAGAAGGAAAATGTATCTTAACGTCCCTTTGAGTATAAATAGGAGAATGGATCTGTAACTGTGAGTAGGAGAATGCTAATGTGATTATGTAGCAGAATGCATCTGAATCTCTCTTTGGCTGTGAGCAATGTAATGCCTCTGTGTCTATGAGAAGGGAAACGTATCTGAATGGCTCAGTGAACATGAGTAGGAGTATGTATTTGTAACTGTGAGTAGGAAAATGCTAATGTGATTGTGTAGCAGATTGCATCTGAATCTCTCTTTGGCTGTGAGTAATGTGATGTCACTATGGCAATGAGTTAAAAAATATACGCAAATTTCTCTATAAGTATAAGTAGGAAAATGGATCTGTAACTGTGAGGAGGAGAATGCTAATGTGATTGTGTAGCAGAATGCATCTGAGTCTCTCTTTGGCTTCGATCAATGTAGTGCCTCTGTGGTTATGAGAAGGAAAATGTATCTTAATGTCCCTTTGAGTATAAATAGGAGAATGGATCTGTAACTGTGAGTAGGAGAATGTTAATGTGATTATGTAGCAGAATGCATCTGAATCTCTCTTTGGCTTCGATTAATGTAGTGCCTCTGTGGTTATGAGAAGGAAAATGTATCTTAATGTCCCTTTGAGTATAAATAGGAGAATGGATCTGTAACTGTGAGTAGGAGAATGCTAATGTGATTATGTAGCAGAATGCATCTGAATCTCTCTTTGGCTTCGATTAATGTAGTGCCTCTGTGGTTATGAGAAGGAAAATATATCTTAACGTCCCTTTGAGTATAAATAGGAGAATGGATCTGTAACTGTGAGTAGGAGAATGCTAATGTGATTATGTAGCAGAATGCATCTGAATCTCTCTTTGGCTTCGATTAATGTAGTGCCTCTGTGGTTATGAGAAGAAAAATGTATCTTAATGTCCCTTTGAGTATAAATAGGAGAATGGATCTGTAACTGTGAGTAGGAGAATGCTAATGTGATTATGTAGCAGAATGCATCTGAATCTCTCTTTGGCTTCGATTAATGTAGTGCCTCTGTGGTTATGAGAAGGAAAATGTATCTTAACGTCCCTTTGAGTATAAATAGGAGAATGGATCTGTAACTGTGAGTAGGAGAATGCTAATGTGATTATGTAGCAGAATGCATCTGAATCTCTCTTTGGCTGTGAGCAATGTAATGCCTCTGTGTCTATGAGAAGGGAAACGTATCTGAATGGCTCAGTGAACATGAGTAGGAGTATGTATTTGTAACTGTGAGTAGGAAAATGCTAATGTGATTGTGTAGCAGATTGCATCTGAATCTCTCTTTGGCTGTGAGTAATGTGATGTCACTATGGCAATGAGTTAAAAAATATACGCAAATTTCTCTATAAGTATAAGTAGGAAAATGGATCTGTAACTGTGAGGAGGAGAATGCTAATGTGATTGTGTAGCAGAATGCATCTGAGTCTCTCTTTGGCTTCGATCAATGTAGTGCCTCTGTGGTTATGAGAAGGAAAATGTATCTTAATGTCCCTTTGAGTATAAATAGGAGAATGGATCTGTAACTGTGAGTAGGAGAATGTTAATGTGATTATGTAGCAGAATGCATCTGAATCTCTCTTTGGCTTCGATTAATGTAGTGCCTCTGTGGTTATGAGAAGGAAAATGTATCTTAATGTCCCTTTGAGTATAAATAGGAGAATGGATCTGTAACTGTGAGTAGGAGAATGCTAATGTGATTATGTAGCAGAATGCATCTGAATCTCTCTTTGGCTTCGATTAATGTAGTGCCTCTGTGGTTATGAGAAGGAAAATATATCTTAACGTCCCTTTGAGTATAAATAGGAGAATGGATCTGTAACTGTGAGTAGGAGAATGCTAATGTGATTATGTAGCAGAATGCATCTGAATCTCTCTTTGGCTTCGATTAATGTAGTGCCTCTTTGGTTATGAGAAGAAAAATATATCTTAACGTCCCTTTGAGTATAAATAGGAGAATGGATCTGTAACTGTGAGTAGGAGAATGCTAATGTGATTATGTAGCAGAATGCATCTGAATCTCTCTTTGGCTGTGAGCAATGTAATGCCTCTGTGTCTATGAGAAGGGAAACGTATCTGAATGGCTCAGTGAACATGAGTAGGAGTATGTATTTGTAACTGTGAGTAGGAAAATGCTAATGTGATTGTGTAGCAGAATGCATCTGAATCTCTCTTTGGCTGTGAGCAATGTAATGCCTCTGTGTCTATGAGAAGGGAAACGTATCTGAATGGCTCAGTGAACATGAGTAGGAGTATGCATTTGTAACTGTGAGTAGGAAAATGCTAATGTGATTGTGTAGCAGAATGCATCTGATTCTCTCTTTGGCTTCGATTAATGTAGTGCCTCTGTGGTTATGAGAAGGAAAATGTATCTTAATGTCCCTTTGAGTATAAATGAGAGAATGGTTCCGTAACTGTGAGTAGGAGAATGCTAATGTGATTATGTAGCAGAATGCATCTGATTCTCTCTTTGGCTTCGATTAATGTAGTGCCTCTGTGGTTATGAGAAGGAAAATGTATCTTAATGTCCCTTTGAGTATAAATAGGAGAATGGATCTGTAACTGTGAGTAGGAGAATGCTAATGTGATTATGTAGCAGAATGAATCTGGTTCTCTCTTTGGCTTCGATTAATGTAGTGTCTCTGTGCTTATGAGAAGGAAAATGTATCTTAACGTCCCTTTGAGTATAAATAAGAGAACGGATCTGTTATTGTGTAAGAGAGTGCATCAAAATATCTCTTTTGCTGTGAGTAATAATATGTCACTGTGGCTATGAAGAGAAAAATGTATTTGAATGTCGCTGTGAATATGAGTAGGAAAATTCATCTGTAACTGTGAGTAGGAGAATGAATCTGTAATTGTGTAGGAGAATGCAGTTGAATCTCTCTTTGGCTTCGATTAATGTAATGCCTTTGTGGCTATAAGTAGGAGAATTCCTCAGTGCGTATAGGTAGAAGAATGCATTTGTAACTATGAGTAGGAGAATGCATCTGTTATTATGTAGGAGAATGCATCTGAATCTCTCTTTAGCTGTGAGTAATGGTATACCTCTGTTACCATATTAGGAAAATGTATCTGAATGTCTCTGTGAATATGAGTAGAAGATTGCATTTGTAACTGTTAGTATTAGAATGCTAATGAGATTGTGTAGCAGGATGCATCTGTATCTCTTTTTGGGTGTGAGTACTATAATGTATCTGTTGCTATGAGTAGAAAAATGTATCTGAATGTCTCTGTGAATTAGAGTAGGAGAATGGATCTGTAACTGTGAGTAGAAGAATGCATCTGAATCAGTCTGGGGTTTGGAATAGCAGAATACATCTGTAACAAAGAGAAGTAGATTTCATCTAAATACCTGAGTTGTTGTGAGTAGAACAATGCATCTCATTATCTTTGAATACGAAAATGTATCCAAATGTCTTTGTGCCTGTGAGTAGGAGAATGTATGTGAGGATTATACATCTAAATGTCACAACAGCTATAACGGAAATGCATCTCAGTGTTTCTGTGGATGTTAGTAAATAATGCATCTGGATGCCTCTGTAGTTATCTATACACATAGTTCTCTGTATCTGTGAATAGGAGAATGCATGTGAGGATTATATCTAAATATTATAACAGCTATGATGGGAGAAATACATCCAAAAATACATGCACCCACAAAATAACCACTACTATGTCACTGCCGTTGTCTTTTATCATCTCTCTTTCTGTGACCCTGACACCCCTACTTCCTGGATGCTTTCCTCCCAAATATACTCACCCAGAGAATGACACTTCTAAGTCTTGACTCTTATCACCCTTCTCTGTGACCCCGAATCCCCTACTTACTAGGCGTTACCCTCCATAATACAGAGAATACAGCGTACCCAGAGAATGACACTACTATGTCACTCTGCCCTAGTCTTTCATCACCTTTCTCTATGACCCCGATTCCTCTAATCCTCGGTGCTTCCCTCCTTAATACACGCACCCAGAAAATAGCTATTACCAGAGAATGCCACTACTATGCCACTGCTGTAGTATACTATCACCTCTCTCTGTGCCTCTGATCCCCCTACCTCCTGGGTGCTTCCCTCCACGATGCACAAAGAATGTCACTGCCTTAGTATATTATAACCCCTCTTTGTGACTCTGATCACCTACTATTTGATTTCATCCCTCCGCGTTACACACAGATCTACTATCAAAGAAAGTCACTGCCATTGTATACTATCACCCCCTCTGTGACCTAGATCCCCCTACTTCCTGGGTGCTTCCCTCCACGTACACAAAGAATGTCACTATTTTAGTATACTATCTTTCCTCTCTGACCTCAATTCCCCTACATCCAGGGTGCTTTCCCTCCACAATACACGCAGATCTACTATCAAAGAATGTCACTGACTTAGTATAATATCATCTCTCTCTGTGACTCTGGTTCCCCTACTTCCTGGGTGCTTCCCACCACGATACATGCAGATCTACTATCAAAGAATGTCCCTGCCTTAGTATACTGTCACTCCTTTCTGTGACCTAGATCACCATACTTCCTGGGTGCTTCCCTCTACGATACACAAAGAATGTCACTACCTTAGTATACTATCACCCCTCTCTCTGACCTTTTCCCCTACATTCTGGGTGGTTCCCTCCACGATACACACAGAATGTCACTGCCTTAGTATACTATCACCCTTCTCTGTGACCTTGATTCTTCTACTTCTTGAGTGCTTCCCTCCACGATACACAATGAATGTCACTACCTTAGTATATATCATTACACCTTTCTGTGACCTCTATCCCCCTACTTCCTGGGTGCTTCCCTCCACCATACACAAAGAATGTCACTACCTTAATATACTATCACCCCTCTCTGTGACCTCTATTCCCCTACTTCCTGGGATTTTCCCTCCACGATACACAGAGAATTTCACTACCTTAGTATACTATCACCCCTCTCTATGCCCTCTAATTCCCTACTTCCTGGGTGCTTCCCTCCACGATACACAAAGAATGTCACTACCTTAGTATGCTATCACCCCTCTCTGTGACCTCTATTCCCCTACTTCCTGGGATTTTCCCTCCACGATACACAAAGAATTTCACTACCTTAGTATACTATCACTCCTCTCTATGCCCTCTATTCCCCTACTTCCTGGGTGCTTCCCTCCACGATACACAAAGAATGTCACTACCTTAATATACTATCACCCCTCTCTGTGACCTCTATTCCCCTACTTCCTGGGATTTTCCCTCCACGATACACAAAGAATTTCACTACTTTAGTATACTATCACCCCTCTCTTTGCCCTCTATTCCCCTACTTCCTGGGTGCTTCCCTCCACGATACACAAAGAAAGTCACTACCTTAGTATACTATCACCCGTCTCTATGCCCTCTATTTCGCTACTCCCTGGGTGCTTCCCTCCACGATACACAAAGAATGTCACTACCTTAATATACTATCACCCCTCTCTGTGACCTCTATTCCCCTACTTCCTGGGATTTTCCCTCCACGATACACAGAGAATTTCACTACCTTAGTATACTATCACCCCTCTCTATGCCCTCTATTCCCCTACTTCCTGGGTGCTTCCCTCCACGTTACATAAAGAATGTCACTACCTTAGTATACTATCACCCCTCTCTGTGACCTCTATTTCCCTACTTCCTGGGTGCTTCCCTCCACGATACACAAAGAATGTCACTACCTTAGTATACTATCACCCCTCTCTATGCCCTCTATTTCCCTACTTCCTGGGTGCTTAACTCCACGATACACAAAGAATGTCACTACCTTAGTATACTATCACCCCTCTCTGTGACCTCTATTTCCCTACTTCCTGGGTGCTTCCCTCCACGATACACAAAGAATGTCACTACCTTAGTATACTATCACCCCTCTCTATGACCTCTATTTCCCTACTTCCTGGGTGCTTCCCTCCACGTTACATAAAGAATGTCACTACCTTAGTATGCTATCACCCCTCTTTGTGACCTCTATCCCCTTACTTCCTGGGTGCTTCCCTCCACGATACACAAAGAATGTCACTACCTTAGTATACTATCACCCCTCTCTATGCCCTCTATTCCCCTACTTCCTGGGTGCTTCCCTCCACGATACACAAAGAAAGTCACTACCTTAGTATACTATCACCTGTCTCTATGCCCTCTATTTCGCTACTCCCTGGGTGCTTCCCTCCACGATACACAAAGAATGTCACTACCTTAATATACTATCACCCCTCTCTGTGACCTCTATTCCCCTACTTCCTGGGATTTTCCCTCCACGATACACAGAGAATTTCACTACCTTAGTATACTATCACCCCTCTCTATGCCCTCTATTCCCCTACTTCCTGGGTGCTTCCCTCCACGTTACATAAAGAATGTCACTACCTTAGTATACTATCACCCCTCTCTGTGACCTCTATTTCCCTACTTCCTGGGTGCTTCCCTCCACGATACACAAAGAATGTCACTACCTTAGTATACTATCACCCCTCTCTATGCCCTCTATTCCCCTACTTCCTGGGTGCTTCCCTCCACGTTACATAAAGAATGTCACTACCTTAGTATACTATCACCCCTCTCTGTGACCTCTATTCCCCTACTTCCTGGGTGCTTCCCTCCACGATACACAAAGAATGTCACTACCTTAGTATACTATCACCCCTCTCTATGACCTCTATTTCCCTACTTCCTGGGTGCTTCCCTCCACGTTACATAAAGAATGTCACTACCTTAGTATGCTATCACCCCTCTTCGTGACCTCTATCCCCTTACTTCCTGGGTGCTTCCCTCCACGATACACAAGGAATGTCACTACCTTAGTATACTATCACCCCTCTCTGTGACCTCTATTTCCCTACTTCCTGCGTGCTTCCCTCCACGATACACAAAGAATGTCACTACCTTAGTATACTATCACCCCTCTCTGTGACCTCTATTTCCCTACTTCCTGCGTGCTTCACTCCACGATACACAAAGAATGTCACTACCTTAGTATACTATCACCCCTCTCTGTGACCTCTATTTCCCTTCTTCCTGGGTGCTTCCCTCCACGATACACAAAGAATGTCACTACCTTAGTATACTATCACCCCTCTCTGTGACCTCTATTTCCCTACTTCCTGCGTGCTTCCCTCCACGATACACAAAGAATGTCACTACCTTAGTATACTATCACCCCTCTCTATGACCTCTATTTCCCTACTTCCTGGGTGCTTCCCTCCACGTTACATAAAGAATGTCACTACCTTAGTATGCTATCACCCCTCTTTGTGACCTCTATCCCCTTACTTCCTGGGTGCTTCCCTCCACGATAAACAAAGAAAGTCACTACCTTAGTATGCTATCACCCCTCTCTGTGACCTCTATTTCCCTACTTCCTGGGTGCTTCCCTCCACGATACACAAAGAATGTCACTACCTTAGTATACTATCACCCCTCTCTGTGACCTCTATTTCCCTACTTCCTGGGTGCTTCCCTCCACGATACACAAAGAATGTCACTACCTTAGTATACTATCACCCCTCTCTATGACCTCTATTTCCCTACTTCCTGGGTGCTTCCCTCCACGTTACATAAAGAATGTCACTACCTTAGTATGCTATCACCCCTCTTTGTGACCTCTATCCCCTTACTTCCTGGGTGCTTCCCTCCACGATAAACAAAGAAAGTCACTACCTTAGTATACTATCACCCCTCTCTGTGACCTCTATTTCCCTACTTCCTGGGTGCTTCCCTCCACGATACACAAAGAATGTCACTACCTTAGTATACTATCACCCCTCTCTGTGACCTCTATTTTCCTACTTCCTACTCTGTTTTCCTATTTAGGGCGGTGCTTCCCTCCACGTTACGCGCAGATCTACCGTATGAAACCATTACTAGCATCTCATTGACCTAATCATATTCTTCTACATACAATATATTAATTTTACAAATTGTTAATAGTCTAATCAAAACCTAAATAAGGTTAAATGTTTAGAAACATTTATAAATAAAATATTTAATATGACTCGCCCCGGTGCAGTTCCAGCTTGTGTTAGTAAGGCTGGCAACTCTTAGCGAGCGCCTGTATTACATTCTGTGACTGCGGCGGGCTGCGTGGGAATTGCAACGAAGCATGAAGCGGCCGACCGAATGCGAGCATGTTTGTGTAATTACAGCGTACAGTCGATGTTAATCTCGGCGAGTTCCTTCAACTTCCTCCCGTAATGTTAACAGTAGCCTATCTCGTCCGTGCTGTAATCTTTGATACGTCTTCTATGCTTTAGCGTTGTTCATAAAATTTTAATTTAAAGCTAGGCCTACACAAATTTTGTGGTGATTATTTTTAACCGTTACGAGTTTTTGTAGGATACGCATAATTACGATGGTTGGATGTATACCTCAATTCAGCGGAAAGATATCTAACATTCCTGACAAATGGCACTATCGAATCCCGAAATATAAATGTCTTTTATTCCCAATCATAGAATAAATTTGTGTTAAACCACAGAGAAAGAGAGTGCAGTTTGTTATCTATTATTATATCTTCCTTTCAAACTTCGCATTTCATTAGGTCTAGTTGTTACCCTTTCAAGAGCTTATACTTTACAAGTACGTGGGTAAAACCTTTATCAACTGACGTAGGATGTTCAACTTTAGAATGTTCGCCTCTACATATCATACAGATATAACGGTTTCGAATGTTTCCCCCTCTATGTATGGTACGGGTGTATTACTCTGGAATGTTCTCCTCACCACATACGTTTCGGTTAGTATGAATTCAAATGTTCCCCTCTCCACATATTATATGGTTATAATGCTTTAGAATCTTCAACTCTCCGCATATGATATAAATGTTCCCCTCTCCACAAATCATACGGTTATAATGCTTTTAAAAATGGCCCCCTCTCCACATATAATACGGTTATAATGGTTTAAAGTGTTCCCCTCTCCGCATATGATATGGTTAAATAGGTTTGAAATGTTTCCTGCTACACGTATGATACGGTTATAACGCTTTGAAATATTCATATCCCTACATATAATACGGTTATAATGCTTTGAAATATTCTCCTCTAAACATATAATACGGTTATAATGGTTTGAAATGTTCTCCTCTCCGCATATGATACGGTTAAATAGGATTGTTATGTTCCCTGCTCCACGTATGATACGGTTATAACGCTCTGAAATAGTCATCTCTCTACAAATGATACGGTTATAATGCTTTGAAGTGTTCCCCTCTCCTTACATGTTACGGTTAAAATGCTTTGAAATAATCTCCTCTCCGCATATTTTACGGTTATAATGGTTTGAAATGTTCTCCTTTCCGCATATGTTACGGTTATAATGCTTTGAAATGTTCCCCTCTCCACACATGATACTAGTATGATGCTTTTAAATATACCCTTCTCCATATTTGATTCGAGTATAACGCCTTGGAATGTTCCTCTCTCCGCATATGATACGGGTATAATGGTTTGGTATGTTCCCCTCTCCACATACGATACGTGCGTAACGCCTTGGTATGTTCCTCTCTCTACATAAGATTCGGATATAATGCTTTGGTATGTTCCTCTCTCTACATATGATTCGGGTATAATGCTTTGGTATGTTCCCCTCTCCACATACGATACGTATGTAACGCCTTGGTATGTCCCTCTCTCTACATATGATTCAGGTATAATGCTTTGGTATGTTCCCCTCTCCACATACGTTACTTGTGTAACGCCTTGGTATGTTCCTCTCTCTACATAAGATTCGGATATAATGCTTTGGTATGTTCCTCTCTCTACATATGATTCGGGTATAATGCTTTGGTATGTTCCCCTCTCCACATACGATACGTATGTAACGCCTTGGTATGTCCCTCTCTCTACATATGATTCGGGTATAATGCTTTGGTATGTTCCCCTCTCCACATACGTTACTTGTGTAACGCCTTGGTATGTTCCTCTCTCTACATAAGATTCGGATATAATGCTTTGGTATGTTCCTCTCTCTACATATGATTCGGGTATAATGCTTTGGTATGTTCCCCTCTCCACATACGATACGTATGTAACGCCTTGGTATGTCCCTCTCTCTACATATGATTCGGGTATAATGCTTTGGTATGTTCCCCTCTCTACATACGTTACTTGTGTAACGCCTTGGTATGTTCCTCTCTCTACATATGATTCGGGTATAATGCTTTGGTATGTTCCTCTCTCTCTACATATGATTCGGGTATAATGCTTTAGTATGTTCCCCTCTCCACATACGATACGTGTGTAACGCCTTGGTATGTTCCTCTCTCTACATATGATTCGGATATAATGCTTTGGTATGTTTCTCTCTCTACATATGATTCGGGTATAATGCTTTGGTATGTTCCCCTCTCCACATACGTTACTTGTGTAACGCCTTGGTATGTTCCTCTCTCTACATATGATTCGGATATAATGCTTTGGTATGTTTCTCTCTCTACATATGATTCGGGTATAATGCTTTAGTATGTTCCCCTCTCCACATACGATACGTATGTAACGCCTTGGTATGTCCCTCTCTCTACATATGATTCGGGTATAATGCTTTGGTATGTTCCCCTCTCCACATACGTTACTTGTGTAACGCCTTGGTATGTTCCTCTCTCTACATATGATTCGGGTATAATGCTTTGGTATGTTCCCCTCTCCACATACGTTACTTGTGTAACGCCTTGGTATGTTTCTCTCTCTACATATGATTCGGGTATAATGCTTTAGTATGTTCCCCTCTCCACATACGATACGTGTGTAACGCCTTGGTATGTTCCTCTCTCTACATATGATTCGGATATAATGCTTTGGTATGTTTCTCTCTCTACATATGATTCGGGTATAATGCTTTAGTATGTTCCCCTCTCCACATACGATACGTGTGTAACGCCTTGGTATGTTCCTCTCTCTACATATGATTCGGATATAATGCTTTGGTATGTTTCTCTCTCTACATATGATTCGGGTATAATGCTTTAGTATGTTCCCCTCTCCACATACGATACGTGTGTAACGCCTTGGAATGTTCTGCTCTCTACATATGATTCGGGTATAATGCTTTGGTATGTTCCCCTCTCCACATACGTTACGTGTGTAACGCCTTGGTATGTCCCTCTCTGTACATATGATTCGGGTATAATGCTTTGGTATGTTCCCCTCTCCACATACGATACGTGTGTAACGCCTTGGAATGTTCTGCTCTCTACATACGATTCGGGTATAATGCTTTAGTATGTTCCCCTCTCCACATACGATACGTGTGTAACGCCTTGGTATGTCCCTCTCTCTACATAAGATTTGGGTATAATGCTTTGGTATGTTCCTCTCTCTCTACATATGATTCGGGTATAATGCTTTAGTATGTTCCCCTCTCCACATACGATACGTGTGTAACGCCTTGGAATGTTCTGCTCTCTACATATGATTCGGGTATAATGCTTTAGTATGTTCCCCTCTCCACATACGATACGTGTGTAACGCCTTGGTATGTCCCTCTCTCTACATAAGATTTGGGTATAATGCTTTGGTATGTTCCTCTCTCTCTACATATGATTCGGGTATAATGCTTTAGTATGTTCCCCTCTCCACATACGATACGTGTGTAACGCCTTGGAATGTTCTGCTCTCTACATATGATTCGGGTATAATGCTTTGGTATGTTCCCCTCTCCACATACGTTACGTGTGTAACGCCTTGGTATGTCCCTCTCTGTACATATGATTCGGGTATAATGCTTTGGTATGTTCCCCTCTCCACATACGATACGTGTGTAACGCCTTGGAATGTTCTGCTCTCTACATATGATTCGGGTATAATGCTTTAGTATGTTCCCCTCTCCACATACGATACGTGTGTAACGCCTTGGTATGTCCCTCTCTCTACATAAGATTTGGGTATAATGCTTTGGTATGTTCCTCTCTCTCTACATATGATTCGGGTATAATGCTTTAGTATGTTCCCCTCTCCACATACGTTACTTGTGTAACGCCTTGGTATGTTCCTCTCTCTACATATGATTCGGATATAATGCTTTGGTATGTTTCTCTCTCTACATATGATTCGGGTATAATGCTTTAGTATGTTCCCCTCTCCACATACGATACGTGTGTAACGCCTTGGAATGTTCTGCTCTCTACATATGATTCGGGTATAATGCTTTGGTATGTTCCCCTCTCCACATACGTTACTTGTGTAACGCCTTGGTATGTCCCTCTCTCTACATAAGATTTGGGTATAATGCTTTGGTATGTTCCTCTCTCTCTACATATGATTCGGATATAATGCTTTAGTATGTTCCCCTCTCCACATACGATACGTGTGTAACGCCTTGGAATGTTCTGCTCTCTACATATGATTCGGGTATAATGCTTTGGTATGTTCCCCTCTCCACATACGTTACGTGTGTAACGCCTTGGTATGTTCCTCTCTGTACATATGATTCGGGTATAATGCTTTGGTATGTTCCCTCTCCACATACGATACGTATGTAACGCCTTGGTATGTCCCTCTCTCTACATAAGATTCTGGTATAATGCTTTGGTATGTTCCCCTCTCTACATATGATTCGGGTATAACGCTTTGGTATGTTCCTCTCTCTACATATGATTCGGGTATAATGCTTTGGTATGTTCCCTTCTCCACATACGATACGTTTGTAACGCCTTGGTATGTTCCTCTCTCTACATATGATTCGGGTATAATGCTTTGGTATGTTCCTCTCTCTACATATGATTCGGGTATAATGCTTTGATATGTTCCTCTCTCTACATATGATTCTGGTATAATGCTTTAGTATGTTCCCCACTCTAAATATTATACGGGTATAATGCTTTGAAATATTCCCCTCTCCATATTTGATTTGATTATAATGCTTTGAAATTTTTCTCTCTCTACATATGATACGTGGAAAATGCTTTGGAATGTTCCCCCTCCACATATAATACGTGTGTAATGCCTTTTAATATTCAACTCTAGATAATATAGGCCTACCTATGAATGTATTCGGAAAAAAATAATTGTCTATTACTTTTTATCTCATAGATTTCAATTGGTTTAATACTTTGTCTTTGAGCTAATAAACACCTAATTATGTTTGTTTTAATCGAACCTTGTAAAAGTTGAGTAGCGTGTAGGTGTTTGTAGCATAACGTTCGGTTTAACCTTCTGATAATTTAAATGTACTTGTGATATATACATGAGGGGTTTAAAGGCAAGCGTTTCGTTAACTTACATTTTAAAATGTTATTGACTACAAAATATATTGCCTGTAAACGACCCCTGCCGACTACAGAATCTAGAGTAAGGGAAACGGTAAGCACAGCGTTGCGCCTGGCATCGCTGTCCATTCGTCGGCCGTATCGGAGGTGAATGTCTTGACAAGAACCGGTTTCCGAGTACATTCTGGTACAGAGACAACAAGAGCCTCCAACATTCCTTCCTTCCTATAAGAGTTACATTATCTCAGAGCGTCTAACCAAGTCGAGAAGGAATATATTTTATCAAAATTAAATAATGATTTGTTTAAAAAACAAATGACTTCTGGGAAAATTATCCTATTCACATGGTTTAGGATCTTGCATGATTATATTGCCTGGGCTCTTCCTTTATGAATGTTACCTTACACAACATCAACGATGATCCTGATTCTCAACAGGAATCGGGGCACTTTATAATTGTTTCCCTAGACAACAAAAACTCGATCCTGTGCCTGAATAGAGACCGGGGCCCCTTATGAATGATTCCCTACAAACAAGAGTAAAAAAACAGTACTTGTATGAATTGAGTTCCCTCATGTCTGGTCTCCCACAAACATGAGTAAAAAACCTGCTCTTCTCTATATTACATTCCCTCATGGCTGCTTTACTACAAACATGAGTAAGAAGCTGCTCTCCTCCAGATTGCGTTCCCTCATCACTGCTCTAAACAAACGTGTGTAATGAACCTGTATCTCTACAGATTACGTTTCCTCATGACTTCTCTCCTACAAAAATGAGTATAAACGTATTATCCTATAGATCAGCGGTTCTCAACCTGGGGGGCGCGCCCCCCTAGGGGGGCGTAGAAGAATTTCAGGGGAGGCGTCAACAAATTTTAAAAAAAATTGAATTTGATATTGGACACAAGCACACAATCATTGAAATTTTTTTATAGCTTAATAGAGATATAAAGCTCTATTTCTTTACTCAACGAACTTTTCTTCCTTTCCAAAATCTCGTCGATGACATCCAAAGTCTTCCAAAAGACCTAGTAAATGAAATGAAAGACCTAATATCTGAGCATTTGTTGTCTCTGAAGAACAAAATCGGAGCCTATTTCCCAGATATAAGCTCGGAAAACTGGGAATTCAAGTTAACAAGAGACCCCTTTCAAATCAACATTGATATACCTCCTGATCACATTCAAGAATAAACAATTGACTTGCAATTTGATTCCAAAGCTAAATTGGATTTCCCAAATATGGATCTCGAAGATTTCTGGCTACTATATCTTCCTGTTTACCCAGAAGTACCAATGGAGGCAATCAAGTTGCTTGTACAATTTTCATCAACTTATCTATGCGAGACAGTATTTTCAGCCCTGGCAAATATAAAATCTAAATATCGAGCCAGAATAGATGTGGAAAGTGACCTGCGGTGTTCTTTGTCAAAATGTCTTCCAAACATACAAAAAATAGTTAACGAGAAACAGTGCCAGCCCTCACACTAGCACTACAAAAGTAGCGAACATTTTTCTGGTTACTACTTAAACATAATGTAAGTAAATTTATCATATATAAGTCTAAATTAACTTAATCCGTGAAGGGAGGCGTGACCTCACACCAAAGTGTGAAGGGGGGCTCAGAGCCTAAAAGGTTGAGAACCCCTGCTATAGATGACGTTTCCTCATGACTGATCTACTATAAACATCAGTAATGAACCTGCTCTCCTATAGATGGCGTTCCCTCATCATTGCTTTCCTACAAACATGAGTAATGAACCTGTATCTCTACAGATTACGTTCTCTGATGACACCCCTACTACAAACGTGTAATGAACCTGCTCTCCTATAGATTGGGTTACCTCATGACTGCCCTACTACAAACATGAGTAATAAACCTACTCTCCTCTAGATGGCGTTCCATCATAACTGCTCTAATATTAACATGAGTAATGAACCTGTATGTCTACAGATTACGTTCCCTCATGACTGCTGTCCTACAAACATGAGTACTGAACCTGTATATCTACAGATTACGTTTCCTGATGACTCCCCTACTACAAACGTGTAATGAACCTGCTCTCCTATAGATTGGGTTACCTCATGAGTGCTCTACTACAAGCATAACTAATGAACCTGTTCTCCCATAGATGGCGTTCCATCATGACTGCTCTACTATAAATATGAGTAATGAACCTGTATCTCTACAGATTAAGTTCCCTCTTGCCTACTCTAATACAAACATGACTAATGAAATTGCTCTCCCATAGATGACGTTCCATCATGACTGCTCTACTATAAATATGAGTAATAAACCTGTATCTCTACAGATTATGTTCCCTCATGACTGCTCTACTACAAACATGACAAATGAACCTGTATCTCTACAGATTAAGTTCCCTCATGTCTACTCTAATACAAACATGAGTAATGAACATGCTCTTCTATAGATTGGGTTACCTCATGACTTCTCTACTACAAACATGACTAATGAACCTGTTCTCCCATGGATGGCGTTCCATCATGACTGCTCTACTATAAATATGAGTAATGAACCTGTATCTCTACAGATTAAGTTCCCTCTTGAATACTCTAATGCAAACATGACTAATGAAACCTGTATCTCTACAGATTACGTTTTCTCATGTCTACTCTAATACAAACATGAGTAATGAACGTGCTCTTCTATAGATTGGGTTACCTCATGACTGCTCTACTACAATCATGACTAATGAACCTGTATCTCTACAGATTAAGTTTTCTCATGTCTACTCTAATACAAACATGAGTAATGAACATGCTCTTCTATAGATTGGGTTACCTCATGACTGCTCTACTACAAACATGACTAATGAACCTGCTCTCCCATAGATGGCGTTCCATCATGACTGCTCTACTATAAATATGAGTAATGAACCTGTATCTCTACAGATTAAGTTCCCTCTTGCCTACTCTAATACAAACATGACTAATGAAATTGCTCTCCCATAGATGACGTTCCATCATGACTGCTCCACTATAAATATGAGTAATGAACCTGTATCTCTACAGATTGTGTTCCCTCATGACTGCTCTACTACAAACATGACAAATGAACCTGTATCTCTACAGATTAAGTTCCCTCATGTCTACTCTAATACAAACATGAGTAATGAACATGCTCTTCTATAGATTGGGTTACCTCATGACTTCTCTACTACAAACATGACTAATGAACCTGCTCTCCCATAGATGGCGTTCCATCATGACTGCTCTACTATAAATATGAGTAATGAACCTGTATCTCTACAGATTAAGTTCCCTCTTGCCTACTCTAATACAAACATGACTAATGAAATTGCTCTCCCATAGATGACGTTCCATCATGACTGCTCTACTATAAATATGAGTAATAAACCTGTATCTCTACAGATTATGTTCCCTCATGACTGCTCTACTACAAACATGACAAATGAACCTGTATCTCTACAGATTAAGTTCCCTCATGTCTACTCTAATACAAACATGAGTAATGAACATGCTCGTCTATATATTGGGTTACCTCGTGACTGCTCTACTACAAACATGACTAATGAACCTGTATCTCTACAGATTAAGTTTTCTCATGTCTACTCTAATACAAACATGAGTAATGAACGTGCTCTTCTATATATTGGGTTACCTCGTGACTGCTCTACTACAAACATGACTAATGAACCTGTATCTCTACAGATTAAGTTCCCTCATGTCTACTCTAATACAAACATGAGTAATGAACGTGCTCTTCTATATATTGGGTTACCTCGTGACTGCTCTACTACAAACATGGCTAATGAACCTGCTCTCCCATAGATGGCGTTCCATCATGACTGCTCTACTATAAATATGAGTAAAGAACCTGTATCTCTACAGATTAAGTTTCCTCTTGCCTACTCTAATACAAACATGACTAATGAAATTGCTCTCCCATAGATGGCGTTCCATCATGACTGCTCTACTATAAATATGAGTAATGAACCTGTATCTCTACAGATTAAGTTCCCTCTTGCCTACTCTAATACAAACATGACTAATGAAATTGCTCTCCCAAATATGGCGTTCCATTATGACTGCTCTACTACAAACATGTGTAATAAACCTGTATCTCTACAGATTATGTTCCCTCATGACTGTTCTACTACAAACATGACTAATGAACCTGTATCTCTACAGATTAAGTTCCCTCATGTCTACTCTAATACAAATATGAGTAATGAACGTGCTCTTCTATAGATTGGGTTACCTCATGACTGCTCTACTACAAACATGACTAATGAACATGTATCTCTACAGATTATGTTCCCTCATGACTGCTCTACTACAAACATGACTAATGAACCTGCTCTCCCAAATATGGCGTTCCATTATGACTGCTCTACTACAAACATGTGTAATGAACCTGTATCTCTACAGATTAAGTTTCCTCATGTCTACTCTACTACAAACATGTGTAATGAACCTGTATCTCTACAGATTAATTTCCCTCATGTCTACTCTAATACAAACATGAGTAATGAACATGCTCTTCTATAGATTGGGTTACCTCATGGCTTCTCTACTACAAACATGACTAATGAACCTGCTCTCCCATAGATGGCGTTCCATCATGACTGCTCTACTATAAATATGAGTAATGAACCTGTATCTCTACAGATTAAGTTCCCTCTTGCCTACTCTAATACAAACATGACTAATGAAATTGCTCTCCCAAATATTTCGTTCCATTATGACTGCTCTACTACAAACATGTGTAATAAACCTGTATCTCTACAGATTATGTTCCCTCATGACTGTTCTACTACAAACATGACTAATGAACCTGTATCTCTACAGATTAAGTTCCCTCATGTCTACTCTAATACAAACATGAGTAATGAACGTGCTCTTCTATATATTGGGTTACCTCATGACTGCTCTACTACAAACATGACTAATGAACCTGTATCTCTACAGATTAAGTTCCCTCATGTCTACTCTAATACAAACATGAGTAGTGAACGTGCTCTTCTATATATTGGGTTACCTCATGACTGCTCTACTACAAACATGACTAATGAACCGGCTCTCCCAAATATGGCGTTCCATTATGACTGCTGTACTACAAACATGTGTAATGAACCTGTATCTCTACAGATTACGTTTCCTCATGACTTCTCTCCTACAAAAATGACTATAAACGTATTATCCTATAGATGACGTTTCCTCATGACTGATCTACTATAAACATCAGTAATGAACCTGCTCTCCTATAGATGGCGTTCCCTCATCATTGCTTTCCTACAAACATGAATAATGAACCTGTTCTCTGATGATTATGTTCTCTGATGACACCCCTACTACAAACGTGTAATGAACCTGCTCTCCTATAGATTGGGTTACCTCATGACTGCCCTACTACAAACATGAGTAATAAACCTACTCTCCTCTAGATGGCGTTCCATCATAACTGCTCTAATATTAACATGAGTAATGAACCTGTATGTCTACAGATTACGTTCCCTCATGACTGCTGTCCTACAAACATGAGTACTGAACCTGTATATCTACAGATTACGTTTCCTGATGACTCCCCTACTACAAACGTGTAATGAACCTGCTCTCCTATAGATTGGGTTACCTCATGAGTGCTCTACTACAAGCATAACTAATGAACCTGTTCTCCCATAGATGGCGTTCCATCATGACTGCTCTACTATAAATATGAGTAATGAACCTGTATCTCTACAGATTAAGTTCCCTCTTGCCTACTCTAATACAAACATGACTAATGAAATTGCTCTCCCATAGATGACGTTCCATCATGACTGCTCTACTATAAATATGAGTAATAAACCTGTATCTCTACAGATTATGTTCCCTCATGACTGCTCTACTACAAACATGACAAATGAACCTGTATCTCTACAGATTAAGTTCCCTCATGTCTACTCTAATACAAACATGAGTAATGAACATGCTCTTCTATAGATTGGGTTACCTCATGACTTCTCTACTACAAACATGACTAATGAACCTGTTCTCCCATGGATGGCGTTCCATCATGACTGCTCTACTATAAATATGAGTAATGAACCTGTATCTCTACAGATTAAGTTCCCTCTTGAATACTCTAATGCAAACATGACTAATGAAACCTGTATCTCTACAGATTACGTTTTCTCATGTCTACTCTAATACAAACATGAGTAATGAACGTGCTCTTCTATAGATTGGGTTACCTCATGACTGCTCTACTACAATCATGACTAATGAACCTGTATCTCTACAGATTAAGTTTTCTCATGTCTACTCTAATACAAACATGAGTAATGAACATGCTCTTCTATAGATTGGGTTACCTCATGACTGCTCTACTACAAACATGACTAATGAACCTGCTCTCCCATAGATGGCGTTCCATCATGACTGCTCTACTATAAATATGAGTAATGAACCTGTATCTCTACAGATTAAGTTCCCTCTTGCCTACTCTAATACAAACATGACTAATGAAATTGCTCTCCCATAGATGACGTTCCATCATGACTGCTCCACTATAAATATGAGTAATGAACCTGTATCTCTACAGATTGTGTTCCCTCATGACTGCTCTACTACAAACATGACAAATGAACCTGTATCTCTACAGATTAAGTTCCCTCATGTCTACTCTAATACAAACATGAGTAATGAACATGCTCTTCTATAGATTGGGTTACCTCATGACTTCTCTACTACAAACATGACTAATGAACCTGCTCTCCCATAGATGGCGTTCCATCATGACTGCTCTACTATAAATATGAGTAATGAACCTGTATCTCTACAGATTAAGTTCCCTCTTGCCTACTCTAATACAAACATGACTAATGAAATTGCTCTCCCATAGATGACGTTCCATCATGACTGCTCTACTATAAATATGAGTAATAAACCTGTATCTCTACAGATTATGTTCCCTCATGACTGCTCTACTACAAACATGACAAATGAACCTGTATCTCTACAGATTAAGTTCCCTCATGTCTACTCTAATACAAACATGAGTAATGAACATGCTCGTCTATATATTGGGTTACCTCGTGACTGCTCTACTACAAACATGACTAATGAACCTGTATCTCTACAGATTAAGTTTTCTCATGTCTACTCTAATACAAACATGAGTAATGAACGTGCTCTTCTATATATTGGGTTACCTCGTGACTGCTCTACTACAAACATGACTAATGAACCTGTATCTCTACAGATTAAGTTCCCTCATGTCTACTCTAATACAAACATGAGTAATGAACGTGCTCTTCTATATATTGGGTTACCTCGTGACTGCTCTACTACAAACATGGCTAATGAACCTGCTCTCCCATAGATGGCGTTCCATCATGACTGCTCTACTATAAATATGAGTAAAGAACCTGTATCTCTACAGATTAAGTTTCCTCTTGCCTACTCTAATACAAACATGACTAATGAAATTGCTCTCCCATAGATGGCGTTCCATCATGACTGCTCTACTATAAATATGAGTAATGAACCTGTATCTCTACAGATTAAGTTCCCTCTTGCCTACTCTAATACAAACATGACTAATGAAATTGCTCTCCCAAATATGGCGTTCCATTATGACTGCTCTACTACAAACATGTGTAATAAACCTGTATCTCTACAGATTATGTTCCCTCATGACTGTTCTACTACAAACATGACTAATGAACCTGTATCTCTACAGATTAAGTTCCCTCATGTCTACTCTAATACAAATATGAGTAATGAACGTGCTCTTCTATAGATTGGGTTACCTCATGACTGCTCTACTACAAACATGACTAATGAACATGTATCTCTACAGATTATGTTCCCTCATGACTGCTCTACTACAAACATGACTAATGAACCTGCTCTCCCAAATATGGCGTTCCATTATGACTGCTCTACTACAAACATGTGTAATGAACCTGTATCTCTACAGATTAAGTTTCCTCATGTCTACTCTACTACAAACATGTGTAATGAACCTGTATCTCTACAGATTAATTTCCCTCATGTCTACTCTAATACAAACATGAGTAATGAACATGCTCTTCTATAGATTGGGTTACCTCATGGCTTCTCTACTACAAACATGACTAATGAACCTGCTCTCCCATAGATGGCGTTCCATCATGACTGCTCTACTATAAATATGAGTAATGAACCTGTATCTCTACAGATTAAGTTCCCTCTTGCCTACTCTAATACAAACATGACTAATGAAATTGCTCTCCCAAATATTTCGTTCCATTATGACTGCTCTACTACAAACATGTGTAATAAACCTGTATCTCTACAGATTATGTTCCCTCATGACTGTTCTACTACAAACATGACTAATGAACCTGTATCTCTACAGATTAAGTTCCCTCATGTCTACTCTAATACAAACATGAGTAATGAACGTGCTCTTCTATATATTGGGTTACCTCATGACTGCTCTACTACAAACATGACTAATGAACCTGTATCTCTACAGATTAAGTTCCCTCATGTCTACTCTAATACAAACATGAGTAGTGAACGTGCTCTTCTATATATTGGGTTACCTCATGACTGCTCTACTACAAACATGACTAATGAACCGGCTCTCCCAAATATGGCGTTCCATTATGACTGCTGTACTACAAACATGTGTAATGAACCTGTATCTCTACAGATTACGTTTCCTCATGACTTCTCTCCTACAAAAATGACTATAAACGTATTATCCTATAGATGACGTTTCCTCATGACTGATCTACTATAAACATCAGTAATGAACCTGCTCTCCTATAGATGGCGTTCCCTCATCATTGCTTTCCTACAAACATGAATAATGAACCTGTTCTCTGATGATTATGTTCTCTGATGACACCCCTACTACAAACGTGTAATGAACCTGCTCTCCTATAGATTGGGTTACCTCATGACTGCCCTACTACAAACATGAGTAATAAACCTACTCTCCTCTAGATGGCGTTCCATCATAACTGCTCTAATATTAACATGAGTAATGAACCTGTATGTCTACAGATTACGTTCCCTCATGACTGCTGTCCTACAAACATGAGTACTGAACCTGTATCTCTACAGATTACGTTCTCTGATGACACCCCTACTACAAACGTGTAATGAACCTGCTCTCCTGTAGATTGGGTTACCTCATGACTGCTCTACTACAAGCATAACTAATGAACCTGTTCTCCCATAGATGGCGTTCCATCATGACTGCTCTACTATAAATATGAGTAATGAACCTGTATCTCTACAGATTAAGTTCCCTCTTGCCTACTCTAATACAAACATGACTAATGTACCTGCTCTCCCATAGATGGCGTTCCATCATGACTGCTCTACTACAAACATGAGTAATGAACCTGTATCTCTACAGATTAAGTTCCCTCATGTCTACTCTAATACAAACATGAGTAATGAACATCCTCTTCTATAGATTGGGTTACCTCATGACTTCTCTACTACAAACATGACTAATGAACTGTATCTCTACAGATTAAGTTTTCTCATGTCTACTCTAATACAAACATGAGTAATGAACATGCTCTTCTATAGATTGGGTTACCTCATGACTGCTCTACTACAAACATGACTAATGAACCTGTATCTCTACAGATTAAGTTACCTCATGACTGCTCTACTACAAACATGACTAATGAACCTGTATCTCTACAGATTAAGTTCCCTCATGTCTACTCTATTACAAACATGAGTAATGAACATGCTCTTCTATAGATTGGGTTACCTCATGACTGCTCTACTACAAACATGACTAATGAACCTGTATCTCTACAGATTAAGTTCCCTCATGTCTACTCTAATACAAACATGAGTAATGAACATGCTCTTCTATAGATTGGGTTACCTCATGATTGCTCTACTACAAACATGACTAATGAACCTGTATCTCTACAGATTAAGTTCCCTCATGTCTACTCTATTACAAACATGAGTAATGAACATGCTCTTCTATAGATTGGGTTACCTCATGACTGCTCTACTACAAACATGACTAATGAACCTGTATCTCTACAGATTAAGTTCCCTCATGTCTACTCTAATACAAACATGAGTAATGAACATGCTCTTCTATAGATTGGGTTACCTCATGACTGCTCTACTACAAACATGACTAATGAACCTGTATCTCTACAGATTAAGTTCCCTCATGTCTACTCTAATACAAACATGAGTAATGAACATGCTCTTCTATAGATTGGGTTACCTCATGACTGCTCTACTACAAACATGACTAATGAACCTGTATCTCTACAGATTAAGTTCCCTCATGTCTACTCTAATACAAACATGAGTAATGAACATGCTCTTCTATAGATTTTGTTACCTCATGACTGCTCTACTACAAACATGACTAATGAACCTGTATCTCTACAGATTAAGTTCCCTCATGTCTACTCTAATACAAACATGAGTAATGAACATGCTCTTCTATAGATTGGGTTACCTCATGACTGCTCTACTACAAACATGACTAATGAACCTGCTCTCCCAAATATGGCGTTCCATTATGACTGCTCTACTAAAAACATGAGGTATGAACCTGCTCTCCTCTAGACTTTGTTCCCTCATCACGGCTCTCCTACAAATATGAGTAATGAACCTGTATCTCTACAGATTACGTTTCCTCATGCCTGCTCTACTCAAAAAATGACTAATGAACCTGTATCTCTACAGATTATGTTCCCTCAAGACTGCCTTACTACAAATATGAGTAATGAACCTGTATCTCTACAGATTACGTTCCCTCATTTATGCTCTACTACAAACATAAATAATGTACCTGCTCATCTTTAGATTGGGTTCCGTCATGTGTGCTTCTTTACAATAATAAGTAATGAACTTACTTCTCTATAGACTGGGTTTTCTCATGACTGCTTTACTATAAACTTGAGTTATGAACCTGACCTACAAATTTTGTTCCCTCATGTCTGCTCTAATACAAACATGAGTAATAAACCTGTTCATCTTTAGATTGGGTTCCCTCATAATTGCTCTCCTACAAACAATTGATTTAGCTCCATCATGTCTGCTTTCCTACAAGCATGAGTAATGAACCTGCCCTTCTATAGATTGGGTTCCCTCTTGACTCTCTCCTACAAACATGAGTAATGAACCCGCTTATCTACAGATTGGGATTCTCATGACTGCTCTACTACCAACTAAAGTAATGAACCTGCTATGGTATAGATGGGTTTCCCTCATGTCTGCTCTAATAAAAACTAAAGTAATGAACCCGATGCTCTACAGATTACGTTCCTCATGACTGCTCAACTACAAACATGAGTAATGAACCTGCCCTTCTATAGATTGGGTTCCCTCATGACTACTCCTCTACAAACATGAGTAATGAACCTGTTTCTATAGATAGGGTTTTCTTCTGAATGCTCCACTTAACATGAGTAATGAACGTGCCCTTCTATAGATTGGGTTCCCTCATGACTGCTCTCCTACAAACATGATTAATGAACCTGCACATTTATAGATTCGGTTCCCTCTTGACTGGTCCCCTACAAAAATCAGTAATAAACCGACTCATCTTTAGATTGGATTCCCTCATGATTGCTCTCCTACAAACAATAGATTTAGCTCCATCATGTCTGCTTTCCTACAAGCATGAGTAATGAACCTGCCCTTCTATAGATTGGGTTCCCTCATGACTCTCTCCTACAAACATGAGTAATGAACCTGCCCTTCTATAGATTCGGTTCCCTCTTGACTGGTCCCCTACAAAAATCAGTAATAAACCGACTCATCTTTAGATTGGATTCCCTCATGATTGCTCTCCTACAAACATGATTAATGAACCTGCCCTTCTATAGATTCGGTTCCCTCTTGACTGGTCCCCTACAAAAATCAGTAATAAACCGACTCATCTTTAGATTGGATTCCCTCATGATTGCTCTCCTACAAACAATAGATTTAGCTCCATCATGTCTGCTTTCCTACAAGCATGAGTAATGAACCTGCCCTTCTATAGATTCGGTTCCCTCTTGACTGGTCCCCTACAAAAATCAGTAATAAACCGACTCATCTTTAGATTGGGTTCCCTCATGACTCTCTCCTACAAACATGATTAATGAACCTGCCCTTCTATAGATTCGGTTCCCTCTTGACTGGTCCCCTACAAAAATCAGTAATAAACCGACTCATCTTTAGATTGGATTCCCTCATGATTGCTCTCCTACAAACAATAGATTTAGCTCCATCATGTCTGCTTTCCTACAAGCATGAGTAATGAACCTGCCCTTCTATAGATTGGGTTCCCTCTTGACTCTCTCCTACAAACATGAGTAATGAACCCGCTTATCTACAGATTGGGATTCTCATGACTGCTCTACTACCAACTAAAGTAATGAACCTGCTATGGTATAGATGGGTTTCCCTCATGTCTGCTCTAATAAAAACTAAAGTAATGAACCCGATGCTCTACAGATTACGTTCCTCATGACTGCTCAACTACAAACATGAGTAATGAACCTGCCCTTCTATAGATTGGGTTCCCTCATGACTACTCCTCTACAAACATGAGTAATGAACCTGTTTCTATAGATAGGGTTTTCTTCTGAATGCTCCACTTAACATGAGTAATGAACGTGCCCTTCTATAGATTGGGTTCCCTCATGACTGCTCTCCTACAAACATGATTAATGAACCTGCACATTTATAGATTCGGTTCCCTCTTGACTGGTCCCCTACAAAAATCAGTAATAAACCGACTCATCTTTAGATTGGATTCCCTCATGATTGCTCTCCTACAAACAATAGATTTAGCTCCATCATGTATGCTTTCCTACAAGCATGAGTAATGAACCTGCCCTTCTATAGATTGGGTTCCCTCATGACTCTCCCCTACAAACATGAGTAATGAACCTGCCCTTCTATAGATTGGGTTCCCTCATGACTACTCCTCTACAAACATGAAATGAACCTGTTTCTATAGATAGGGTTTTCTTCTGAATGCTCCACTTAACATGAGTATTTCACCTGCCCTTCTAAAGATTGGGTTCCCTCATGACTGCTCTCCTACAAACATGATTAAGAACCTGCTCATTTATAGATTCGGTTCCCTCTTGACTGGTCCCCTACAAAAATCAGTAATAAACCGACTCATCTTTAGATTGGATTCCCTCATGATTGCTCTCCTACAAACAATAGATTTAGGTCCATCATGTCTGCTTTCCTACAAGCATGAGTAATGAACCTGCCCTTCTATAGATTGGGTTCCCTCATGACTCTCCCCTACGAACATGAGTAATGAACCCGCTTATCTACAGATTGGGATTCTCATGACTGCTCAACTACAAGCATGAGTAATGAACCTGAACTTCTATAGATTACGTTCCCTCATGACTGCCCTACTACAAACATGAGTAATGAACATGCTCCCCCATAGATTAGGTTCCCTATTGTCTGTTCTCCTACAAACATGAGTAATGAACCTGAACTTCTATAGATTACGTTCCCTCATGACTGCCCTACTACAAACATGAGTAATGAACCTGCCCTTCTATAGATTGAGTTCCCTCATGACTCTCCCCTACAAACATGATTAATGAACCTGCCCTTCTATAGATTGGGTTCCCTCATGACTGCTCTACTACAAACATGAGTAATGAACCTGCCCTTCTATAGATTGGGTTCATTCATGACTCTCCCCTACAAACATGATTAATGAACCTGCCCTTCTATAGATTGGGTTCCCTCATGACTGCTCTACTACAAACATGAGTAATGAACCTGCCCTTCTATAGATTGGGTTCCCTCATGACTGCTCTACTACAAAAATGAGTAATGAACCTGCCCTTCTATAGATTGAGTTCCCTCATGACTCTCCCCTACAAACATGATTAATGAACCTGCCCTTCTATAGATTGGGTTCCCTCATGACTGCCCTACTACAAACATGAGTAATGAACCTGCCCTTCTATAGATTGAGTTCCCTCATGACTCTCCCCTACAAACATGAGTAATGAACCTGCCCTTCTATAGATTGGGTTCCCTCATGACTCTCCCCTACGAACATGAGTAATGAACCCGCTTATCTACAGATTGGGATTCTCATGACTGCTCAACTACAAACATGAGTAATGAACCTGAACTTCTATAGATTACGTTCCCTCATGACTGCCCTACTACAAACATGAGTAATGAACATGCTCCCCCATAGATTAGGTTCCCTATTGTCTGTTCTCCTACAAACATGAGTAATGAACCTGAACTTCTATAGATTACGTTCCCTCATGACTGCCCTACTACAAACATGAGTAATGAACCTGCCCTTCTATAGATTGAGTTCCCTCATGACTCTCCCCTACAAACATGATTAATGAACCTGCCCTTCTATAGATTGGGTTCCCTCATGACTGCTCTACTACAAACATGAGTAATGAACCTGCCCTTCTATAGATTGGGTTCATTCATGACTCTCCCCTACAAACATGATTAATGAACCTGCCCTTCTATAGATTGGGTTCCCTCATGACTGCTCTACTACAAACATGAGTAATGAACCTGCCCTTCTATAGATTGGGTTCCCTCATGACTGCTCTACTAGAAACATGAGTAATGAACCTGCCCTTCTATAGATTGAGTTCCCTCATGACTCTCCCCTACAAACATTTTTAATGAACCTGCCCTTCTATAGATTGGGTTCCCTCATGACTGCCCTACTACAAACATGAGTAATGAACCTGCCCTTCTATAGATTGAGTTCCCTCATGACTCTCCCCTACAAACATGATTAATGAACCTGCCCTTCTATAGATTGGGTTCCCTCATGACTCTCCCCTACAAGCATGAGTAATGAACCTGCCCTTCTATAGATTGGGTTCCCTCATGACTGCTCTACTACCAACTAAAGTAATGAAGCCGATACTCTACAGATTACGTTCCTCATGACTGCTCAACTACAAACATGAGTAATGAACCTGCCCTTCTATAGATTGGGTTCCCTCATGACTCTCCCCTACAAGCATGAGTAATGAACCTGCCCTTCTATAGATTGGGTTCCCTCATGACTGCTCTACTACCAACTAAAGTAATGAAGCCGATACTCTACAGATTACGTTCCTCATGACTGCTTAACTACAAACATGAGTAATGAACCTGCCCTTCTATAGATTGGGTTCCCTCATGACTCTCCCCTACAAGCATGAGTAATGAACCTGCCCTTCTATAGATTGGGTTCCCTCATGACTCTCCCCTACAAGCATGAGTAATGAACCTGCCCTTCTATAGATTGGGTTCCCTCATGACTGCTCTACTACCAACTAAAGTAATGAAGCCGATACTCTACAGATTACGTTCCTCATGACTGCTCAACTACAAACATGAGTAATGAACCTGCCCTTCTATAGATTGGGTTCCCTCATGACTCTCCCCTACAAGCATGAGTAATGAACCTGCCCTTCTATAGATTGGGTTCCCTCATGACTGCTCTACTACCAACTAAAGTAATGAAGCCGATACTCTACAGATTACGTTCCTCATGACTGCTCAACTACAAACATGAGTAATGATCCTGCCCTTCTATAGATTGGGTTCCCTCATGACTCTCCCCTACAAGCATGAGTAATGAACCTGCCCTTCTATAGATTGGGTTCCCTCATGACTGCTCTACTACCAACTAAAGTAATGAAGCCGATACTCTACAGATTACGTTCCTCATGACTGCTCAACTACAAACATGAGTAATGAACCTGCCCTTCTATAGATTGGGTTCCCTCATGACTCTCCCCTACAAGCATGAGTAATGAACCTGCCCTTCTATAGATTGGGTTCCCTCATGACTCTCCCCTACAAGCATGAGTAATGAACCTGCCCTTCTATAGATTGGGTTCCCTCATGACTGCTCTACTACCAACTAAAGTAATGAAGCCGATACTCTACAGATTACGTTCCTCATGACTGCTCAACTACAAACATGAGTAATGAACCTGCCCTTCTATAGATTGGGTTCCCTCATGACTCTCCCCTACAAGCATAAGTAATGAACCTGCCTTTCTATAGATTGGGTTCCCTCATGACTCTCCCCTACAAGCATGAGTAATGAACCTGCCCTTCTATAGATTGGGTTCCCTCATGACTGCTCTACTACCAACTAAAGTAATGAAGCCGATACTCTACAGATTACGTTCCTCATGACTGCTCAACTACAAACATGAGTAATGAACCTGCCCTTCTATAGATTGGGTTCCCTCATGACTCTCCCCTACAAGCATGAGTAATGAACCTGCCCTTCTATAGATTGGGTTCCCTCATGACTGCTCTACTACCAACTAAAGTAATGAAGCCGATACTCTACAGATTACGTTCCTCATGACTGCTCAACTACAAACATGAGTAATGAACCTGCCCTTCTATAGATTGGGTTCCCTCATGACTCTCCCCTACAAGCATGAGTAATGAACCTGCCCTTCTATAGATTGGGTTCCCTCATGACTGCTCTACTACCAACTAAAGTAATGAAGCCGATACTCTACAGATTACGTTCCTCATGACTGCTCAACTACAAACATGAGTAATGAACCTGCCCTTCTATAGATTGGGTTCCCTCATGACTCTCCCCTACAAGCATGAGTAATGAACCTGCCCTTCTATAGATTGGGTTCCCTCATGACTGCTCTACTACCAACTAAAGTAATGAAGCCGATACTCTACAGATTACGTTCCTCATGACTGCTCAACTACAAACATGAGTAATGAACCTGCCCTTCTATAGATTGGGTTCCCTCATGACTCTCCCTTACAAGCATGAGTAATGAACCTGCCCTTCTATAGATTGGGTTCCCTCATGACTCTCCCCTACAAGCATGAGTAATGAACTTGCACTTCTATAGATTGGGTTCCCTCATGACTGCTCTACTACCAACTAAAGTAATGAAGCCGATACTCTACAGATTACGTTCCTCATGACTGCTCAACTACAAACATGAGTAATGTACCTGCCCTTCTATAGATTGGGTTCCCTCATGACTCTCCCTTACAAGCATGAGTAATGAACCTGCCCTTCTATAGATTGGGTTCCCTCATGACTGCTCTACTACCAACTAAAGTAATGAAGCCGATACTCTACAGATTACGTTCCTCATGACTGCTCAACTACAAACATGAGTAATGAACCTGCCTTTCTATAGATTGGGTTCCCTCATGACTCTCCCCTACAAGCATGAGTAATGAACCTGCCCTTCTATAGATTGGGTTCCCTCATGACTGCTCTACTACCAACTAAAGTAATGAAGCCGATACTCTACAGATTACGTTCCTCATGACTGCTCAACTACAAACATGAGTAATGAACCTGCCCTTCTATAGATTGGGTTCCCTCATGACTGCTCTACTACCAACTAAAGTAATGAAGCCGATACTCTACAGATTACGTTCCTCATGACTGCTCAACTACAAACATGAGTAATGAACCTGCCCTTCTATAGATTGTGTTCCCTCATGACTCTCCCCTACAAGCATGAGTAATGAACCTGCCCTTCTATAGATTGGGTTCCCTCATGACTGCTCTACTACCAACTAAAGTAATGAAGCCGATACTCTACAGATTACGTTCCTCATGACTGCTCAACTACAAACATGAGTAATGAACCTGAACTTCTATAGATTACGTTCCCTCATGACTGCCCTACTACAAACATGAGTAATGAACATGCTCCCCCATAGATTACGTTCCCTATTGTCTGTTCTCCTACAAACATGAGTAATGAACCTGTTTCTATAGATAGGGTTCCATCCTGAATGCTCCACTTAACATGAGTAATGAAGCTGTACCCCTATACATTAGATTCCTTCATGATTGATCTCTTACAAAATAGAGTTTTGAACCTCCATAAAAATAAGGTCCTTCTCTAATTATAAAGATGAGTAATGATGCTGTAGCTTTATTAGATCGGGACGCCCTTAAGAGTTGTTCTTTACACGTATGTGTATGGAACCTGGGCACAATATATTATGCTTCTATACGTACAAGAGACCTGATTCTGTATGCTTTTAAGGATCGGGTTAATTTCATGAATATTTCAATACCCTAATGGTCTATGATCCTGTCCTGTATAGTATATGTTTCTTCATTCAGCCCTACACATCTGGAATCGCAAATGTTGCTTATTTGCTGTTATAATTGTACTTTCATGTCTTCCAAAAACGTAACCTGTCAGTGGTTTCCACCCATCACTTTTTGTTTGAATTTAAATTGGACGAGATAAGATAGAGGAAAAAATTATATTTGATATAATACTTATTTTTCCAAAAACAAATTACGAAATAAAATTATTTTTGTCATATTATCTATAGAAACTGGCAAGGTAGAGACAAAAATACGATGTCTAGCTGTGGAATGTGATATCTTCACCTACGCGGGGCTGTATTGGAGTATTACCCCTAAATCCCACAGGCACGCAGCCCTACACACACCTTCCCAACTCTACGCTACCAAACTGTACCAGTTTTACTGGAATTTAGAAGGCAAGTTAATTACTAACATGCTATCGTATGTATTAATGTAAAGCCTCGGTGAACAATTTGTGACGTCACCTTGGCCGCAGCATCAACTCTATTACTGGCCGACAGTTCTTTGTGTTGGATGAGATGAAATCATAAAGAAGAAGAAGAAGCAACGTCACGACCCTGTAATGGTGCCTTAGGTACAGTCAGGTATGTGTAGTCACATCAAGGTTTGCCGAAGCTTTCTGGCCGCTTACGGCTGAAACAAAGTGTTCATTCTGTAGGATCAAAGAGAAAATTATTTTGCCTAAAACCCACTAAATCTGAAATTTTGGCAAATGGATAAATTAGAGTGAATGAAAGGGTTGGATAACCGGAGGTTTGGCTTCTTTTTCAATTCCTTATATTAGCTCACACTCTCCCTACACATATCTCGTTCAAATAAATCGTTAGTAAAATACTTTTTATTCATCCACTCAAGTTAAATACATTTTTTTAAAACTTGTAGTGGATGACACGATGTTAATACAGTTTTTCAAATATTAATTCAACAATTAAATTTAATTAATTATTTTAATAGCTAATTTCGTTTACTATTTTGCCACTTAATATTGTGATTCTGCCATATTTATATTAATTGTAATTATTAAATAAAAAGTAACTAAACTAAAAAAAACTATTAAACCTAAGTTGGAATTGACAAACAAAAAATTGTTTATATGAATTTCTATGTAATATAAAATAGGTAATAATCTCTATATAACTAGATTAAAGGATACTATAAGCAGTGATTTTAAACAGTGGAGTTTCAAAATATATTATCTGTTTCAAATATTATTTCATTAATTAAATTTAATTAATTAAATTAATTTGGCTTTCTATTTTGCTACTTAATATTGGGATTCTGTCATATGTTTTAATATTTATATTAACTGTAATTATTTCATAAAAATTAATTAATATACAATTTTTCTTTGCAGTAGGGATTGACTTTTACAAAATGTATATTATTTGTTAAATTGCAAAACCAATGTGAACAACGAATAAAAAGAAAAACACGACATATGCAGTGTATGTAACTACAGCAACACTGCTTTCGTGTATTCAGTTATCACTTACACTTGGATGTAGTTAAACAATAATATTACTTAGTATATTTGCAAATCGACTCTCGATAGCTATAGTGCTTTCTGAGAGTCTACAGCTTTCTATCTTCTTGGCAAATACACTTCAGGCGATTCACAAAGAAACGGAAATACTTCGTCAGAGAGTTATAGCAACTAAAGTTTAGCTCCTAAGGCATAAGCTCGCACTGAAGCTTTAATCAAGGAATGCAAGTTAGTTTTTCTTATAGAGCCGCATCGATTGTATTTTATCGATATTAAAGTTAAAACGGAAGTTAAATGAGATGAAATGCTTCGTTTATTACGTTTCACATACAGTAACTTTGTATAATGGCTAGTAAACCTATAATTGTTCTAAATAAATTTGTAGAAAATTTAATTCTTAACGAATTAATTTAAGTAAAGTCAACTACATTACAAATATAACTTTTAAAATATAAATTTTATTAATATTAAAACATACGTAACTTTTCTGGGAAAATGTGTTTATTCAATTCCTTCTATTAGCCCTCACTCTTCCTATATATGTCTTCTTCAAATTTCCAATCGTTAGTGAAATACTTTTTATTCGTCCACTCAAGTTCAAATACATTTTTTAAACTTGTAGTGGATGATACTTGATGTTAATACACTTTTAAAAATATTAATTCATTAATCCAATTTGATTAATTAATTTCGCTTTTTATTTTGCCATTTAATATTGCGATTCTGTCATGTTTATAAATATTTATATTAGTGGTAATTCTTTAATAAATAATAACAAAAATAAAATTTTTCCTTGTTGGCCTAAGTAGGAATTGCCTTAAAAACTGTATGTGTTACTTGTTACACGGAATTAATACATCTTCTAATGCGCAAGAATATCATTAAGTAAAACCACTTGTAAAATAAAGTTAATAAATAATTAAAGATTTTTATTGAAATTGTTCAAAAGTTCTCCTTCACCGTCAACACAGTAACCTGTTTTACAATTCCTTGTGTGGCTCTTTTATTATATCAGAATTACTTCAATTCCTTCTATTAGCTCACACTTGTATGTATATATATACATAACCAACGAAAAGCTTTGGATATAAATTGATAAATATTCTTGTATTTGAATAACCTATGTTGTTTTAAATTAATAAACAATAAAACGTATTATATATATATATATATATATATATATATATATATATATATATATATATATATATATATATATATATATATATATATATTGTACTACAAATTTTCAGTCGTTAAAAAATACGTTTTTATTCATCCACTAAAGGTCAAATACATTTTTATAAACCTATATTAAAAGCTGGTGTCTCGGTCGGATTCGAACTGACTAACTACATGTTTGAAATCCAGGACTTTGGCACTGAGCCAACTTTTCCGTTGCTAGATATCAATTATCTTAAAGATGTGTATGAAATTATAAGAGAAGGGTTCCTTGTAATAATGAAGCATTACAAGAGGAGTATAGAAGAGATGTTATAGACCACCATCAGATTCATAACTTGCTAACGAAAAAAAAGAAAGCGAATAATTAGTAAGAAAACAAAAATAATTGTTCAACACCATATACTCTATACAGAGGGAAATGGAAAATTGCAAGGAAATTCGCTTTCTATTTTGCTACTTAATATTGTGATTCTGTTATATGTATATACATATTTATATTAATTGTAATTATAAAATAAAAAGTAACCAAAATAAAATTATTCTTCTTTGACTCAAGTAGGAATTTACTTTAATTTTTTTCTATATATATTAGGCATTCTAGTTTTTTGAGTGGAAATGCATTTAGGATTCTTGGTTTCGATTGTTCTGTATTTATTTGTTCAGTTCATCCAAACAATTCTACACGGCCTAGTCCGACACGAGATAAATGCTTGACCACTACGTAGCCAAGGTACAGGTAAGACACAGGTTTACGCGGGAAACCACACGGTCTTCCCTTCCCTGCAGGCGGATGTAGAAGGTTGATGATTTTACACAAAAAATCTCCCCCCTCCGCCACACAGAAATAACAATAATTACTACGTGACGCTCGCTCCCTATTGGCTGCTGCCCCTCCAACACAAGATCCTTTGTGCGCAGACCGTTAGAGATTCAAAATCTTCAATCATTCTGCCCAGTGAAGGATCTTGCGTCAACAGTGCACATTGGTTTGTTTTTCATAAGGTTTTATTTTGTTTTGTGATGTGTTTGTGTTCTCAGTGAAACTAAATCATTTTAGTAACATTAACTGTAAGTACAGATTCACCTATTTCTTTCTTAGTGTAGACCTATTTTTTTTTTAATTTACATAATATAGTAACATACAATATCGGTAAAAATGCTGAAGCCCGGCGCCATAGGTTATTGTTGGAAATTTTGAAAAAAAAAACTTGTGGATATCGTCCAATTTGGTGGTTTTGAACAATTTCCCAAAATATCGTATGGTGCCGAGCTACTGCATTTCAACCACAATATCAAGAGCACAATGGTGCAATATATTATAATAAAAGTATTGGCAAGAACCCTAATACCACAAATGTAATGAAAAATAACTGATATTACAAGTTACCAAAGATTAAACCCTTATATTCATTTCGATGACTATGTCATCATCATCAGAGGGTCTTATTACAAAACTACTTTCTAGAACACAATAATTTAGTAACTAGCCTCACCTAAGGTTTCCGTTCTCTGTGAAACTAAATAAAAATTAGATAGACAAAGTTCAGATTTATCTATTTATTTTTTAGTGTAGACCTATTTTGTTTTTAAATTTACACAATAGTGTAGATACAATATTAAGAGCACAGTGGTCAGTTTAGTTTGTAAATTATTGTATTCTAGAGTGTAATTTTGTAATAAAACCCTCTGACGACGATGACATGGTAATGGAAATGTACATAAGGGTTTAAATCTTAAGTAACTTTGTAATATTAGTTATTTTTAATAATATAGTAAGTTCACAGTTTGAGTGATCAAGTTTTTCTTTTAGACATAGTTCTCATTAAACAATTTAAAAATTCTCCAACACAGAAAGCTGTATAGGATAGATTATTCAAATCAGCTGTTGACTAGATTCATAGGTTATAATTGAAACAGTTATCACCTTTTGATAGTTCTCCAGTTTTTGTCATAGAAAAATTCAAATGTTTATCAGTGGGTGTAGCATAAAAACTGTAAAAGTGAGATATCGTGCAAATAAATAAATAAATACGACAGTTTTCAAGAAAAAGTCAAACGGCTTTTATGGAAAATTTTTTTTTAAACCCGTAAGGATATGGCGTAGGCCTATTTAAGCCCTTAAAAAAACTAAATTTTCTTAAAAATTATACCTATAATTATTTTGCTTTTAGAATTGCAACAGATATAAACAAATTAGGTATAAGGTTTTTGAATTGTCTTTATTGTCGAATTTTCTTCTGTATTAAATAACAGGTAATGAAATTTACGGACAGGCAATGAAATTCCATAAAGAAATTAGCGAAATGATAAATATCATTATAAGAGAATTATATACTTGAGAATGATCAGTGACGGATCCAGAAACATATTTTGGGGAGGACTGGAGGGGGCGGAGGAGTCCCCTCGTCTGGAAAATATTTAGAGAATGTGGTAGCTATAGTGTAAACTCTGAGGGAAATAGTTATAGGCCTACTCTGTGACATTACGCAATCATTAATTACCACATTTACCTTAAATTTACAGTGCAATCCACCTATCTATTGTATTTCTTAATGATTATTGTATGTTATTATAGTGATTAATATGGGTTTGTAAACATATTTTACTAATTAATTAGTAGATTTAAATCAGGAACGAACTCAAAGATCGCAAATGACGTATTTTACTTTTATAGTATTATCCTATAGTTTAAAACTTTTCTCTTTTCCATATTTTAGGGGGCGCCTAGCACTTTAAAGCTCGACCCTTAAATACGTCACTGCAATTATCTATATTTACAGTTGCTAACCTCAACGAGGCTAGATTAATAACTTGTACGTAGACATGTGCACTGAACAAATGTGATAAATATATTCCTACAAAAATGCGCTTAAAATACTGTAAAAAGATATATTATATTACGGGCCTGCAGGATACAACTTTAAAAACTAGGTCTGTCCGGATTATCTCCCGGGACGCATGGCCACCTTATGTATAGTCTTCCTTCCTCCCAGCTGTTCTGATTAAGTCGTTATTATTATTGTGCTTACAATAGGATTTTGTCTTCATTGAATACTTGAATGTTACAATTTTTCTTATTGCTCAGATTATCTTGTTTCCCTATACCTATTAACGCTCATAATACATAACTATATTAATTGTTCATAAGAACAATATAACAAACGATCTTTAACTAGAACTATCAGAGATTCTTTGTGAAATTTACAAACCACGGAACAATAATCCCAAAAGAAATGACTAAATAAAATACAGAAGTTTTATTGAAACGAAACGTTTCGATCAACATTTGATAAACATATTATGTATTGGTCCAATTGGGTGTAACGTCTTTACACCAGTAGCGTATCGAGATGTTATTCTATGGAGTGCTGGTAGGTGGGAGGGAGGAGAAGGGGTCCACCGCCAGGAAAATAATCAAGAAATATGGTAGCTCGTACACAGTGATGTAATGATTAGGTTCTTAGCAATGAAATTGCACCTACACAGTGATGTAATGATTAGGTATTTCACTATGACCTTTCCCCTACACAGGGATGTAAAGATTAGATACATCAAAATGACCATGCTCCTACACAGGGATGTAATGATTAGATACTTCATAATGACCATGCTCCTACACAGTGATGTAATGATTAGGTATTTCATTATGACCTGTCCCCTACACAGGAATGTAATGATTAAGTACGTCTCAATGACAATGCTCCTGCACAGTGATGTAATGATTAGATACTTCACAATGACCATGCTCCTACATAGGGATGTAATGATTAGGTACTTCAAAATGGCATTGCTCCTATACAGGGATGTAATGATTAGATACTTCAAAAAGACCTTGCATAAACAGGGATGTAATGATTAGATACTTCACAATGGCCATGCTCCTACACAAGGATGTAATGATCAGATACTTCACAATGACCATGCTCCTACAGAGTGATGTAATGATTAGGTATTTCACTATGACCTGTCCCCTACAAAGGGATGTAATGATTAGATACTTTACAATGACCATGCTCCTACACAGGGATGTAATGATTACGTACTTCACAATGAATCTATTCCTACACAGGGATGTAATGATTACGTACTTCACAATGAATTTATTCCTACACAGGGATGTAATGATTAGGTGCTTCACAATGGCATTGCTTCTACAAAGGGATGTAATGATTAGGTACTTCACAATGACCGGGCTCCTACACAGAAATGTAATGATTAGGTACTTCACAATTAACGTACTCCTACACAGGGATGTAATGATTAGATACTTCAAAATGTCATTGCTCCTGCACAGTGATGTAATGATTAGATACTTCAAAAAGACCTTGCTCATAAACAGGGATGTAATGATTAGATACTTCACAATGGCCATGCTCCTACACAAGGATGTGATGATCAGATACTTCACAATGACCATGCTCCTACAGAGTGATGTAATGATTAGGTATTTCACTATAACCTGTCCCCTACACAGGAAAGTAATGATTAGATACTTCACAATGACCATGCTCCTACACAGGGATGTAATGATTACGTACTTCACAATGAATTTATTCCTACACAGGGATGTAATGATTACGTACTTCATAATGAATTTATTCCTACACAGGGATGTAATGATTAGGTGCTTCACAATGGCATGGCTTCTACAAAGGGATGTAATGATTAGGTACTTCACAATGACCGGGCTCCTACACAGAAATGTAATGATTAGGTACTTCAAAATGACGTTGCTCTTACACAGTGATGCAATGATTAGATACTTCAAAATGACCTTGCTCCTACACACGGATGTAATGATTAAGTTCTTCACAATGACAATGCCCGTACACAGTATTGTAATGAATAGGTACTTCACAATGAACGTACTCCTACACAGGGATGTAATGATTACGTACTTCATAATGAATATATTCCTACACAGGGATGTAATGATTAGGTGCTTCACAATGGCATTGCTTCTACAAAGGGATGTAATGATTAGGTACTTCACAATGACCGGGCTCCTACACAGAAATGTAATGATTAGGTACTTCACAATGAACGTACTCCTACACAGGGATGTAATGATTAGGTGTTTTACAATGGCATTGCTTCTACACAGAAGTATAATGATTAGGTACTTCACAATGACCGGGCTCCTACACAGAAATGTAATGATTAGGTACTTCAAAATGACGTTGCTCTTACACAGTGATGCAATGATTAGATACTTCAAAATGACCTTTCTCCTACACACGGATGTAATGATTAAGTACTTCACAATGACAATGCCCGTACACAGTATTGTAATGAATAGGTACTTCACAATGAACGTACTCCTACACAGGGATGTAATGATTACGTACTTCATAATGAATTTATTCCTACACAGGGATGTAATGATTAGGTGCTTCACAATGGCATTGCTTCTACAAAGGGATGTAATGATTAGGTACTTCACAATGACCGGGCTCCTACACAGAAATGTAATGATTAGGTATTTCACAATGAACGTACTCCTACACAGGGATGTAATGATTAGGTGTTTTACAATGGCATTGCTTCTACACAGAAGTATAATGATTAGGTACTTCACAATGACCGGGCTCCTACACAGAAATGTAATGATTAGGTACTTCAAAATGACGTTGCTCTTACACAGTGATGCAATGATTAGATACTTCAAAATGACCTTGCTCCTACACACGGATGTAATGATTAAGTACTTCACAATGACAATGCCCGCACACAGAATTGTAATGATTAGGTACTTCACAATGACGTTGTTCCTACACAGTGATGTAATGATTAGGTGCTTCACAATGAACGTACTCCTACACAGGGATGTGATGATTAGGTACTTCAAAATGACCTTGCTCCTACACACGGATGTAATGATTAAGTACTTCACAATGACCGGGCTCCTACACAGAAATGTAATGATTAGGTACTTCAAAATGACGTTGCTCTTACACAGTGATGCAATGATTAGATACATCAAAATGACCTTGCTCCTACACACGGATGTAATGATTAGGTACTTCACAATGACCGGGCTCCTACACAGAAATGTAATGATTAGGTACTTCAAAATGACGTTGCTCTTACACAGTGATGCAATGATTAGATACATCAAAATGACCTTGCTCCTACACACGGATGTAATGATTAAGTACTTCACAATGACAATGCCCGTACACAGTATTGTAATGAATAGGTACTTCACAATGAACGTACTCCTACACAGGGATGTAATGATTAGATACATCAAAATGACCTTGCTCCTACACACGGATGTAATGATTAAGTACTTCACAATGACAATGCCCGTACACAGTATTGTAATGAATAGGTACTTCACAATGAACGTACTCCTACACAGGGATGTAATGATTAGATACATCAAAATGACCTTGCTCCTACACACGGATGTAATGATTAAGTACTTCACAATGACAATGCCCGCACACAGAATTGTATTGATTAGGTACTTCACAATGACGTTGTTCCTACACAGTGATGTAATGATTAGGTGCTTCACAATGAACGTACTCCTACACAGGGATGTGATGATTAGGTACTTCAAAATGACGTTGCTCTTACACAGTGATGCAATGATTAGATACATCAAAATTACCTTGCTCCTACACACGGATGTAATGATTAAGTACTTCACAATGACAATGCCCGTACACAGTATTGTAATGATTAGGTACTTCACAATGACGTTGTTCCTACACAGTGATGCAATGATTAGATACATCAAAATGACCTTGCTCCTACACACGGATGTAATGATTAAGTACTTCACAATGACAATGCCCGTACACAGAATTGTAATGATTAGGTACTTCACAATGACGTTGTTCCTACACAGTGATGCAATGATTAGATACATCAAAATTACCTTGCTCCTACACACGGATGTAATGATTAAGTACTTCACAATGACAATGCCCGTACACAGAATTGTAATGATTAGGTACTTCACAATGACGTTGTTCCTACACAGTGATGCAATGATTAGATACATCAAAATGACCTTGCTCCTACACACGGATGTAATGATTAAGTACTTCACAATGACCGGGCTCCTACACAGAAATGTAATGATTAGGTACTTCAAAATGACGTTGCTCTTACACAGTGATGCAATGATTAGATACATCAAAATGACCTTGCTCCTACACACGGATGTAATGATTAGGTACTTCACAATGACCGGGCTCCTACACAGAAATGTAATGATTAGGTACTTCAAAATGACGTTGCTCTTACACAGTGATGCAATGATTAGTTACATCAAAATGACCTTGCTCCTACACACGGATGTAATGATTAAGTACTTCACAATGACAATGCCCGTACACAGTATTGTAATGAATAGGTACTTCACAATGAACGTACTCCTACACAGGGATGTAATTATTAGATACATCAAAATGACCTTGCTCCTACACACGGATGTAATGATTAAGTACTTCACAATGACAATGCCCGTACACAGAATTGTAATGATTAGGTACTTCACAATGACGTTGTTCCTACACAGTGATGCAATGATTAGATACATCAAAATGACCTTGCTCCTACACACGGATGTAATGATTAAGTACTTCACAATGACAATGCCCGTACACAGTATTGTAATGAATAGGTACTTCACAATGAACGTACTCCTACACAGGGATGTAATGATTAGATACATCAAAATGACCTTGCTCCTACACACGGATGTAATGATTAAGTACTTCACAATGACAATGCCCGTACACAGAATTGTAATGATTAGGTACTTCACAATGACGTTGTTCCTACACAGTGATGCAATGATTAGATACATCAAAATGACCTTGCTCCTACACACGGATGTAATGATTAAGTACTTCACAATGACAATGCCCGTACACAGAATTGTAATGATTAGGTACTTCAAAATGACGTTGCTCTTACACAGTGATGCAATGATTAGTTACATCAAAATGACCTTGCTCCTACACACGGATGTAATGATTAAGTACTTCACAATGACAATGCCCGTACACAGTATTGTAATGAATAGGTACTTCACAATGAACGTACTCCTACACAGGGATGTAATGATTAGATACATCAAAATGACCTTGCTCCTACACACGGATGTAATGATTAAGTACTTCACAATGACAATGCCCGTACACAGAATTGTAATGATTAGGTACTTCACAATGACGTTGTTCCTACACAGTGATGCAATGATTAGATACATCAAAATGACCTTGCTCCTACACACGGATGTAATGATTAAGTACTCACAATGACCGGGCTCCTACACAGAAATGTAATGATTAGGTACTTCAAAATGACGTTGCTCTTACACAGTGATGCAATGATTAGATACATCAAAATGACCTTGCTCCTACACACGGATGTAATGATTAGGTACTTCACAATGACCGGGCTCCTACACAGAAATGTAATGATTAGGTACTTCAAAATGACGTTGCTCTTACACAGTGATGCAATGATTAGTTACATCAAAATGACCTTGCTCCTACACACGGATGTAATGATTAAGTACTTCACAATGACAATGCCCGTACACAGTATTGTAATGAATAGGTACTTCACAATGAACGTACTCCTACACAGGGATGTAATGATTAGATACATCAAAATGACCTTGCTCCTACACACGGATGTAATGATTAAGTACTTCACAATGACAATGCCCGTACACAGTATTGTAATGAATAGGTACTTCGCAATGAACGTACTCCTACACAGGGATGTAATGATTAGATACATCAAAATGACCTTGCTCCTACACACGGATGTAATGATTAAGTACTTCACAATGACAATGCCCGTACACAGTATTGTAATGAATAGGTACTTCACAATGAACGTACTCCTACACAGGGATGTAATGATTAGATACATCAAAATGACCTTGCTCCTACACACGGATGTAATGATTAAGTACTTCACAATGACAATGCCCGTACACAGTATTGTAATGAATAGGTACTTCACAATGAACGTACTCCTACACAGGGATGTAATGATTAGATACATCAAAATGACCTTGCTCCTACACACGGATGTAATGATTAAGTACTTCACAATGACAATGCCCGTACACAGTATTGTAATGAATAGGTACTTCACAATGAACGTACTCCTACACAGGGATGTAATGATTAGATACATCAAAATGACCTTGCTCCTACACACGGATGTAATGATTAAGTACTTCACAATGACAATGCCCGTACACAGTATTGTAATGACTAGGTACTTCACAATGAACGTACTCCTACACAGGGATGTAATGATTAGATACATCAAAATGACCTTGCTCCTACACACGGATGTAATGATTAAGTACTACACAATGACAATGCCCGTACACAGTATTGTAATGAATAGGTACTTCACATTGAACGTACTCCTCTACTTCCACATTGACGTAACGGACAAGATGCGATGCTCTACTGTGTAAAGACCTTGTGTTTTGAGATTTTCAAAAATTAATTTTATTTGAAAGAATTATTTTAGGCTATAGAAAAGGTTTCTTCCAGTATTTACGCTGTGCTCATATTGATGGTCGTATTGATACACTGAATGATTACACAATCTATGATATACCTGACAAGAGAATTGCAACCTCAAGAGCATAATCTTTACATACACTGAATGATTACACAAACCATGATATACGTGTCAAGAGAATTGCAACCTCAAGAGCATAGGCTTTAAATACACTGAATGATTACACAAACCATGATATACGTGTCAAGAGAATTGCAATCTCTCTGACATCAACTTTATGGGCTTTACATACACTGAATGATTACACAAACCATGATATACGTGTCAAGAGAATTGCAACCTCAAGAGCATAGGCTTTAAATACACTGAATGATTACACAAACCATGATATACGTGTCAAGAGAATTGCAATCTCTCTGACATCAACTTTATGGGCTTTACATACACTGAATGATTACACAAACCATGATATACGTGTCAAGAGAATTGCAATCTCTCTGACATCAACTTTATGGGCTTTACATACACTGAATGATTACACAAACCATGATATACGTGTCAAGAGAATTGCAACCTCAAGAGCATAGGCTTTAAATACACTGAATGATTACACAAACCATGATATACGTGTCAAGAGAATTGCAATCTCTCTGACATCAACTTTATGGGCTTTACATACACTGAATGATTACACAAACCATGATATACGTGTCAAGAGAATTGCAATCTCTCTGACATCAACTTTATGGGCTTTACATACACTGAATGATTACACAAACCATGATATACGTGTCAAGAGAATTGCAACCTCAAGAGCATAGGCTTTAAATACACTGAATGATTACACAAACCATGATATACGTGTCAAGAGAATTGCAATCTCTCTGACATCAACTTTATGGGCTTTACATACACTGAATGATTACACAAACCATGATATACGTGTCAAGAGAATTGCAACCTCAAGAGCATAGGCTTTAAATTCACTGAATGATTACACAAACCATGATATACGTGTCAAGAGAATTGCAATCTCTCTGACATCAACTTTATGGGCTTTACATACACTGAATGATTACACAAACCATGATATACGTGTCAAGAGAATTGCAACCTCAAGAGCATAGGCTTTAAATACACTGAATGATTACACAAACCATGATATACGTGTCAAGAGAATTGCAATCTCTCTGACATCAACTTTATGGGCTTTACATACACTGAATGATTACACAAACCATGATATACGTGTCAAGAGAATTGCAACCTCAAGAGCATAGGCTTTAAATACACTGAATGATTACACAAACCATGATATACGTGTCAAGAGAATTGCAATCTCTCTGACATCAACTTTATGGGCTTTACATACACTGAATGATTACACAAACCATGATATACGTGTCAAGAGAATTGCAATCTCTCTGACATCAACTTTATGGGCTTTACATACACTGAATGATTACACAAACCATGATATACGTGTCAAGAGAATTGCAACCTCAAGAGCATAGGCTTTAAATACACTGAATGATTACACAAACCATGATATACGTGTCAAGAGAATTGCAATCTCTCTGACATCAACTTTATGGGCTTTACATACACTGAATGATTACACAAACCATGATATACGTGTCAAGAGAATTGCAACCTCAAGAGCATAGGCTTTAAATTCACTGAATGATTACACAAACCATGATATACGTGTCAAGAGAATTGCAATCTCTCTGACATCAACTTTATGGGCTTTATATACACTGAATGATTACACAAACCATGATATACGTGTTAAGAGAATTGCAACCTCAAGAGCATAGGCTTTAAATACACTGAATGATTACACAAACCATGATATACGTGTCAAGAGAATTGCAATCTCTCTGACATCAACTTTATGGGCTTTACATACACTGAATGATTACACAAAACCATGATATACGTGTCAAGAGAATTGCAATCTCTCTGACATCAACTTTATGGGCTTTACATACACTGAATGATTACACAAACCATGATATACGTGTCAAGAGAATTGCAATCTCTCTGACATCAACTTTATGGGCTTTACATACACTGAATGATTACACAAACCATGATATACGTGTCAAGAGAATTGCAATCTCTCTGACATCAACTTTATGGGCTTTACATACACTGAATGATTACACAAACCATGATATACGTGTCAAGAGAATTGCAACCTCAAGAGCATAGGCTTTAAATACACTGAATGATTACACAAACCATGATATACGTGTCAAGAGAATTGCAATCTCTCTGACATCAACTTTATGGGCTTTACATACACTGAATGATTACACAAACCATGATATACGTGTCAAGAGAATTGCAATCTCTCTGACATCAACTTTATGGGCTTTACATACACTGAATGATTACACAAACCATGATATACGTGTCAAGAGAATTGCAATCTCTCTGACATCAACTTTATGGGCTTTACATACACTGAATGATTACACAAACCATGATATACGTGTCAAGAGAATTGCAATCTCTCTGACATCAACTTTATGGGCTTTACATACACTGAATGATTACACAAACCATGATATACGTGTCAAGAGAATTGCAATCTCTCTGACATCAACTTTATGGGCTTTACATACACTGAATGATTACACAAAACCATGATATACGTGTCAAGAGAATTGCAATCTCTCTGACATCAACTTTATGGGCTTTACATACACTGAATGATTACACAAACCATGATATACGTGTCAAGAGAATTGCAATCTCTCTGACATCAACTTTATGGGCTTTACATACACTGAATGATTACACAAACCATGATATACGTGTCAAGAGAATTGCAATCTCTCTGACATCAACTTTATGGGCTTTACATACACTGAATGATTACACAAACCATGATATACGTGTCAAGAGAATTGCAACCTCAAGAGCATAGGCTTTAAATACACTGAATGATTACACAAACCATGATATACGTGTCAAGAGAATTGCAATCTCTCTGACATCAACTTTATGGGCTTTACATACACTGAATGATTACACAAACCATGATATACGTGTCAAGAGAATTGCAACCTCAAGAGCATAGGCTTTAAATACACTGAATGATTACACAAACCATGATATACGTGTCAAGAGAATTGCAATCTCTCTGACATCAACTTTATGGGCTTTACATACACTGAATGATTACACAAACCATGATATACGTGTCAAGAGAATTGCAATCTCTCTGACATCAACTTTATGGGCTTTACATACACTGAATGATTACACAAACCATGATATACGTGTCAAGAGAATTGCAATCTCTCTGACATCAACTTTATGGGCTTTACATACACTGAATGATTACACAAACCATGATATACGTGTCAAGAGAATTGCAATCTCTCTGACATCAACTTTATGGGCTTTACATACACTGAATGATTACACAAACCATGATATACGTGTCAAGAGAATTGCAACCTCAAGAGCATAGGCTTTAAATACACTGAATGATTACACAAACCATGATATACGTGTCAAGAGAATTGCAATCTCTCTGACATCAACTTTATGGGCTTTACATACACTGAATGATTACACAAACCATGATATACGTGTCAAGAGAATTGCAACCTCAAGAGCATAGGCTTTAAATTCACTGAATGATTACACAAACCATGATATACGTGTCAAGAGAATTGCAATCTCTCTGACATCAACTTTATGGGCTTTATATACACTGAATGATTACACAAACCATGATATACGTGTTAAGAGAATTGCAACCTCAAGAGCATAGGCTTTAAATACACTGAATGATTACACAAACCATGATATACGTGTCAAGAGAATTGCAATCTCTCTGACATCAACTTTATGGGCTTTACATACACTGAATGATTACACAAAACCATGATATACGTGTCAAGAGAATTGCAATCTCTCTGACATCAACTTTATGGGCTTTACATACACTGAATGATTACACAAACCATGATATACGTGTCAAGAGAATTGCAATCTCTCTGACATCAACTTTATGGGCTTTACATACACTGAATGATTACACAAACCATGATATACGTGTCAAGAGAATTGCAATCTCTCTGACATCAACTTTATGGGCTTTACATACACTGAATGATTACACAAACCATGATATACGTGTCAAGAGAATTGCAACCTCAAGAGCATAGGCTTTAAATACACTGAATGATTACACAAACCATGATATACGTGTCAAGAGAATTGCAATCTCTCTGACATCAACTTTATGGGCTTTACATACACTGAATGATTACACAAACCATGATATACGTGTCAAGAGAATTGCAACCTCAAGAGCATAGGCTTTAAATACACTGAATGATTACACAAACCATGATATACGTGTCAAGAGAATTGCAATCTCTCTGACATCAACTTTATGGGCTTTACATACACTGAATGATTACACAAACCATGATATACGTGTCAAGAGAATTGCAATCTCTCTGACATCAACTTTATGGGCTTTACATACACTGAATGATTACACAAACCATGATATACGTGTCAAGAGAATTGCAATCTCTCTGACATCAACTTTATGGGCTTTACATACACTGAATGATTACACAAACCATGATATACGTGTCAAGAGAATTGCAACCTCAAGAGCATAGGCTTTAAATACACTGAATGATTACACAAACCATGATTTGCGTGTCAAGAGAATTGCAATCTCTCTGACATCAACTTTATGGGCTTTACATACACTGAATGATTACACAAACCATGATATACGTGTCAAGAGAATTGCAACCTCAAGAGCATAGGCTTTAAATACACTGAATGATTACACAAACCATGATATACGTGTCAAGAGAATTGCAATCTCTCTGACATCAACTTTATGGGCTTTACATACACTGAATGATTACACAAACCATGATATACGCGTGAAAAGAATTGCAATTTCTGCAGTACAACCTTACACACACTGAATGACTACACAAGCCATGATATAGGTACATGTCAACAGAATTGCAATCTTTGCAGTATAGGCCTTACATACACTGCTAATATCATAAAAATGGTTTATTAATTAATATAATTAGTTATTCTTCCAACACGAACAATTCCGGAGTCAACTGCGAATATTACGCTTGCAAAATTGCGTATTAAAAATCATGTTTTTTTTTTACCCGGGTCTGAGCCCCAAAACCCGCCCAGCCCTCGTGGCAGCCAACCTCTAGCGAGCTACCTCTGTCTCACATGCGCATGAGGTTAGTATCCCTACCGCGAGTGAAGGAAACGGGATTGATTGCCCATGTACCAAGCTCATAAGCTCTTTCCATGGAGAATCAGGAGATAGTGAAATGAAACAGTACGGTAAGTGTTGCGCTAAGAGCGGGATGAAAAAACCTGCCAAGAAAGAAACCCTGCCAGGAAAAATCCCGCGACAGATCATGCAGGAACCCTGGGGCTTGGATCACCTTATGAATATCATATGTTCGAGACTAAGCTTCACTAGCGCTACCTGTTGTTAAAACGTTTAGACTTTTACGAGGGTATGCCGAGGGAACGCGTCACATTTTCAAATTAAAAATTTTATTTTATCTTTACAATAAAAGACGAATTAACTTAAGTAAAAGTCTAATTTAATAATATATTGTCGATTTTTAACTCAAAGGTCTTGAGGGTTGGGGGGGGGGCGATCGCCAAATCGCCCCCCCCCCTTGGATACGCGCCTGAATCTCTCCAGCATAGGCTCTACAGACACTGAATGATTACACAAACCATTATATGGGCCTACCTGTCAACAGAATTGCAATCTCTGCAGCATAACCGTATGTGTGTACAACAATCGGCACTGAAATATGCGATGCAAAAATTGTCTAATACTAATTATTTGTATTTTATAGGTGATTTTTTTCAATAATTGTAATTGTCATTAGCTAGTTATAAACTTTTTACAATTTTAAGTATCCCTTGACAGGCGCGTATCCAAGGGGGGGGGGCGATCGCCCACCCCTCAAGAACTTTGGGTTAAAAATCGACAATATATTATTAAATTAGGACTTTCTATTAAATTAGACTTTTACTTAAGTTAATTCGTCTTTTATTGTAAATAAAAGAGAAAATTTTAATTTTTAATTTGAAAAAGTGACGCGTTCCCTCGGCATACGCTCGTAAACGTCTAAACGTTTTTACAACAGATAGCGCTAGTGAAGCTTAGTCTCGAACATATGATTTTCAATACGTAATTTTGCAAGCGTAATATTCGCAGTTGACTCCGGAATTGTTTGTGTTGGAAAAATAACTACTTATATTAATTAATAAACCATTTTTATAATAATAGGTTATTATGAAATTAATAATATTCTCTAGCCATAAGTGTTATCGAAACTGGAATAATTATTTATTAAAAAGTCTAATTTGCAACGAATTTTTATCACGTTACCGATTTCTAACGCAAGCGTAGAAAGAACTTTTTCTGTTCTATGTTTTTACATACACGCGCGCGCGCGCGCGCGCACACACACACATACACACATATTATATATATATATATATATATATATATATATATATATATATATATATATATAATGCATCGATCGCCCCCCCCCAAAGCAAGTTGCTGGATACGCGCCTGTTTGATATTAATGTGTTGATTTCATTGTAATATATGTATTGAAATATGCCCCTATGTATAGGCCTGAGGCGGTAATTGGCTCCCCTATAGTTACTCATTTTTCAAGGCACGCCATTGTACAAAACAATGCGTTTTTTTTTGTCATACGCCTTTCAATGAATTCTGTCACCATCATCAGTGACAGTACTACAAATTAACAACTGGAACTGCAAAGTACTCGTGTATTATCGTTTTGTGAGTTCTTGTGCAGTTATTTATTTATTTATAACCCTAACTCACAAGCTAGCTCAATTATTACTTATGTCATGATAATACTCGTCACCAGAATTGCAATCTCTGCAGAATAGGCTTTACAAACAGTAAAAAATCTTTTACACTTGTAATGAGATTTGGGAATTTCGCTTGAGAATGTCTACAATTAGACTATAATTACGTTTATAAAGAACGTATAGAAAATCCGATTATCTATAATTTATGAAGAATAACAATTGCACAAAATATTTTAAATTATGAAAGGGATAATGAATTCCGCCGTTCCTTTTAACCCCTGTGGGTCAAAATAATTCTTCCTATAAATTTAAATTAGGAAATTTCGTTGCGGATAAAAGGGAGCTAAATCGCTAAATAGGGGGTTTTACTGGCGAGCATCTCTACGTTTGTTAGCGAGGTTTCGTTTCTCTGACACTGAAATATTTTCTCGCTAACTCACTTCCGGGAAACATTGAATACCGGGAAATACAGAGCGCGTTAGTATCGGGAGTGCGAAATGTATAGTCACTGCCAACCTACTCATTTGCCCTCTGGGTCCCTATGATTCTAATTTAACGAAATATCTGGTTCCTTAAACATCTAACAGGCCAGAGAACTGAAGTGCTAATGCCAACAGCCTCTGAGAGGACATTGGAGGTGAAACTGGCCGTCTAGTCTAGACAGCATATCTGCAAGTACAATAAGCGACTTTTATCTGACAGCCGTGTCAACGAGATTTAAAGCAGATTCATCAATCAGTAATCGTGGCAAAGGCCTGCCTCGCAACCCAAGGTTCACTGCAGGTAGTTTATTTCCTTCTACGCTGTTCGTAAATGTTTTAGGTTAAAAATAAAAATCATATATTTATGATTTGTTAATACAATCTTAAAAATGACATTCTTAACTTATGTTATACATTGCAGCCCGGCCTTTCATATTATAACAGATTGTTTCCATGTACGGTACATGAGTAACCGCTCTTCTCACAAACATTCTGTCTGGCTCCTGACAAACTCACTCAAAGACGGACGCCTCGTAGAACGCAGTAAAGGTTGTGTCTCTGTGAAGGCGTATAATATTATATGTGTACTTTTGTAGCATACTGAAGAAGGCGGCTGGTGGCAAACAAAGTGTAGATGTAAAGTCTTCAGGCTTGTAGGCTTACTGAGAGATTACCTGATGCTTGGAGATTATATTCTCCTCAAGACTCTGAGAATATTTAGATCCATGGAGAGCATTGAGGCTCACTTTATCAAGAATAATGTTCAGCTCGCCCAAGTTGCATCGTTGTTATTATACTCGTAGGGAATCTTACCTAGACCTAGCTTGACCGCCTCCTTCGCCCAATTTCCTGTTTTTGCATCTGCCTTCGCTACTTTTGCCGCCCTCAAGGACTAGTGGGTATTTCGATGACTTCTGGTTGTAGTGTTTCCTGTCTAAGTTCAAGTCCACATTCTAAGGGTTTGACTCTTAGGTAAGGCCAACTGAGGCTGGATAAATGTCCGCTTGTACTACCTGGATCGAACCCGTAATTACGGGCTGGAGGCTCATCTCGTTCCATAGTCAGGCCGATGGTCAGTCTAGGTCTTGAGCACTTCCAGTCTGGGGGCTTAACGTACTGCCACCACGGGTCTTGGTATCAAACCCCTTGATCCAGGTACGTCTCCGGAGTTGGTTCTGGGACAGAACAGTCTCATTTCATATGCAGCAGTTTCTTGACGGCCCAACAGTTGTTTATTTTTAAGTGCCAAAATAGCAGAAAATATTATTTCTTGAGATAAAAAATGTTCAAAATTTCTCCCAGGTCGTCCCATCCCCCAATACATAGCCCTGGCTACACCCGTGTTAGTAACTTGACAGTTATTGGTAAAACGGCCATACTGTGAAACAAGTTATACTACAAACTAGAGTGTAGTAGGTCAGTAGATTCAAGTTCAGCGAACTGTGGCAGCAAACTTCTTTCTACTGTGTAATGTAATCTTGACATTAACGTGAGGCAGTTACAGTGTAACAAAAGCAGCATAAGATAAGACTAGTTACTATTAAGTGTTTTAAAACATTAAATGCGTTACCCTAGAAAATTAAAAACATCATGAATTATTTTTGCCTGCACAAAAACATTTTTTTTTTTTTTTTTGGGACATTATATCATATTGTGCAAAGCAAATTTATTTATTTCTATATTATTTTTAACAGAGTCATTATTTAAAATATATTCAAATATACAGTGCCACATGAATGAAGACCATCTAAGAGCTGTTCTCTTAAATGAAAAGGCGCCGGAGCTGGCGTCCGTGCTTTCAAAATTATCTAAAACTCCATGGACATGAAAACAACAACAAATACACAGTAAAACTGTGAAATTTCTCCAAGAAAGTAACTGTACTGCAGCGGTTCTTGTAACAATAGTAGTAGAGTTTGAAGAGAAAGATGACAAGTATTGGATTACTTCCTTCTCAACCTCCCCGCCGATCCAGAGCCTAATATACCGTATGAAACCATTACTCCCACGAAACCTTTCCTCAATTCAGGTACCCGGAGGGTAGAACCTCCGTGGGTTAAGTACATGGTCCGTGGTACCGTTTTTGGCAGCTAAGCCCCTATGGTCGCAGGCACGTAGCCCCTCCAATAGCAAGCGGTTAGTGATGCTACTACAGCTTGCCAAGCCGGTGGCCCTAATAACAGCTTTATGGCTGTACACTTGGTTAAACCGTTGCGATTGTCACGCGAATTCAAACTTCGCTATTAAGTCGTATCGCAGTTGCTATTTTACCGAATTAGAAACAAAAAATCTGTTTACCCAACCACCATTGGTTAATACTATACGGCTTGTATAGGTAACTCACTGGAAGATCTGCTTTCTTATCGCGTGCATAAATCTCTTCATTTGTATTTAGTACACTAATTACCAATTGTCCAGGATGTCCACACTTCCTGCTCTATTGTTAGCGTTTGTTCTAAACAAAAGTATTGTTGTCCTGCCATTGTTGGCTTTCTGTATAATCTGGATCATGGTTTAGTTTAAATATTTTTATTTCGTGGGAAAACGTTCACCCCCATATGACGGGCTAGGTTGGCTTCGTTCCGATCTGCCCGTGTGTTTATGCTAATTGTTTCAGAGTCAGACATCGCCATGGATGAGACGGCAACACGCATCTATCTCCATGGATGAGTATGGGTCCTGGTGCATGTTTATTTCTCTCCATGACTAGATCCACACTCATCCATGGTTCCATCGTCACCGCTTGTACGCAACATCTGCGACCACAAATTCGACACGTTTTAGTAACAGATCTGTTACTGCTCAGGTTGGTTGGCAAATACTTGCGCTTTAGAGTTTAAGAATGTTTGTTGTGCTGTACTGAGAACACGATAGGTTCGGCTATTGCAACTCTCCTACACCCCATAATTCGCCGAATATCTCGTACACCCGGCCATTTCTTACCCAAATATGTATTATGAAATTAGTATAAAATTTTATAAAAATAAAATGAGATACATTAGAGTACTGCATAGAGCGTACGCAGCTACAGCCGTCCAGAGCCCTCTCCAGTCTTTCCTGTCCACCCAACAATGCCTAATGCAGTGGCGGATTTAAGGGTGGGGGGCTTTGGGGCTCAAACCCCCTCAAAATATAAAAAAGTGAAAACTATAAAATAACACTATAAATGTAAAATAAAATGTCATTTCCGTTGTTTTCGTTCGTCCCTGATTTAAATCTTCTTATTAGTTAGTAACCCACAATGTAATAAATAGGTGGTTTTCTGGTTAAAACTGAAATGGGCGCCTGCAATATTCGCCTGATTTTCATGTAAAGTACAATTAATATAAAAATACAAATATGAAGCTAATTTATGATAGTGTAATGTCACAGAGTAGCCTAGGGCTGTAACTATTTCCTCAGATATAAGACCATGAGAGTTTACAATATAGCAACCATATTTCTTAAACATTTTTCGGGCGGTGGGCTCCTTTTCCCCCACCCATCAAGCCCCCCAAAATACTTTTCTGTATCCGCCACTCGCCTAATGCAATACTTCTAAAAACAACCCATTTAAAACTTTTGTTAAAACAAATTGTGATTCTCGCCAAACTGAAATTATTATAATTTCTAGAACCCGTTATATTTTTAAGTGATGTACGAGTGTGTAATATTGCGCGAGGGTTGAAACAGCCCCGCATGCGGGTAGTCAAGGGGCAGTCGCGTGTCGCCCATATAATTACGGGAGATTAATTGACTAAAGTACGGGCGCGCACGTGTTGCGACATCACGTCTGTGTATAGGCTGCATTGGCAAGACGGTATTTCCCACGCGTCACCATCGTACTTGAGAATTACTTGCTCTTCTTGATACTGTGTAGTTTATAAAAAAAGCTCTTCCCGAAAGAATAAAAATGCCTTTTAACATTAGCATAAGAACTGTGTTTATATTAGGCCCAGTTCTACACTTCTCTTTTTAAAGAATTTTCATTTTATTTTTCAATTCTTTCTATTAGTTTACACTCAAACTAATATATATATATATATATATATATATATATATATATATATATATATATATATATATATATATATATAAAATCTTGTTAAAATTCTCTATCGTTAATAAAATATTTGTATTCATCCAACCAAATTCGAACACATTTTTGTAAACTTGTAGTGGATGACACTTGATGTTAATGCAGTTTTTTCAAATATCAAGTCAAGTAGCTTGTAATCAAACTGAATTCACTAGTTAAACTATAAGTAATTATTGCATAACTCAGATTAGACTTAGCTTCGTAAATAAAACGATTGTTTCGAAACGCGTCAGCACGTAAGAACTAAAGTATTAAGCAATAATTAATAATATGTAAATATTAATTAAATTTAATAATTAATTTTAGTTTTAAATGGGAAAAAATCTTTTCACAAAAGGGGCAAGGTATGCAATATATTTATTTCCTCCCATTTGGCTTCAAATAAATGATAACATATGATTTCATAAAACAGCTGATTTTATGTTATAGGTTATGTCGTAGAACAGCTGTTTTAATGCATAGGTTACGTTACTTTACAGTGGCGGCGGAAAGCAATACTCTGGCCCCCCGCGAAAAGAAATCGGGGGCCAAAACAGCTCATTTTATGTTATAGGTTATGTCGTAGAACAGCTGTTTTAATGCATAGGTTACGTTACTTTACAGTAGCGGCAGAAAGCAATACTCTGGCCCCCCGCGAAAAGAAATCGGGGGCCCCCTTTAACAAAATTCATATCAATCAGATTTTTTCAGGTGCAATACAATGGCTACAATTTTTTCACTTACTATTATGCTATTATAGTACAGCGCTAAATGATTTTAGTATAGTATGTTCTTATGCCAAATTAGTAGAAGTTCAATACCGATTTGGTATAGAAATCTACAACTGAGAATTAGACCACTTCCGGTATTCCCGAAGAAAGAGTGTGTATATTTGGCAATACCGGAAGTAAGGAGGCATTGCTTAATTCTAGGCTGAGATTTCTATATCTAATTTGTATATAGCTTTTACTATTTTGTCATATTAACATACTACACGCTATTTGCGGTTGGCAAAATTACGTGACATCCCGCTAACACGTATTGTATTTTAAAAAAAGACAGTATAGTTACTGTGGAGGTTGTAGGATAACGTGTTTTCGTCTTATTATATAAGCTAGGGGTTTGTATGTACATTTTGTTCAAAACTGTGATAAACGTCAATCATTTTCAGCAAATAAAGGCTGGTTTGGCAAGTTCGAGAGACGGTTTTCCTTCACAACGTGTAAATTGCCGGTGAAACAGTATCAGTGGATCACGAAATTCCCAATTCATTTTCTACGCATTTTAAAAATCTTATTTCGGAAAAAGTGCTACACAGTCGATCAAGTTTTTTACTCGGATGAGACTGGACTGTTTTGGAAAAAAATGCTTTCACGAACTTTTTTATCTAAAGAAGAGAAATTTGCTCGGAGTAGGCTATAAGGCCGCAAAGGATCGTTTGACCGTTCTGATGTGTTAGGGACTGATATTGTCTCGATAACATATGTATTAACGGTGAAGGATTTTAAGACATTAACAGTAAAGATGTCGACAATCTTTTAAAAAGTGCGAACCAAGGTTTGATGTGAACTAATTACCGAACCTGTGCCTATCTCGGCTAACGAAGACGAAGAAATCGTAAAAATCTTTCGCCGAAGTTGACATTAAAATCTGTCGGTGAAATGTGTGGTTAGGGGAACAGCACCAGCCGTTTCTGAAATTGGCCCCTCTTTAGAATGGACATTCAAGTACAATCGTGAGCTGGAAGAAGTACTATCGTCATGTCACATAAAGAAGTGTGTAGCGAACTAGAAAAAAATCGTATACAAAGTGAAATAACAAGTTTTAAAAAATAAAATTAACAATGTTTAAAGCATTATTTGCGTAAAATTAGGTGTTTAAAACTTAGTGGATAGTTTAACAATAAAGAATACGTGTGTCTGTGTGTGTGAGCGCGCATATTTAATAGAATTTCCATGTTTTCGTATTGAAGGAAACGTAAGCAAACAATAAAAATATGTATTGTAAATATGTAATAGGTAAATGTACCATACTGTATTACATGTGTACAGTAGGTCTATAGCTGGGATTTTAGTTGTAGAATTTAACCCTCCCCTTCCCATATACATTGGGTTTCAGTATTCGCGGTTTCACTATACGCCTTAAGTTCGGGGAACGTAACCCACGCGAATAACGAAGGATAACAGTATTTTAGAAAGTATAAGCAGAGGCTATGCTATAATAGCATTTATACAAATATTATACTATTGAATTTATACGTTTTTGTCATAGGATTGCCTTAGGCCTATACCAAATTAGTAAAGTTTTCTAATACTAAAATAGGAATGGTTTTCTTTCAGTGCAGTAGCAACCTGCAGCATGGTCCGAGGATACTATGTTGTTTCCATTTTCATTTACCCTTTTTTTTAATTTTGAAAGGGCAGTGGGGCCTCCTCACCCGGCTGGGGCCTTATCGCCGACCACTGTTACTTTACTTATATTTGTTGCAATTATTTAATAAATAGTAACTCAAATAAAAATTTCCTTGATTGGCCCAAGTAGAAATTGACTTTAAAAGAAATTTTTGTTAAAATTACTTATTCATGAATCATCCCCAATTTTTGTATAGTTATAATAAATAGTTCAATGAGTGAAATTATAAGATCTTTCATTTATAAAACGTTTAATTAAACTTGTAAATAAATTTTAAGCAATTTCACTTTGTGAAATCAGATTATATGACATTAATACCTAAAGTGAAACTATTTTCTATGCAAGTGAAGCAAACATTTTCTAAAAACATCCATGTACCAACATATTCTCTATTATTAGCCTAGAACTCTCTCTCTTAATATAATTTATGTGTCAGATCCACGACAAGTTTTTTACAAATTCAAAAGTTGTTACAAATTAACAATTTAGCATTGTAGTCAATACTTGATGTTATGTGTGATATTTCAAGGGTTCAAATGCAGCTGCTTTAAAAAGTTATTTCATTGTTTATTCATGATGTGATCCTTGGTCAAAGATATGAGACTTTACTTTTTAATTAGGTATTTGCACGTATATTTTTAATTATTTGTATGTATATCTTTAATTTCATTTTAATCTTTTATCATATACTTTTCCAGTATTTAAATTATTTTTTGAAATTTTTTACAATGATACTTTTTAATTTCTGATTCGAATTTTAGGATTTTTATGTACATAAATATTAACTATTTTTGTTAAACCTTTTACCCGAATTTAGTTTTTCTAATTTCATCTCAAAATGTAGTAGTAAGATCTAGCTTTGGTTTCTACAATTTTTCATAGAAATATTTTTTGTTTTTATTTATTAATTCTTGTTTATTACACCCATTGAACTATTTTTATCAGCCTGAACTAGTAATAAATTTTATAATTTTTGTTTTATATTACCTAGTTGTGTAATGAGTATGGTTTTTTTGTTGTTACTATAAAATATAAAAGTTTGTATATAATTTTTAATTAATTTTCAAAACATACTTGTTTTCAAATTGTTTTTCCTTCATAGGCATACTTGTTTTTTCTTTTAGTTAATCTTTCTCAAGTTAATTTCTTTTATTGCTATCTCAAAATTTCTTCATTTTTCAAGTAAAAAAAATTAAGATGGAAATTATAAAACATCTCTGTTGTATATTCATTTAGTTTAATCCTCTTTATGTCAGGGATGGGCACTTCAATATTTTCAATAAGCCAAATGTAGGCCAATATGTATATCGTATAATATGCGTCGTATATGGAATAACATGAATCAATAATCGTTACGCAAATTATTTTAATATATATTTAATATCATGTTCAATGTAAAAGGGGTCAACATAGGTAAGGTATAACATTAAATTTTTTGGTTCAATCATGTCGTTTAGGCTTATCAGAATACAATATTGGAAAATAACTCTAATTTATTTAAATTTATAATCATCTATAAGTATGCATCTGCTTTGCTTAATGAGAACACTGTGGGTGGGCAAAATTGTTCAACAGTTCATCAAAATCAATATGAATTGAAGTGGTTGCAACCCTTAGCAAATCTCAAAAATGGTTCTCTGTGAGTCTGTTGCAGTGAGTTGAAGGTATAATTGTCATTGTTGAAAGGTACACTCACATAGGTATGTGCTACCAACCATTTTCCTACTGGTCGTGTAGTTTGGGATATTTCTCCTAGGTAATATACTCCACAATGCAGTATCAGTTCATGTCTGATACAAGATTACATTTCAATGTTTTACATTTATTAACAAATCAATCATCTAATGGTTTTTAAAATTTGTCTTTGTCATTTAGGTCGCAGGCTGCTAGTTGGCCATCTCTGCTTTATGTTATTGAAATTATTAAAAATTGTATATCATTTTAGTGGATACATAGTGGTTAGCTAATATTAAATGCAAGTTATGAATATCAACCAATATAGTTTATTTTTATGCATTTGTCAAATTTTATGTTACGTCAGATAATCTTTGTTTACTAGTTTTTTGTACTATATCGCCATTATTTTTTGATTTATTCTTACACATTTAGGGCTGGCATTAATAATGCACTGTTCGCATACAATTAATTAATTAAATCTTTCATTTTTGGTATAGATTCAGGTTTTTTTGTTAAGCTTATATGATTGTCATAAAGAAGGGTGTTGTGCAACTAACCAGAAAAAAATTGTATAAGTAAATTCTACGGCAAGCCTTTAAACTAAACTTAATTTAAAAAAATATAAAATACCTATATAATTGAGTGTGTATGTGCGCATGTCTGCTGCCATGGTTAACCTTTTCTTTTTACTTACACCGACCATAATTATTTTCCGCTCTATATCGAATGTATGTAGATATGTAATTTAATATCGACATTTTTTGTTGCAGCTCATAACGAGCTGGTTGATAATTACTTATTACACCTTGATATTACTTGAGACTAGACTTTTTGTTAACTAAAGGTGGAAAATAACATGAGCCGCCTCCACACAAGCAACAAAGGCCATTAATTACTCTAGAGCAATATGAAATATACAGACATAGCAACACACATAATAAAAATGACATCCTACATGAATAAACAAGACACAGATGACACATACTATTCAATCACATCACTTCTAACTTTCAAAAATTGGCACCAAAGAAGCACAACTGCAGAAATCCTAGTGGCAAAAATACTAGGCTGAAGAAGTTGTAAGTCGAAAACGTTTTCTTCAAGTGTAAGTTAACAATTTAACAACCTTTAGTTAACAAAAAGTCTGGTCGCAAATAATATCAAAGTGTGATATGTAATTGTTAAAACTAAGGGGTTTCTATATATGCAAGGGAAAATAACAATGTTTGTGTCATATGTTGCATAGCTGAAAATACTGTAATGCAACTTGACTCCTGACTGTGGCCCACTTAATAATGAAAGAATCAAAAATATGACCCCAACCTACAATACTTGTTTAACCACAGGGACCTGTGAACTGCTGATGTAATATATCCCCAGATGTATTTTTACAAAACCAACTCTTTCAAAATGGTAGCTCAAATTTATAATGAATTCCCAAGGTGGGAATTATTTTACAAAAGTATTCTAATGTATTAAAATTCTATTACATTTATATAAAATGTCTCAAGTTAGTAAAACTACAATACGTTTTATAATTTTGTTCCACAGGAATATTGATTACAAAATTAATTGAAGCTGATGTTCTTTATTTAAAATTTTTGTCTATAATACTACTAAAAATATTCATACTGAATGATGACATAACAAATTACAAACAAATGCATTTAACTAATCAAAATTACTACAGAATATTAAACACCCACACATATATATACTCGTATATTCTTGATATTTTACCTTATCCATTGTTTTTCCGTTGCACTGACTTTATGAAGTTAATATATTACTCTTGTAAGTAATTTTATCCACCATTAAGTGCAATGATTTTACCTTGTGTGATGAGGCACCTTTCAGTCACTTGACCATTGTCGAATCACTGATACTACAATAGTAATATATTAACTTCAATATATATGGTTGTGCAATATATATTTACACAACCAGAAGGCTTCAGGATTTATTTTTTGGGTAGGCACAGTTTAGGGGAAACGTGAATACCAGGGGAGGGGGGTCTAACATACTCCCCCAGAAGTTAATTAAAATTTAAATTGTGCCTTTGAGACAATTTATTCAATTGCATACTCTCAAGGCAAATAGATAGAATATGCTACACAAAAGAGCGATTATTTGGTATTTTATTGTTGCTTGGTGCATTCTAAATTTCTCTATAATATTATGAGCATTTCTTTTGATCTTAAATAAATAACATTTATCTTTTTAAATTATTGACAATTAAAAAAGATTATAACAAACAAACATAAAAAAGTTGAATAGGCCCAGGCTTACCCATTGGAGCCATCACGGCTAGACTTTTTCTGTTTTAGTTAGACATATCCAGTTAAATTGTTAAATAATTCATTCAGGGAGGTAAGGATTTGGGTTCATATTAGACCAACCAAGGAAGAAATATATATATTTTTAAAATATTTTATTGGCTTAAAATGTTTTTTCAAATTAACTATTTTTGTAGCACATTATAAATATTAAAAAGCATGTGTGTTGTTTATTCTTACCTTTACTCTAAAATAGAAAATATAATTAGGCATGAACATAGAAATATTGAAATACTGACATATTTAATAAATACTATCTTATTATTAAGATTTTTTATGTTTATTCACGACGTAAAAGGTGAATGTATTTTTTTCTTGGTAAAAAAAGACTGGACTCCATTGTGGACCAGAAAGTCTTCCCTACATAGCCTCTGTGGCGTATAAGTGCATCTTGCCTGAGTAGCCACTGTGGAGTCAAATGTATTTCACCTATGCAGCGACTTTGAAGCCAAAACCGTCGAAAGATTTACTAAACATCACTGACATTCAATAGGCATTAATTTTATTTATCATTCAAGTAATTACACCCCATAAATGTAAGTATGGCAGCTGTGTTGTCTAGTGAATAGGACCGTAACTAATAGCACTCTTTGCCACTACTTCACAATGGTTCAATTCCAGTAGAGCCAAAGAATTTGTTTTTTTCAGCTTCTAATAAAATAACCCTGCTTGGCCCAAATAAGGCAACCCTATTTTGTTTCTCCTAAGCCATCTTAATAGTATAAAAGGAAACATATTCTAAATATAAGTGAGACACTATAAAGATTTTATTTATTGACACAAAGGAACCTGACCTAAGCAGGCGAAGGAGCCTGCAAGCATCATTTACCAATATTTCCTGAGACTCTATAAAGATTTTACTGACACAAAGGAACCTGACCGAAACAGACAAATGAACCTGCAAGTATCATTTACCAATATTCCCTGTCTCACTCAATGCTAATTTAATACTTTACGCTCAAGGAATGCAAACAGAATCAATTATCAATTTAAAAAAATCTAAATCTAGTTTTATTTTGACAGTGTTTTAATTCATGTAGTAATTGGCAAACCATTAATTAATCCTTTACCCATTTGTTTCATTGGAGATGTTTAAAGAACAACACTGCAAAAATTAACGGTATGCTTTTAAGTTTTTCCAGAAAAGTAGTGATCTGAAGAGCAAAACATTTTGTAAAATCAGCTTTCAGGAGTCAAACTAATTAAAAAGTGTAATAACCATTCTCAAAAGAAATATACATAGTAATCTATATGATGGTCATTCAAACAGTTGAAATTTATATATCATAAAATATATCGGAAAGAAATCAGATGACCTGGAAAATTGCAAATTAGAATTATTTTATCAATGGATTCTGTATATATTTTAAGAAACAGAAACCTTTCTAAAGCTATAAAGTTTATGCTAAAATGCTTCCAACGATAGAGCCACATTAGAATTACAAATCTTGTAATGTAATGCCGCAACAATGAAACTAACTTCCTAAAGGTTGCAATAACTGATGATAAAGTACTAATTTACAAGCATAGTTGCATCCAGCTAATCATGCTTTTGCTCACCCTCGCTTTCTCGTGTACTACCATTTTTCAGAATGTTCTATACATCTACAGTTTCTGAATCCGATATGTCTACACATATTTCAAGATTGTTAGGTATTTCATACCAAAGCTAATTTATCATAAAATTTTTCTGATATCGACCGTCTCACGCAGGTCAGTGTTTTGATAGTCCTTATCATGTTTGTAGGAAAGTATTTGACTGACTCCCCTCCACCTCCTGTCTCGCCTACTGCAATCTCTCAAGCCTAAGTGCATGGTTAAATTGTCCTGACTATAGTTGACAGAAAGCAAATTCAATTGTCCCGACTATAGTTGACAGAAAGCAAATTCAATTGTCCTGACTATAGTTGACAGAAAGCAAATTCAATTGTCCCGACTATAGTTGACAGAAAGCAAATTCAATTGTCCCGACTATAGTTGACAGAAAGCAAATTCAATTGTCCCGACTATAGTTGACAGAAAGCAAATTCAATTGTCCCGACTATAGTTGACAGAAAGCAAATTCAATTGTCCCGACTATAATTGACAGAAAGCACATTCAATTGTCCCGACTATAGTTGACAGAAAGCAAATTCAGTCATTACGAAAGATCTATAGAGATGGGTGAGGTTGTGTGTGACAGTGCAACTGATAAATCGAACATTTTGTAATGTTTACGTGTTAATGTTCTGAATTGAAGACCAGGATTAAGATTACTAGATCTGATCACTTAAATAATTAGGTGTCTATGGAAACTTCTAGTTGGATTGCAGAAACTAGAAACTTCATAGGTCATAAATGCTTAAAGGAAAAATACGTAACTTATATTGTATACCTCTAAATACTTGGGAGCCCTTCTGTTTCATCTCCATGCATTCAATTAATTTTCTCTTCTTTTCCTTTCTTGTTTATATCCTTTTTATTCACATTTTCTTTTCTCCATTAAATTCAAATCTCTTCTGAAGAATTGTGATACCATTTGAGCAAGAATTATGGAGCTATTTTGGACACATTAAAACCACAATTAACTTCAGTTATGATACTAACTTGGGTTTAAATTAAAATACTATACACATATCGAAAGTTACAAAATAAGAATAATAAGAGGGCGCTTTTTCTGACCTTGAATGACTCCTTATAATTAACCGTTTATCAGTTGTTGAACAGTAGGCATTTTCAGGAGTGAACATTTTAGAGGTTTCCCTAAAAGAAATAGTTGGGATATTATTGATACACCCTATAAGTGGCAAATCAGACACTGTAGGGTAAATTTTTATTTCACCTATGCAAATTAATTAATTAAATTTTTCTAAATTACATCCAAAGCTGAAATTCTTAACACATTGACTGCCAACCAGTTTTCCGATAATGTTCAAACACATTTTTTTGTATACTTTTTTTTCAAATAGTAACAAAACATGATAATATTTATTTTCTAGCGGGTTTATTCATTTAAAGTAGTTTATTTTATAACGTCATTGGACACCGGTGACCGTCATGGAGCGACATAAATATTTATACTACGAGGCGTCACGTTGTTAGGCTTACTACGCATTCCCCTGCTCAAGGCCGACTGAATGAATTTGAAATGTTGAAATTTTTAATGTATTTTTTCAATATAAATATATATTATAATGTATTTTCACAATATTATAGATATTAAAAAAAATATAGCTACTAGAATATTCACATGTATTTTATAGATACACAATTTCAATTTTCAGCATAACTGTTTTTTTGTTTGAAAATATTTTTTCTCAAATAATTAGAATGTAAATATAATCTGAACATTATTCTTACATTTATGTTTGTATTGTTTCAATACAAGTATGTTCCATATTGAGCTTTTTTTAACGAATTTTATATGATCTTATAAATTGGAGGTAGACTTTTTAAATTAAAGTTTTTAGTTTCTAATTTTCGATTTGTTCAGTTTTTTTAGGTGATTTTTTTTAGGATCAAATCAAATGTAACACTATTCTAAAACGTAATGTAGTTCTACAAAGAAATGTAGATAAAAACTATTTTCTTATAATATTTCCTTGTAATTCTGAACGTCTAGTGTCCTATGAATTATAGTCTTGTAAGAAAAAGAAATTTCTGAACGCCAAGTTGCAGGAACACACACAGAGGCCATGTCGGACACCTCATATGGTTAAATACATGGTGAATGTGCCCCAACAGTCTTGTTGGATATTTAAATTTAGACCTACATTATTGGTCATGAGTGACCGTGGCAAAAACCTATGCAAAAATACACTGTTGGTCTCCGGTGACCATGGCAGTCAACGTGTTAATATACTCATCTTCATTTCCGTTATGGATATTTCTATATGTATGAGAACATTTTTCAGCCTTTCCTAACATTACAATATTTTCCATAGTTGACGTGTTTCGGAATGAGTATTTTTAGGTTAGTTTTGGTTGGTAAAGATTATTTAGATTTTTTGGACTAGGAGACTGACAGACTTACCTTAGTAAGAGTCCACACTGTAGTCTTGAAATAGAAACACATAAAAGCACTTAAACAATGATATATTTCAACCACACAGTGGTCTTTGTCAATCGAAGAGAAAACACAAAAAGAAATATGAGAGAATGAATGATTAAAAAAAAAAAAAAAAAAAAAAAAAAAAAAAAAAAAAAAAAAAAAAAAAAAAAAAAAAAGAGTATTTTATTTTAAAATACTAAATAGTAGAACACGTCAACAAAGGAAAATATCGTAATGTTAGGAAAGGCAGAAAAATGTACTCGAATATAAACATCCACAACTTTTGACTAAAAATATCAGAAAATCAATTCTATTAACAAATTAATATGAGTCCAATATTTTTAATCATTTATGTACAATTGGGGTAAAACTAGACTTTTTTAATGGTTTTTATTCTCTAAAACTTAATGTATAAAAGTTGCTTGTTGTAATCATTTTGAATTCACTAATTAAACTATAGGTAACTATTACACATCTAAGTGATCACTTTAGAGCATACTTGCCTACAAGATTTGACACAATTGTTTCAGTTACGAAGTTGAGGCCTAGTTTTGCAAATAAAACGATTGTTTCAAAACACGTCAGCTCTAAAGTATTCACTTAGTTATGTAATAATTACTTGTAGTTAAATATATTAACTAAAAAGTTAGTGAAACACATTTATTCACAATGGCTGAGAACCAACTACAATGTACTTGGCGATTTTTCAGCGAACCAGTTATCTGTATATATAGTTGGGCTCACAAAGATCTCATATGTGTAAAATTTAGGTCCCAATTAGCTTGTGATTGTAAGACATATTTGGTTGTCCAAGCAGGTAAATAGTAACTAGTACTGTGCGTCAGTAAAACCATGGGTTACCCAGAGCAAAGGTGTTAAATTAATTTTTTTTTAATTATAAATTCTTTTAAAACACACAATGTTAATTGGAAATATTTACTAAAAAAAAATTTAACATGCATAAATTTATATTGATACAAAAAAAGTTATATTTGAGGTCAGCATTCAGTTAAAATTCTCCTGTCCAATTAATTTTTGTTCAAGAATGTCTGAAATGTCAATTACTTCTTAGAAACCTTATTCACTGAAGAATACAATAAGAACTACTTGAAATTTACTAGAAGCCCATAATCTGTAGTTGATAATGTCACTTGCATCTAAATAAAAAAACCTGTCAGAACAAAACAAAATATAGGGCTGCGTCAACAAACTTTGTTCACTCAACTTGTGGCAAATTGAAAGTGTTACAGTGGTGCAGAATATAAATGAAAACATTCAATTTTTGTATATACTGCTTATATTTTATTGAAGAACTGTTAAAACTCATATCACAATAAAACATAAGAATGTCTGGTTTCAACCCACCCCATGAAATAAGATGGCACTGAAATTCTGAGATGTTAATTATGAGATGGAATCAAATAATAGTTTACTGTGATTTTTAAGGTATGAAAGAAAATAAAACTCTGAGGGCCCCAGGACTGTATTTTGAAAATAGTTTAAAAAATATAAGGAACAAAATGGGAATAAATTATTATAAAACTGTTTTTTATGTTTGATTTACAATAACTTTTTTGTAAATGGGTTAATAAACACAATGGTTTTACAGTACAGTTATTGAAAATTTAATTCTGAGTGTATTGATGTAAATAAAGTGAATAACATAACAGAAATAATTTTCGCAATATTAAATTTTATGATCATTATACAGAGATAACAATACTTCTAATATCTAAGAATATATGCAAATATAACCACTTTGAATAAAAGGAAATCAATTTATAATTAAGTCTTAGAACAAGAATTACGGGATATCTTGGCAGGGAATAATATCGCATTACCCAACCTGTATTGGCATCTGTATTATACTGACATAAACATACATAAAAATTGTGAAGAGTATTTTTGATATTGCTGGTAATGTGAACCAGATAAAACGTTCAAACTATATTAAAAATTTCTTATTGTTACCTTAGCTATTAATAGAGTAATAAAATTGTACTGAGGAAAATATATCATTATTGTAAGAAAATATAAGATAGTTTAGACGTTTTATCTGCAGAACTATAATGAATAAAAATAATATTTTTAATTGTTTTGCACTGAATTTTAGTTCTTAAAATTAACAATTCTAGTAAAATATTAGAAACAAGTTTTGATTGATTACATTTAGTATAATTAATAGTTAATCATTTAAAGTTATGATAAAAAGTTTCATCTATTGAAGGATAGTCTCCAGATTCCATGAGCTGAGATAAATAAAACAGATCATCATCAAACACATATAATTATAATTACATACAAAAATCTGTAGTAACAAAAATAATATACAAAAAAGAAAAGAAATTGTAGTATGAAGAGATAAGACATTTAAAAAATATGACAGTAAGCGTTGAATACAAAAAATTAAATTTGTTCATGTTGAAAAATGATCTGAAACAAACAAACAAATCATAAAATTATTTTTTAAAATATTAGTACCAAACAATAATAACTATAAATAAATACCATTTTGGAAACTTTAATTAAGTTTAATATTTACAAATGTAATGTAGGCCAATAAAATTTAGTTAGGTTTTTCCATTAGTTGAAGGATATTCATGCTATTGTTGAGTGGAAAGACAAGCTTAATACTGGATAAATTTAACCTTGGAAGGGCTGGACAGTTGTCAAAAAGTAAAAGGTTTCTATTTTTTGCTGACAGTTTTGGTCCCATTTTATCAACTCTTTTTTTAAGATGTAAGAAGATTTCTCTTCAGTTTTGGTAGCATTTTCTCAATTTTTCTTTAAAGATGCAAGAAGTCATACAGAATTTGTAAACAGAACATTCCATGGGAAGTTTTGTAACATTTTAAAAACTCATGTGGTGGAGACATTTACCGATAATGATAAGTTTCCTTTTTTCTGAACCAGTGATTTTAGCACAAACAAAAACCATTATACGGTTTTTTGAAATTTTGTTGCCAACACACTTATTTGTTTTCGAATTTTTTTAGTCTTATCTAGTGTTAGGTTTTAAAACATACCTTCTCTATCCCTATTAAAGATGTAGATTTTCCTAATTTCTAACCCAGGGTTTAATATTCAATAATCATTATCAATACTTTTAGCTTCATCAATAATTTTACTGAAAGATATAAAACCTCAAGCTTTAAAACCACTAAGCTATTTGATTATATAAACAAATTCAGCACTATCCCATTTACCAAATTCTTCAGCTTTTGCTTTCATCAAAGACTCACTTACTAGTAAGTTTAAAGAAATGAACTGGCTTAAACAGTTATAAAAGAGCCCTGTTGATATCAGTGTAACAACTTTATGAATATTTGGCAAAGTCTTGAGCAGACCAGAAAGGAGTAATGTTATATATCTCCACTACAACCACATGTACAAAGCACTGCCATCTTCTACCATGAAATAGAATTTATATGTATATTGAGTAGGGATCGGCTGATTCCGATTCTAGGAATCGGTAATTCTAATCGTATCGAGGATCGTTGATTCTCCATTGATTAAAGTGCTTGTTTTTTTTAACTGTTAAAACAAGTATGTGGTGTAATTTAAAGGAAATATAATTAATTATCAACTATGTCTTATTCAAGTATTAGTATTTTTGAATGAATTAAACTTTTAAAGCAAATGTCTATTTGAGATCACGAACGAATTATTTTTATTTATGACGCAACAATATAAACGATCGGAAGCTTTGCCGGTCTATTTGTCAACACTCTTCTCGCTTTGCTGTCTCACTCTCTCTCTCCATGTCTCTGGCCACCACCACTTCATACATGTTGAAAGAAAACAAAGGAAAGGTAGTTCCGATTTCTCCAATTATACAAACTGAAATGGTTATTACTGAAAATATATTGTAATTATAAACTGAAGTTCATATTTGTAATTTTAAATATATCATTACTTTTATCACATATGTTTGTCACCCTTTTAGGAATTCCTATTCATAAATCAGTTTGGAAATTTTGTGTAGCCTATTATAATAAAACAGAACTTTTAAAAGGCTTCACCATATGACCAAGATGTTAACTAAATTCATTATTAGAGAATATCATGTAGACCTATATAACTTTAAAGAATCAAGAATCAAAAGAAAGATTTGAGAATCAAACATTTAGGTATCGGCCTATCCATAAAATTGAGCTTGAACCCATACAAATTTCATTTCGTGATAGTGTGATGCCCCCACCTTTGTACCAATACTACTCCCCCTTTTCTTGCCAGCCTAAGACATTGCCAAACTTCAGTAAATTGATATTCAAACCTTTCTAAGAAAGCTTCAATCTAATACTATTGGAAATAATATCTACCATACACAATATAGATTACTTACCTTGACAGGCAGCACCTTGACATATACACAACATTAAAACTTCTAGCCTCATTTTTTTTTTTTTTTAATTTCTGCGTGGTTTTGTATTCAACTCCTTTATAGCCATACACACTATCCATTGTACATATAGGCTTAAGGCAACAATTCCTAAAAAGGGACTTCACTGTGTGAAAGCTAAGATCAAAACTATCCCTACTGGGAGTTTATACAATAGTATCAGTGGCAATATTAAAAACACTTTTGCATCTTGATAAAAAACAGCTTGATTCTTAATGTTACAAGTGCTGGGTTTAAATTTTGTAGAAATAAAACGAATGATTTGTGAGTCAAGTATTGCTATTTATTTATTTAGTGGCAATGTTTCGATAACAGATCCGTTACTATCTTCAGGTCTGTACATACGAATAATAATTAATGTTGATACAAATAGCTATAAGCCAATTTAAATAATGTAATTCAATATACTTTTAACAAATGACAAAAAAACGTATTTAATAAGTTTCACTTTTACTTGAATTAAATGTTGTATTTTAGTGTGCCGAATGAAATGACTAATATTTGAATTGAGTATTATATTATATGTTGTCATTTGTTGAAGGTAAATTGTATTATATTACTTAAATTAGTCTATAGCTATTAAGTAATTGTATTTGTTGGATTAATATTAATTAATTATTTATATTAATAGGTCTGGACAATAATAAATCTGTTATTAAAACGTCACAGCTAAATAAATAAATAAATGACAATACCTGACTCACAAATCAGTCGTTTTATTTCTAGTGAATTACACTGTTGTGCAAATATTGTACTCAAGGCAAGAGTAACTCATTGCTCCTGCATTATTAATATTTTTCAGGTATTTGTCTAATCCGCCAACTGAAATCCTTTGAACTTTTGTTATAAAATACTTTATTTCATATTCTATACTTAAAAATGATTTGTTTCTTACCTAACTTGCAAATTCTCATACTCAATATGATTAACCTTATTCACACATTTTCCCATTAGAACATACGTGATATCTTATTTTCAATATGTTTAATTAGATATATCTGTTTATATAGTTGTTAATAAACAGGTACTGCATTCAGTGTTAAAACCTACTTACCCGAATAGTGGCCTCAATTCAAAGATACCAGGGTAATTTGCTTAACTTCTTTTTCTAACTCGACTAACTGCCTTCGTAATCGAGCCGCTTTCATTCTCAACTCATTGTCTTTTTCTTTGATCACAGTTGCTTTTTCCCATGCACTCTTCTGTTCACTCTGGTCAACCACCCAACGTAGGTAAACTTCTTGCCACAATACCTTCAACATATCATACAGAGAAAAAGAATTGTAGATGTAGACTCCTGATATCAGAAGATATGTAAGTAAAGTACAGTAGAGTCTCAATAATTCGAGGTGAATGGGACTGAGACACCCTCGGATTACACAGAAATAAGTTTCCGTGCATTAGAAAAAACAGACTTCTAATGAACCCTAATACAGTAAAATCCTTCACATCCAGGTCAATGTGGCAACAGCCTGAACAGGATTTATTTAATAGCGGAAATAAAGACCAGTCTAGCTAATCACAAGTGTGATCATTGTGTGCTTAGAGACAATTTATTTTCTGATATTTCACACACAAGACTATACACATGTGTTTTCTGAGGGATAATTGTCGACTTTCAAAACTTAGAGCGTAAATAAAGAAATATGTTTATGGCCCACTGACCTTCTGTCAGACATCTAAACATAACTGATAAGGACATTCAAACACAACTGTTGAAGTTGGGAAATACACCAATCTGTAGAACACTAGTGATTTGAATGATACAACATAATTGGGAGGAAGAAATATACCGTATTGATATAAATATATCTTGAAAACAAAATTAATTTTCTTTATGGTTATAAACATTTCTTGGACTCATTTCCTTCCAAATAGATAAAATAGGCTTAAATAGAAAAAGGCTTGAATGTAACGGAAGGTCAGAAAATCGGGACTCGTATTTTGAAGACTCTACTGTATTAGCATTAAAATATAAAAAATAAAATATAAAAGTATAACAAAAATGTACCACAGTCATGCACATAGGTAAATATTAGCAAAGATGACATAGCTCAGTGACAATTGAATAAATAATCAATCACAATGTGAAATAAAATTATAACTACAAAAATATAAATATAAAAATAGGATAGATAATATAGTGACCAAAGTAATAAATATAAGCAAGTTAGTTGTACAATGGCAGAACAGGATAACTATGAATGTAGCAGAGGTAGACAGAGAGAATATAGTATGTATCGGTAGCACATATCGATAACAAATGTAAAATATCCACTTACCAGACTTACAGGAGCTACAGAAGGCCAGATTACACTATTATTTGGTTCATAGAAGGGGTTTAAATAAGCTGGTAGTACTTCAGGCCTGTTTACATATGACCACAAGCTGGCAGTTTTTTCTGCTAATTTTAATTTCACTCTTTCTGCTTCACTGTTACCAAGGAATGTTCCTGTAATCCAACAAATATTTAGATATATGTTGTGAAATGAAACTAAGGAGGTTATACAGTCTGTTCAATGATTGCTTAGTGAAGGGCTATGAAGGGGGTGGTGAGACGAAGCAGTATACTCATTGTGATCAGATAATTAATAAAAAAAGACATATATAGTGGTTCAATGATGGCTTGGTAGAGGACTATGAAAGAGATGGTAAGACAAAGCAGTATAGACTCATTCTTAACAGAAAATTAATAAAAAAAAGACATATAGTGGTTCAATGATTGTTTAGCGAAGAGCTAAGAAGGGGATGGTAAAGGAAAGCAGTATAGACTCATTGTTAACAGAAAATAAGAAGATTAATTAAAAAAATAGTTATTCAGTGGTTGCTTAGTGAAGGATGTGGTAAGCGAAGCCGAATAAGTTTTTTTTAACAAAAGGCCGGGAAGAATAATAAAAAAAGACAAAGCTCTAGTTGTACAATGATTGCTTAGTGAAGAGCTTTGAAAGGCATGGTAAGATGAGCAGAATAAAATCTCTTTTTTTAACAGGAAGTGGCAAGATTAATAAAAAAAACACAAAGCTTTAGTTGTTCAATGATTGCTTAGTGAAAGGCTTTGAAGGAAGTGATAAGGAGAAGACAAATATAGTCTCACTGTTAACAAAAAGAGGTAAAATAATTTTAAAAAAGAGATATATAGTTGTTTAATGATCACTTAATGAAGGGTGTGGTAAAAAGGAGAAATAATAAGCCTTACTGTTAACAGAAAGAGGAAAGGTAATTTTTAAAAAAAGCTACAGTTGTTTAATGGTCGCTTAGTAAAGGTTTATGAAGGGAGTGGTAAGGCGAATACAAATTAAAGCTCTCTGTTAGCAGAAAGGGAAAAGATTAATAAAAAAACAAAGCTATAGTTGTCAGGAAAACATGGAAATTGAATGTAAAGATTCAATAAAAAACATAATTGATTTAGTATACCTGTGAATTGCCTCAAGTAAAGCCATAGTATCTGTCTTACCTAAAACTGTAGGGTAATCCACTGTGTTTGTTAGTGAAATAGTAAAATTTAATAGAAAAATATATGTTCCTAGTAACTAAAATGTCGGTTATGTTCTTTGCAACAGCCAAATTGACTGTTGCAAAATATTTTGGTAATTGGAGAGAATAGGCATTTAGGCCAAAAAGCCTAGTTTGGAAAAACTTTAAATAAACAAAACAAATATAGTAAAATAGGACAAAATGAACAAAAGTAGGGTAGACTAGGCTAAATTTAATTAATCATAATTTTAAAATATGTTAAAAACAAAATTAAACTAACATTCATAACCTAAAATTCAGGCTATAAAAATCAAAAGCTATATTTGGATGAACAAAGTCACAAGAACCAAGCTGTTTATAAAATCTTTCAACAGGGGCATAAAAGGGCAATGAAGAAGATTTGTTAGAATAAGACAAGGTATTAAATGAATTTGGAGAAATATAAATAAATAAATTGCTTCAACAAAACTCGAAATTCAAAGCAAAACATCATATAAAGTAAAGGGGTCTAATAAAAGTAAAAATAAAATAATTAAAGAAATACAAGTACAGTGGAGTTGAGATTATAAATAAACAAGGTTGTCGATAAGACTAAGCTCTGATAGGTTAATTTATGCAACAGAGATTACAGTGACGATTCTGAAGAAAGCGTGGGTTCTAAGCCTTACTAGTATCAAAGCCTTAAAGAAGTAGACATACAAGTTTTGTATTGAGCTCTTGAAGTTATGAGACGAAAGATGTGTTAAAAAGCTTAAAATAGTGCAAGACGTGATATGGAAGTGTTAGGATATTTGAACTACATGCTATAAATATCAAAATCAACACCACCTCGACCTCTAGAATGTGAATTTGCAAGAATTAGCGCATTTGGAGAAAACCATTAAACATAATTAAAAACATAATGAATTACATTGAAAAAGTTTCGACCAACCAATCAATTTATTAAAATGATGGTAATTATATTGACGTGCGACTACCGCTATTTTCGTGAAATTTTTTTGTTTTTCTGATGTATTTTTACGTCCTAGACACGAATCCAACATTATTTTCTGTCCCCAGTGCCGTTTTTTTAAAAATATACTTAAATAAACAGTAAAAATATAGTCTTAATGCCGTTGGTTCTAAATTGTTTTGTTTTTAAATTACTCGTTTTAATGTGTAGAACACGATTATCAACTTTTTTTCTGCGGAAAATAATTACTTTTTTCACATTTTAAATGATAGGTTGTAATGGCATGTAGGCCTATAGCGTAAACCGGGCGCGCAGTAGCTAGTGCACTACACTACGTCTAGATTTGTAATTTTATACAATATTACGATATACCTACATTAAAATATACCTACGAAGTATCCAGTCACGATAGATTTGGTAATAATTTTATACATTACTATCTACCTACATTAAAATATACCTATGAAGTATCCAGTCAGGATAGATTTGGTTATAATTTTCTGTATCGGCAATAAGTGTAATATTTACCAAAATTACAACCACATCTATCCTGACTGAATACTTCGTAGGTATACTTTAATAAAGGTAGATAGTAATGTTTAATAAAATTATTACCAAATCTATCCTGACTGGATACTTGGTAGGTATACTTTAATAAAAATAGATAGTAATTCTGAATAAAATTATTACCAAATCTATCCTGACTGGATACTTCGTAAGTATATTTTAATGAAGGTATATAATTACAAATCTAGACGTAAAGCAGTGCGCTGTAGCTACTGCGCACCCGGTACACGCTAAAGGCCTTCATGCCATTACAACCTAACATTTAAAATGTGAAATAAAGTAACCTTCACAAAAATACATAAAAATGTAAGAACGTACATACGTAAAAACGTAAAAATACATAAGAAAAGTAAAAACAAATTCACGAAAATAGCGGTAGTTATATGTCAATAAAGGTTAGTTTAGGTTATGTTTTTTTAAGTATATTTTAAAAAAACCGTGTCAGCGACAAACAATAATGTTGGATTTGTGTCTAGGACGTAAAATACATGAGAAAAGTAAAAATATTTCATGAAAATAGCGGTAGTCGCACGTCAATATAATTACCAAAATGATTTACCAAAAACAACAAGATATTTACAAAGGCTTACTGGATGTGAGGAAGCCGTTTCAAGGCAAAAGTAACTCATCAGTATAAGATTTTATAAACAATAATATTTATTTAAATTACACTGCATTTCAATCCATATTAATTCAAATTATAAAATTTAATAGATAGAAATAACCTAAGATAAATAAACCACTCAGGCTTACTAAATTAAAATTTAACTTTTCCAAATTGACTCTCTATTAACAGTTTACATGAAATGGAGAGAAATTATATAATTGAGTTCAATATGGCTTTATTTCTTAAACAAATGATATAAATTTTTATTGCTTATACATCAAGAAAATAATTATTATAATTGTGTTTAAGTAAATGTGTTTCAATATGTATAACCAAATGTTAATGTAAAAGCTAGCCACACTTTTGGATATATCTAGAAGTAAATTATAATTGGATGAATATATCCCAGCGGAAAAGTAGAAAATTATCAAACAAATTTAATTTGTACCTACTGGTTCGCTTGGAACGCAAATAATTTATTTGTACCTGCCAGTTTGCTTGAAAAGCAAATAATTTAATCAAATGGGTAAATGAAGTTATTTAGGTTAAACCCTTATGTACAGTTTGAAGATCAAGGCATCACTATCAAAGAATGTAACTAGAATGAAATTTACTGATTACAGTCCCACCCTGGTAATCCGAATTCCGGTAGTCCAAATTCCCACTAATCCGAAACTATTTTCAAAAATATCAAAACAAGAAATAAATAAATGTCTACAAGAGAGATTCAAAGAAGAAAGGCAACATCGTTTTTTTTTTCCAATGACCTCAGTGTATCGATCCCTTTTGTTTTAGTCAGTCCATAGCAGTTCAGTTTCAACATTTACAATAAAAATCGTTTTTGTCATCGCAGTGTCAACTTTAATTTTTATAGTAGAAACGACATACCATACCACCAAGTCTTGCTGCTCCTTCAGATCAGAAAAAGTGCTCTAGAAAAGGCAATTAACAAACGGATGTAAACTTCTGACTTTTTTAGTAAGAAGTGAAGTTCGATAAAAATGTGTTGTGTTTATATTTCCAGTACCTGCAGTAGTAAGTTTATTGTGTTTTATTAAGTGTGTTGTTCAAGTGTTTGTTATATTGTTCATTTTAAAACTTTACATGATAAAAACCTGTTTGTGTTTTCTTTTAGTTATTACTATACTGTAATGTATTCAACCAACTCTACTCTTAACATTAGCCTATACTTACTTTATAATACCATATATGCATACATGTAGCCATATTTACATTGTAAGTAAACATAGTACGCTTACATTCCGGTAATCCGAATTGGCCGTACATTTATTATTTTGGATTACCGGGATTGGACTGTATTGCATATATTGTTAATTATATTAAGAAAATAAGCTTTACCAAGCCATTTTCATAAAACAGATTTAAAAATATACAATACTCCAGAATACTTACCAAATGAGGAGCAATAAGAGTGCTCAAAAAAGAAAATTAACAACATAGGTATAAATTCAAAACTGCATGGGAACTGATTAATAATTTGCATAACACAGTCTAGGAAGAGTAAAAAAGTCGGTGCATTCTGTTTTGTCCTTGCAGTCGCGTAGCATGAATGCGAAACTCGTCGAGGGAACGGGTGTCCTGCTTGTAGCCATTCTCTCTCTATTAAAGCCTGGATTCTGAAACATTAACCACATTTATAAGCTACGGTCAATGTACGCTCTAAAATAATGAAATGTTTTAGTTAATATTTATTTTACACCTCATTTAATTACCTTAAAAAACACATTTCAGATATTTATATATGAATGAATCATGAAATGCAGTAGGAGCCCATCAATTTGGCCTCATCAAGATTACAGATTAACCAGAAATATGGCTAAAATAAATGCAATTTGATTTTCCTGTGACAAATCTCCATTAATATTGTATTGTGCAATATTGTCTGTTTTACTATATAATTGCACAAATATTATATAGTTACACTAAATAATATTAAAATACAATATTAAATGCAAAAATATTTATTTACTATTTCTGAAAAAAATTCTTATTTTTGCTCTCTGCGCTATGCACTCCATTTCTTGTTTGTTTGGACACTTTCAATTTCAAATGAGTTGTTTAACTATGTCTAACTGAATCAGTTGAAAAGCCGCATACAGACATTGGATGAAGTAAAGTAAGTATTTGAAGCAAAACTAAAACCTTGGAGTAAGTATTAATGAACCTTGAAAGTTCATCTTTATATAAAAAACAAATCTTATATATTCTTCTAGTATTGTCCACTTAATTTTGTTTAACAATGTCATATTCTTTTCAGTATTAGAGTAAGTATGACGATTTTCCATTGTGTGTTAACAAACTATGCTTCTTAATTATCTAATTGTGGGAATGGAAAGTGTTATGCATCTTTCGTCCAGTTTGGGCAACACATTATTTATTACAAACATGCAACGCAATTTCTATGTACCTGATTCTAGATAAGGGTCAGTGTTTAATTTAAATTTTTCCTGTTTAAAGTATAATTTTATAACTCCATATTCAATTTAAATTGTCCTAACTATTCAACGTTATTATTATATTAAGTTTCTGCTACATTGTACATTAATATGTTGAGTACCATGATAAACTAAAGCATCAGATCATATAAACGCAAATAATATATATTTATTGATTATACTTGCTAAAAACCCACTAGTTACTGACGTTTTTCAGCAGACTTGTTTTGCACTATGTCAGAGTCTTGTCTGTAACTCACAGCATTGAATAATCCACTGATCTAGTGTGAAACACATCTGCTGAAATACATCAGTAAGTACTGTTTTTTTTTTGTCAATACTAATCAATAAGCATATATTACTAAAAAAAAGGCTCAAGATGTACAATACAAAAACTGCAAGCAAACAATAAAAACTTTGCTACACAACTCAGAGAGAGGGGATAAATACCAAGAGAAATAGAAAAACCAATTAAATCAATATTCTGTAAGAATGAAGAAAAACACTTTCATATACTAGTAACATAAAAAATATTTTTAATGCCGCAGTTTGACTCTCTAAACATGTATGAAATATCCAGTACAATAAGCTTACTATATATTTTTAAAATTACACAAATACTAGTCCTACATTATGTAAAATGAGGATAAAAAACTTCACTTATATTAAAAAATATAGTTATTTTTCATAAAACTCTGATCAAAATATCATTATTTTCCACCAAACACACAAATTTAATATTTGTTGGATATTTCTTTTTAAAATTAATTTGTTTTGCAACAAAAGTCAATAATATATTTTGTATCACTATAAAAAAGCAAATACAAGTATATTTAAAATTCATTGGTAATCAATTAACCACCACACAACTAACAAATTAATTAACGACAATTACAAACTCACCCTCTGACTGTACGACAATCAGGGTTCAAAATTATCTGAGCTAGAGATGTGACCAGGAGAGTAGCATCCAAGCCTTCATTACCATGGACCAACACAGAAGCCCCTTCCTAAAATACAAAAAAATCTTCACCCTCTGATAATGTATTTTATTAACAAATCATTTAATAAAATTTTCTCAAAGAAAATGTGCCATTTCCTTATTTAAGCCACTCTTTATTTCCTACATGAATCGCCATCTCCTTGATAGAGTGTAATCTATTTAGGTATACAAAGTGATCATTCCTTATCTCCCAGATCAGAGAGTTTCTATAGGATTACGTAACATATGAGATAATTACTTAAGATTACAAGATATAAGGGACAATGAACTAGCGCTATGGCTTAGTGAGGAAATGACCTAGGATGAGGATTTAGGGGGTGAGTTAGAGTTACTATTAGGGATGGGTCAGTTCCTAAAATGTTCGATTTCCATTCTATAATGTTTCTTCCAATTCTCGATTTAAATTATATACGCCTTGAGGCGGCCAAAATGGTCTCAAAGTTAAAGATTTCGCACTTACGCAGAATCTTTTAAAACATTTAAAGGACTGTAGCAAGGGCAAGCCAGTCTTATTATCTGGTTGAGTAAACAAGGTCCAATAGCTGATTTTTGTTAACGAAACATAGCAAGTAGGAAAGAATTATTTTTTTCTTCTTATATACTAAATTACAATTAAATTATATTTTGTTATTTATAGAAAATAAAACTCAAAAATGAAATTACATAATAAAAATAAAGGACCGCCAGAGTTTAAGAAAATTTAAAACCAATAAATGCAAAATATTGTAAAGTAAAATTTATTAGAGAATAATTGTAAATAATAAATGGTTAATAGATTGCTCGAAAAATTATAAAAATGTCAACTGCAGGAGAAAAAGACCGTGGTGTTAAGCAACATGATAATTTTAAACCATAAGTGACATTTTACAGCAACAGTTAAAAAATGAGCACAAACCTCTGGTAGCAAGGTCAATAGAACACAATATTTTCAAGTTAAGACAAAAGTATTGAATGGGTAACAAACTGCGTAGCGGAGGTAGTGGGTGGTAGAGGGGGACAAAAATCAGCTCTTGTGAGAAACAGACAGTTATTTCCGGAGGTTTAAAAATTCCAAGATGCTGGTCCGTGGCTAAGCCAAAAATCTAGCCCAAGGTGTAAGTGTATAGGTTTTGTTTTCGAGCATCTGATTTCGAATTTAAAAGTTTTTACAATGTAATAAATTACAAACTGTATTAAAGGTGGCCCTAAAACCGACCATTTGCGAGTGCTACAAGATTTCAGAATCCAGGAAAACCATGGGAGAAGAAGAGCAAGCACAGTGAAAGTTTTTGGGGCAAGTCTGAATTTTAATAGTCAATTAATCATTTATTAAAAGTCAGTAAATTTTGTAAACTTATAGATTCAGATTTCTTTAAATAAAAATTTAACAACTTATGACAAGAAATATTTAAATATTCACTAGTAAATCACTAGTATATATTAAAAAAAGGAAATATTTAAAATAAAGTCACTAGTAAGATAATTTATTTAAATTCAAATAAAGTAAAAGAATAAGAAATTCAGAGAGAAAATCAATGATAAATGATTAAGTTGGTATAACTTATTTGATGTCCATATAACATATATTAGACAGCCAGGATTAAATAACTGTAAAAATGAAAATCTTATGAAATTGGTTTTGTAATCCTTCAGATTTATGTTTGGGGGCACAAATATAAATTAAAAATAAAGTCATTAGGAAGTAATGTGACGTCTAGAAATAATTTTATGAACATACAATAAAATAAATTATTTTCATGTTATATTTAAGTGTGTATGTAAATTTTGTGTGTAATTTTAAGTCTAAAAACCCCAATGTTCTCAAATGACTACAAATGTTAGAGAAATTTAAATAATAGTGTTAACAAAATAATTGATGACTTTGTCCAAGGATTACATGAACATTTATGAACCATTCATGTTTATTTCATGTTAAACAACTGCTTCTCAAAATTAAAATAAATAGCAAAATTTCAGTAAAATTAAAGTCTAAATTGTAATATATTTTGAAAGAGTAAATTTTAGTTTATATTTGAATTTTTGTTTAATTAAATCAAGTTAGAATGAAGGACGTTTAAAATTATTATACTTTACCTAAATAAAATTTCAGAAATTTGTCCAACCATCAATAAGAGTAGAAGTAAATAATTCAAACAAGTTGGAAAAAAGATTCTGTAAAGAGTCTTGCAATAGCAAAGTAGAAATTAATTTTTCAGTTGAACAAAAATTAATAATGAATATATAATCACATAAATGAGAATGAATATTTTGGTTGGTTTTTAAATAAAGTCCAGGGACTTATCCACTGGCAGATCACGCTCGACACACCACAGGTACATAAGGTAGTATTGTTTGATCTGGTAGTAGTAAAAGAGAGGTTATTTACTACCCATATATTCACTAGCTAGATATTTCAACTAAACAATGATCTGTTTATTATCTGTCTATATATAAACAGCAACATACTTTGTCCAGGCACTGTGCAACAAGACATGCACAATCCATTGTGTCCTTTACGTGAGTCATCCAGCTGCTTGCATCTAGACGGGACAGCCACTTGTCCAAGTACAGTGTAGTTTCATTACATGCTGCCAACACAGTAAATCGTAATTATTTATGTGATTAAATTCATGCCTTTGAACTATTCTGAGCAATAAACAAGTTATATAAACAAAAATTATTTAAAGTCAATTCTCACTTAAGGAACAAAGAGAAAATTATCTTAGTTACTTTTTATTAAATAATTACAATTAATATAAATAAAATAAGATAACCTATTAGTTAAAAAAGCAGATCTACCGCATAACTGTAAGATAAAATCAGCTGGAATAGCTATAATTAGCAAATAAAAGCTTATTTAGGAATTTTTTGACTAAATAGGAGACTGACAGACTTGCCTAATGGCAATAGTCCAAAACTGCAACCTCTTGGAAATAAATAGACACATATAAAAAACTTATCACACTATTGAACTACTTCGATCAAACATGACATGTTATATATGTGTGTGTGAACAGTGTGAATAGAAGGGATTGAAAAAAAGTGAAAAACGATAATTTAGTAGTTAAAAAAATTAACTTTTCCTGAAAATTAAAGTAGGGCTTCAAAAAATGTATTGCAAATTTTACCTTCTATTAACTTAGTCAAAGAGTCTAGTAGTGCTGAATGCCTTTCTATAGGTTTATGTAGCCTTCTCCATTGAGGGTAGTGTATTTCAACTTCGAAACCTCCTCCACGTGACTGAAACACAACTATAATGTTATACATCACTTCAACTCTAACATAATTATGTCCGTCAATGAAAGCTATTTAATGTTGAAAGAGTTAAACCTTGAAGTAGATGCAAATGAAAGTCCTTGTCATAGAATTTCTACAACAGTAAGAACTAATTATCTGATGTTAAGAATTTGAACAAATTTATATCAAGTTGTATAACACAAACATCAATTTATTGTAAGATCTTTTAAAATTTTAATCAAATATGTTTTTCTAATTTTCAAGACTTTTTGATAATTTTAGACTCTTTTGGTATTAAAAAAAAATATATATATATAAACAAATTTTAAACTCATTTAGTACATAATAAAAAGTGTAATAACCATTTGCAACATACTTAATATCAACTGAATAATTGTTAAGAAAGACAACCTTTGCTGCTTGGGCGACTGCTTGAGTCCTGGTGTCGATGATATAACCTCGCTTTCCAGGTCCTAAAACTGAGTTAATTAGTCTCTCGTCTTCTTTACATCTACGAGAATTTGGTCCAGTCATTGGCTGACTACTCCTCATTAGCACACACTACATCTCAAAACATCAAAAAACTTAAACATATAAATACATGATTTGTTAAAAAAACAAAATGTTTATGAAATAAAATATTGTTAATTACTTTTATTGTTCTAATAGAAAAAATAAATACTATAGTTTACTATTTTTGGTAATAAGTCTGCCAATACTTGATTAGAACTATTTTTTAAAATACTAGAACATTTTATCTTCTTTTTATCATAAGGATTCAGCATCAAGTAGAAGATGAAGTGGAAGATAAACAAGCACTCAAACATCAAACAGTGTGTTCAAAACAATCAAACAGTGTATTTAAAACCAACTGAAAAAGGACGGTGAAAACCAAAATGAAAAAGATGACAGTAAAATTTTAGTACTTAAAAAAATGAACTAAACTTGGGCAGAGAGAGAGAGAGAGAGAGAGAGAGAGAGAGAGAGAGAGAGAGAGAGAGAGAGAGAGAGAGAGAGAGAGAGAGAGAGAGCGAGACAGACAGACAGAGAGAGAGAGAGAGAGAGGCAGAGTGTTATAATATAAAAGTTTCCTTACTTAAAATAACCACCACAGATTTCTTACAACAGAGTTCCATGAACAATAATTTTTATTGTCATTGTTAACATTAAACCTTCTTTATTTTCTATCAATTTTGCATCATTTAAAAAACAATTTCATCTTTTACAAACAAAACTGAGAAAGTATGGTGAAAACCAAAATAAAAAAGGTGAGAGTAAAGTGTTGCTACTCAAGGGGCACTTGATCATGCCAGATGCAGCCTAAGGTTGGTAATTTGGCAGGAGCTTTACTGGTACATAAACCATATGAGTTTTTGGGAGAAGTCCTGTATAATAACATATCTTAAAAGAGAGACAGGTTTAATGCAAAGCCGGAATATTTTAGAAAACTGGGTCCATTGACAGAGAAAACAAAAAAGAAATCATAAAAAGATGAAGAAAAATTACTGAGGAAGATTAAACAAAGTGAGATACTGTAAAATGATAAACACAATAAAAAATTCTTGAATTTTATAGTCCATTACGTTCGGTTGAATCTTATTAATCACTTAAACAATAGTTTATGACTATCCGAACTTTGAATTTAGTAAATTTGTTAAAACTTAGTAAGTTTTAACAAATTTACTAAATTCAAAGTTCGGACAGTCATAAACTATTGTTTAAGTGATTAAAAAGCAATAAAAAACTTCCATGAAGAATAAAAAAGGGAAATCAATTTGTTTAAAATATTAAACAAATTGATTCAAGTGGACTGTAGCAGGAGGGTACATATTATTATGGTATGTTATTACTAAATGGTAACAATACAAAGAAAAGAGAACAAAAATATTTTACAGTCAATTCCTACTTTGGTCAACAAACAAAAAATTATTTTAGTTACTTTTTATTAAATAATACAATTAATAAAAATAAATAACATAACCTATGAGTTAAAACAGCGGTTCTACCACATAACTTATAACATAAAATTAGCTGTTTTATGAACTCATGTTATCACTTATTTTAAGCTAAATGGGATGAATTAACTATATTACATACCTTGTACCTTTTGTGAAAAGTTTTTCTCCCATATAAACCAAAATTAATTAATTGATGAATTAATATTTGAAGAAACTGTATCAACTCCAAGTCTCATTCACTACAAGTTTAAAAAATGTAATTGAATTTCAGCGGATGAAAAAAAAGTATTTTATTAATGATTGAAAATTCAAACAAAATATATATAAGGAGAGTCTGAAATAATAGAAGGAATTGAAAATAGTGAATTGATGTCAATAAATTTGCAAACTAAATTTTAAAAAAATAATAATAACCATTATAGAAATGTACAACACAAAATAATATTGCTGTACCTTACCCCTCCTTCATGACAATAGCTAAGCACCGGAAATCTACCACCTTCTCTAAACTTGGCCGCTGCAAGAACAGTCTCATCGTCAATTGATTTTGGAACTATTAGGGCACTTGGATATGTAGGGCAAACCTGTCAAACAATTACCTGAAATGAGTTAACAGAAGCAAAAAATGTTTTAAAACAATTACATTAAAAAAATATATGTCTTTAAATTATTTAGTAACCATCCAACAGTGTTTTATTCAATTGCAACACACCTGACAGCTGAAGAAATTTTGAAATACAAGTGAAATAAATTGCATGAAAATTGCTGGACACAAATTTTAGAGCAAGTATGAAAGAACAATATTAACTATTCAAGTAGCAACTATACTGTATATCTTTCCCTCTTGATACTGCTAAACAGCTAATTTACAAGAGTAAAAATCATTTGATATATCATCTGTGGGATGAAACTAATTAAAATTATTTTTTTCCGAGTTATGCTGTCATAAATTTTAACACAAATATTTTAACATTCATGTAACTTCCCTACGCATGTCAAAATATTTTCTCTTATTACACACAGATAGAAATGATTTATGCCCTTATCTCAATCAACTGAAAATAGCTTCAACCGAGTGCCAAATATCACAATAACTACCATTACTTTTCCCTATTTGTAACATCTTTTTCTCCGTCCAATTCTTCATTTTTTTACATCAAAGTATAAAAGATTATAGTAAAAAAAAACATTACAAACTCCAAAACAAACACACCTATTGCCAGAATGCAAATACTGTAAGGCACTTCTGGATAGTGATAAATCTAGTGACTTAATATACTTGATATTTGGTAATGAGTTGTGAAATAATACTTTCAGAAAAACATACCTTATAGTATTTGGGATTTTATGGCATATATTATTACTTTTGTGAGGTACCCAAATATCTACATGAGAGAGGAGTTTGCTGTTTAGTTAACAATCAGTAGGATGCTTTTGTGCCCTTAAATTACGAAACAAAGGTCCTGACTAAGGATAAGCCGATTCTGATTCTCGATTCCAGGAATCGTCGATACTCGATTCCCCATCGATTGAAGTGCTGATTCTGGTTCTTGTTTTTTTAACTGTTAAAATACATATAGGGTATAATTTATAGGAAATATAATTAATTATCAACTATTTCTTATTCAAGTATTAGTTGCTTTGGATGAATTAAACGATTAAAGCAAATGTGTATTTGATATCACAAAAATATCATTATTATTAATGAAGCAATAAGAAAGACAATCGGAAGCATTTCTGGCCGTTTCTTCTGTCTCACTCTCACTCTCTCTCTCTCTCCTCGTCTATGTTGAAAACAGATTTTTACTTTTATCCAATATGCTTGTCACCTTTTTAGAATTCCTATTCATAAATCAAGGTCAAACGTTTTGTGTAGCCTGTTATATTAAAACATAACTTTTAAAAGGTTTTATCATATGACCAAGATGTTAACTAAATTCATTATTAGAGAATGTCATGTAGACCTATTTAACATTAAAGAATCGAGAATTGAAAGAAAAATTTGAGAATCGGAATCGAAAATTTTAGGTATCGGGCATCTCTAGTCCTGACAAAATATTAAGTTGCAACTCTTATATGCTAATAAATTGTATATAACTAGAAAAATTTCATAGATATTTTACCTGAAATTCACTATTGATGTAAGTTATTCTCCACTCTTCACCTTTCACTAACTTATTGAATTCCGTTTCAGGTCTAAACACGGTCCATCCATCTTCCAATATAGAGTACATTGGGCGATAATAAAACGGATATAGTTTTGTTTGGTCTTCTGCAAAATAAAGTTATTGTTAAAACTAAATATAACAGAATGCATTCAGTGCATTTCTTACCTTTTTACTATCCATCCTAAAGGAAGATTACTGTTCGGATTTACCTTATCCCTCTAGCAAGCATTCATGTTATTACAGCATTATTCTGAACAAATCGAATATTTTAAATAATATTATTTTGATATATTTTATAATTTAAAACTAATCTCGTTTTAGACTTATTGTTTTGTTATAGTTGTCATGGGAATTTTTATGCTTAACTACATTAATAATTAAAAACCATAAACTTGATTATACCACAAACATACTGAAGCAACCCATTGTTCAATGTTTTGAGACACATACCACGCTTCTTGCTTTTAGTTAGAGGGAAGTGGGGGTGATATTCTGCAGTAGTTAGTTAACCCACTGCCGATCTAATTACATTCACACTGGGTACAAATTAATTCCTCGTGTCAATTAATTTGCATTTTGCTACAAAACTTGTATTTCTGTTATTTTGTACCTTGGTTACTTTATTATTTATTAATTGATTATTACATCTAATTTTAATAGTAAAAACAAATTAAAAGTTACTTACGGTTTGAAGTTTGCTTTAGATTCTAGGTCTAAATGGAAGTTCCCAAATAGTCAGTGATTTTTAGGCTGTGTTAAATTCTGGCATTGTTTTTTTGTGCATTTTAGATTTAGTTCATTTTTTACTCTGTTTAGTTTTGATTTTACATTATAATAATTGAGCCTTTCAGGTAATACTCTAGTAGTTAAATGGAGAATTTTGTATGCAAATGAAAAAAAGGATTTTTTAATAAAATATATATACCAAATATTATTTTATTCTTCAGTTTATAATAAAAACAATAATATATAATGGAATATGTTTTATAGCTTATTATATATAATTTATAATTTTAAAAAAATTCTTCTACGGACCAAAAAGCCTAAGAGTAGTGTTTTTCTCATTTCTTATAACTCGTTCATTGCTAGTTTTATTACATTTAACACCTGTCCCTAACTACTATGATTCAGGAGTTATAAACAGTTAAAGTGAAGAATTAATTTTTTTGTTTAAATTACAACAATCAGAAGGGAATTATGATAAGTTGTTGTACTGATTTGTTAGTCACCGTGTGAGGAATAACCATGGGGCTTAGTTAATAACAAAGGATTTTGTGGTGCTTAAACTAGACTTACCAAGAGACGACAGGATCTCTACAGATGTTGCTATTTTGTTGAACTCTTCCAACGGACTTATATCTAGTTGAATTATACGAAAGTCTTTGCATTTTATTACCAATGTTCCACCTGTTAATCCAGTCACTTTCCTTTCAACAGCATCAATGTTGTATTGGAGCAACTAAAAACATTACACAGCAAATAGTTTTAAAACCTTGAATACAGTATTCAGCAACACAAATTTACCAGGCTGAAACCAATCAGGTGTATAATGTAAACGTTCTTATAGCTCAAGTTATTTTAAAGAGATTATATTTTGTCACATTATAACTAATTGATCTGTAATAATGCCCATAATTAACAATTCGCAAGACCTAATCAACAAAGTCATAATACTGTATTACAGTCCGACGACAATGGGGCTCATCTCACAAAACGGCTGTTCTCAACAATCATAAAAGTAAGTACTACTATAGACAAGTGTGAGTAGAAGCTTCGCTTAGTAAAATGAACGATTGTTTCGAAGATTCAGCAAGTAGTCTCTTACGTATTCACTTAGTTAAGTATCATTTAATTATAACTTAATCAGTGAATCAAGATGATTACAACAAGCAAATTTACCATTACCTAGAAATCTTACACATTAACAAAAAAGGGCCACATCTCAACACACTAGAACAATATGAAATTTACAAACACACAAAATACAAACATATTAAACGAACAAACCCAATACAGATCACACATACTCTTTGATACTATTGAAAACCTGCCTTTAAAACCGTCACTGTTTAACCTAACAACAACTCCAGGAAACTCCAAGCGGAAAATTTAGACACAGATGAAGATAGAACCGGACCGATTGAAAATGTTCTGTCTCTGTAAGTTTTTAACAATTTACAAAATAAATTAAAGTTCGGATACTCACAAACTAATGTAAAAGTCATTAATGCTTGTTGTAATCATTTTGAATTCACTGATTAAACTATAATTAAATGATACTTAAATAAGGGAATACGTAAGGGCTTACTTGCTGAAGCATTTTGAAACAATCGTTCCTTTTACGAAGCAAAGCCTCTATTATAGAGCAGAGGCATCGCTTCGTAAAAAGAACGATTGTTTCAAAATGTGTCTGCAAGTAAGCCCTTACATAGTCACTTAATTAAGTATTATTCTTAACTCTCTAATCGGATAATACGTATGGTTAATATCAATATTATTAAGAGAGGATGAATAAATTTAATTTTTTGTCTTTATACACTACACTTGGACAAAGTTGGCAGGCTTTGGATATTCCAGACTTTTCCGCAATCTAAATGTTTATAAAATCCACAAAATTTTTAGAATACAATTTTCACTATCAATTTAATACCTTTAGACTAATAATTAGTAATTAATATATTACCCATAGTTCTTCTGTGTTTTCCTTCCTTGAAGATAAGAGAAGGTGATGACCAGATATGTTCAATGTACCTTCCACAGTCTTTTTAAACGGCCCAGTCATTACAACATTGTCTAGCTTAGAAGTCGGTATAAATTCAACAAACTCCATTTTTCTATTTCCAAATATTTGGCATCATATGAAATGTAGGATATGTTTCACCTCATTATGAAAACTATAAAAACAAACAAATATTAAAGAATTTCTTTTAACAAAAAAAAAGAAGTTATCATATTAACATTACATTATTTTAATAACAAGGTGCATTTTTATATTCATTATTTTAATAACAAAGTGCATTTTGATTACAGAGGAAACCAATTTGAAATTTATATTTAAACATTTGAATTTTGTAGTCCATTACGTTCAGTTAATCTTAATAAATCACTTTAACAATTGTTAAAGTGATTAATTAGATTTAAAGTAGTTATCTACTTTTGGGAACTATTTAGACATCTTTTGCGGAATAATACCTTTATCCAGGTGTCATCATTTGATCTCTATTTTTACCTTACATGTGTAGATTGTTTGGTTACATTTTGTATAAAATTACAAAAAATCTATCCTGACTGGATACTTTATAGTATATTTTAATATAGGTATATAGTAATGTTGTATAAAATTACAATCAAACCTATTCCAATAAGATACTTTATAGGTATATAGTAATGTATACATAGTATGATGTGCTCTTGTCCAAAAAGGTAGCCCCAACTAAAATGTAATATAAGATAAATTTACAACAAAAAAAAACTATTAATATAGCCTTAGGCCGTGTTTAGGGATTGTTATTATAAACATATCTAAATGGTTCCCCAATGTAAATAACTATTAAATTCAGGAAGAGCATATTTTTAATAATTTTGCAGAGAATTAATACTTTTAATTCTGTAGGAGAGATATTTCCTAAACTTTTTAAAATTATGTTTTCTCCAACCCTTTCTTTTACAGAAAGAGAGGGCAATTGTATGCCATATAACCTGCTGATTGTGGTTAGTAAGTAGTTTTTTAAGTTCACTGCAACAAAATCCTGATATATCCTAATGTCCACAATTTACCCAAACCTGAAATTATTTGTCTAACCAGAACTTCCTTCAAGTGAGCACATGGTGGCATTCAACAGGAACTCTCAATACCTTTTGATTGAAGAAAAATCTTCCAGTTACGTAATAAGATAAATTACTACTAATAACGTTACAGTTATAGTAGACATACAATGGCAAAACACATCTGAAGATACTAGCGGAAGAACTCATATAAAACCCCATGTTTTGGTTCCCAGTTAATATTCATTGAAGTATTATTATTTGTGAGCATTATGATTGTGATTATCATTAATTGGTTTTGTAAAAACTTACTGAGACAGAACGTTTTTGATCGCTCCATGATGATCTTCATCAGTGTCTAAATTTTCTACTTGGAGTTGTTGGGTTAAGAGGTGACAGTTTTAAGGGCAGGTTTTCAATAATATCAAAGAATATCTGTGATTTGTATTGGGTTTGTTCATTTAATATGTTTGTCTTCGAAAGACACTGATGAAGATCGCCACATAGTGATTGAAACGTTCTGTCTTAGTAAGTTTTTTACAAAATTTAAAGTTCGGATACTCATACCCTAATGTTAAAGTGATTAATTAAGTTTCACCGAACATAATGGATTACAAAATTCAAGAGTAATATATGAAAAGTATATATTTTATAGTGATGCAATAAAATAAAAGGTAAAAATTAAATTTATGCTGTTTTGTGTGTTGCAGAAATGTTTTTTAAGTCTGAAAATTTTATAACCAGCGTTTATGGTTTCCAACATTTAAAAACAGCTGTTTTTTGTTTAGAATGTATATCGGAGTAACATAGGGTATAAGAGGAAAATTCAAAGTTGAATAGTATTTGATCAAGTGTTACCCCAGTTGAAATTCCTTTTTTTCAAGATTACGTCACACTACCTGATAATTAACATAATTGTTTTAGTGTCCTAAAGGACTTTCTACTTTATAATTTTTTTCTTTTGCAAAATTGATGTCTAGGTAAACGAAAATTACAGTTTATTCAATGACGAAATATTAAAGATAAACAAAAACATCCCTAATTTTTTACATAATAAAAAAAAGATACGCAACAAACAATAATACCTTCAAAATAATTTCAATTTTAACCGTTATACAATTAAACTATATTTATACAATTATTTGAAGAAAACTAGACTTGACTAACAAAATGTTATTTTGATATAAGTAAAGACAACATAATTACCTAAATATACTGTTTAGTAAAAATAATTTTATTAGTGATAATAAATCCATACATTTTACGTATAGCATATTCAAACGTAAAAAGAAAAATCAAAGTTGACTAGCATTTTGAGTAGAGTTTAGCAGAAAATTATATTTGTTAATTCAATGAGTGAGAAAATTATACTTTATTTTAAGAAGCACTGAAAAAAGCCAGGATATAGGCATAACCCTTTTATATTTAAACATTATATTCTTCAGTGTTAAAAATGAAATGAATATAATAAAAACATAAGTTATTTACTTACATAAGTTGAAAAATTCTAATCGTATGTTATAAAAACCCACAGAGAATTAATGGAATTCACTATTCACGCTTATGGACAGATGTTTGCATGAACATCTTCCAATACGTAGCGTAGCATAGATCTACATGACAGAACATATAGTTTATAGTGACATCTTTCATATTTAGTTTAACCATTTTGTTTTGTACACATTTTCAAATTTAGATATTAAGAAAAAAGACGATTGATATATGAATCAATTAACCTTTATTTTAATGAAACACCAACATTTAGGCTTATTCAACAGTTTGTCATTTTCTCCAGGCCTGTGACGACAGTTTTTTTGTAATAAGTGAACATCATTCACACACTTTTCATTTGATTTTTTTTTATTGTAGACAACGAAAATTAGTATAATAGACATATTGTTTTATAATATATCTATTTTATTGATTTTTAATTATAAAATATATTCCAAGTTTCTCGTAAATACCGCGATAAATGTTTTCTTGTATGTGAAACATTTTATGAATTTACAATTTAAGTTTACAATGGATTAAAACTCCGAAACGACCGTTCTAATTAAAGAGAGTATGTGATACTATAGGGAAGTGCAATATATTAGTCTCTGAGTGTTTCACTGTATATATATTTTTTTTGTTAGCGTAATCAATATGATAATTTAACTACAATTGATGAAAATATTTTTTCTTTAAAAAGGTTGATATAGTTTTACCAATGAGATGTAACATTAATAAATATTTCGTCATTTTCCCCCACATATTTCAACATTTATATTATTAATCGATTATCGTTTACTGGCCGTTTGCGTTGTTCCAACAACACACTTACCCCCGCCGCTAATTTTTATTGTTGCCGCTTCTTGCTAGCGTCTTTATCTTTTATCTACAAAGGGCTTAAGACTACGTTGCTGTTAAAAAGACAGACCTTAGCCTCAGGGTACTTTTATTTAGTAATATTTGGACCTCTGTTGACTGAAATCTGACTTTTATAGACCATCCATAGATCTGTCATCGTCTTAACAATAATAAAACCCATTAGCAGCTCTTTATTAGTAGTTTTCTGCCTCACATTTTCAAACTAATTATTTGGATTTATAACGGTTCCATATGCCAGTTTTGTTAGTTGAAAATTTAGTAAGTTATAAAACATTTACTCAAATATCACATTTTGAATGGGAGAATTCAAATAACACGATAAAAAAGCTAGTGAATGATAAATGTAATATAGACAAAAAAAATAAATAAAAGTGGATTTTTCTTTCAAGTAATGTTATTTTTGACTTGATGAGAATAAGGTTTAGAACATAATGATGCTATAATAACAGTAAATACAGTTAAATATATCTGAATACAGTATGAATACCTTAAATGCGAACAGGAGAGATATGCTTACAAGCAATGACTATCTGCAAGCCCACTTACATAAAATATAATTAACATCCTCGGATGTTTGCCCTATGTCAAACAGTCACAAGATGGATGGCCCATATCTTCAGAACTTTGCAAAATGTGGAGAGCAAAGTCAGCATTGTCTCTACTGGGAGGCTAGACAGAGAATGGCAGAGATGCCAAGATCTGGCATTGGATAAGTAAAGTAGTATGAATAGCTGTTCATAACAAGGCCACACACCACCGAACTTAATTTCAGCTGTGAACAGGTGAATCAATTCCTGATTTTTGATTCCAGGAATCATTTTTTTTACTAATAAAATAAATTGGTAAAATTTTACCCATAAATTTTACTAATATCACTGATACTCGATTCTCCATTGATTAAAGAGCCAATTCTAATTCTTGTGTTTTTAACCGTTAAAATACATGTGTATTGTAATTTATTGGAAATATAATTATTTATTAATCATGCCTTATTTATATATTAGATCCCTTGAATTAATCAAACAATTAAAGCAAATACCAATTTGAGATAATGAAAATATTATTATTAATTATGATGCAACAACAAAGACGATCGGAACCATTTCCGGTCCATTTGTTTGTTCTCACTCGTCTCTTTCTGTTGTCTCAATCTTATTCGGGCGGGCTTGACTCTATCCCCACGTCTCTGGCCGCCACTGCTTCATAGATGCCAAAACAAAGAAAAAGTTGCTCCAATTTCTCCAGTTATACAAACTGAAATGGGTATTACAGAAGTTCATATTTGTAATTTTAAAAAATCATTACTTTTATCCGATGTTTTTGTCATACTTTCAGAAATAGCTTGATTGAACATTTTGTCCCTATTACATTAAAATGGAACTAAAAAAAGGCTTCACCATATGACCAAGATGGTAAATGAATTCATTATTAGAGAATATCATGTAGGCCAATATAACTTTAAAGAATCAAGAATCAGGAGAAAAATTTTAGAATTGAAATCAGAATAAAAATTTCCTGGTATAGGTGCATCTCTAGTTAATAGGTACTGTATCGCATACATATTTATGGTGTAGTGTATCACTCCTGGTGTAGTGTATAATGTATACTCCTGCTGTATTGTTTTAAGAAAAAACACTTATAAAGTTTGTTTCAGTAGGATCTGGACACTTCTTCAGAAAAGCTGCTTCATGTTACGTGATTGGAAATGGACCTGGAACTGCTTCTCTACAAAAGGTGGAGGGTCAGATAATGAGAGTTATGTTGTTACAAACATTTGTACAAGTGTTTTTAGTTATATGTTTTTAGGTTGATCAGACATTTTTAATATGGTTGCCTATGAAGAGTGAGAAAAGATTGTATTGTAGGGTTAAAATTCCCTGGGATAAAACATCACCTGTTCAAGGTCATCTAGCTTGATAAAAGTAAGTCTATTGTCTATTGTAATAATGGAAAGAGTCAATAATAAATGGGTTCCTATACTCCTTTGTAAGAGGAATAATAGAAATAAAGTGAAGTGAAGGACAATCCCCTGGTTCTGGGGAAAGTTATTACTAAATATGGGCAGTATTGCCTCATAAATATAGTTCTACTCTTAAAAAGCATTTTATATTCCTTAGAGTGTAAAATCTAGTAACCATTTTCAACATGGAAAAAAATTTTCCTTATGTAAGAAAAGTCATCATTTAGCATTTTATAATGTACATTTTAAAAAATTGTTTGTTCCCCTTTATATATAGTTAAAGGTGTTTGTTCTATCACCTAGTTCCTTTTAGATTAAGCTAATAAAATAGCTTCTATTAGACAAGTGTCATTTGCAATTTTTTAGGAGCAAAATATTTCAAATATTTAAACTCAATATACTACTGAAACTTTCAACACATTTAGTCGCCTTGTTACTGTCTTTAATATTATTAGTTATGAAATAAACTAACCTAAATATTTTCTATTAATATTGAATTATTATTTCTTTTTATTTAATTTTCCTTAGACAAAAAAAAATTTGCCATTGAACTAAATTTTACCTTAGTTTCAATTCATCTTACAGATAGTTTTTTTATTTAATTTTTATTATTAGTAGTAATTTTGTATTATTTGATTCCAACTTCAACCCGAAACTACAAGTTCTCATGTAAAGACCTGGAAATTTATTAATATGTGATAATCCCTATAAAAGCCTTACTTTAGTTTAATGAGGATGGTAGTTTTGGAGGAAGAATATGTGCCTCTTGATTTCTTTTATTCCTCCTATACTTCATTACAAAACAGTTTTTATATCCTGATCAACGTCTAAGTCATCCTGCACAGTTTTACCAAGAATATTGTTATTCATTCAAATTAAACCTGCATTAGTTATGGTCTGATACACACCTCCCAATAGTATCAATAAAACAAACAGTATCAAGAGCACATTGTACAATATATTACAATGGAAATATTGGGTAAAACCCCACTACCACAAAAATAATAAAAAATAACCAATAATACAAGTTACTTTAGATTAAACCCTTATGTACATTTCGATGACCATGGCTTCATAATCAGAGGCTCTTATTACAAAATTACAATCTAGCAAGCAAGAAGTTACAAACAAAAGGCCACTCTAGTGTGTAACTTCTTGTTTGCTAGATTGTAATTTTGTAATAAGAGCCTCTGATGATGATGACATGGTCATCAAAATGTACATGAGGGTTTAATATTAAGTAACTTGTATTATTTCACTAAAACACTTGTAAATATTTTACAGCTTGCCTGTAGTAGCACTTACTTATATTTGTTGAGGACAGCCGTTTCGGGAGATGTGTCCCATTGTGAACTCAGACCATTGAGTAACGGTCTGAGTTCACAACATCTTACAAATATAAGTAAGGCTACTATAGGCAAGTTGTAAAATATTTACAAGTGTTTTAGTGAAAACTAGTAGCTCACGTGAAGATGGAGTCAACAAATATTGTATTATTAGTTATTTTTGTGGTATTGGGGTTCTTTCCAATATTTTCATTGTAATCAATAAAACAAGTTACAATAAAAACAGTAAGTGCTCCATTTAGGGAAGTTTAAAAGGAAAACAAATATTGTTCAAGTTCAAAGTTGAATAAAAAATCATTAAAGTTGGTTGTTGTAATCATCTTGAATTCACTAAAAAAACTATAAGTATTTAACACATAATTAAGTGAATACTTTAGAGCTTACTTGCTGATGAATTTTGAAACAATCGTTTCTTTTAAGAAGCAGAGCCTCTACTCTTGAGGCTTGAGCAAAGGCTTAGCTTAGTAAATAAAACGGTTGTTTCGAAAAACGTTAGCAAGTTAGCTGTAAAGTATTCACTTAGATATATTATAATGACTTACAGAAAAAATTATTTCCTTTAAAGAATAATATGTCTGCATCTGTAATTCCAGAACTTATTCTACTAAATATTTATGGTGGGTGTTTAGAGCTTAGACTAGAACAAGAAAGGCAAATACTACAACGGCCCATGTTCTCAAATACCATTCTACAATGTACACCTAATATAATTGATCACTTTAACATCAGTTTATGACTATCCGAATTTTAAATTGTGTAAATTTATAAAAACTTACTGAGACAGAACGTTTTTGATCGCTATGTGGTGATTTTCATCAGTGTCTTCTGCCTGGAGAAGACATTGATGAAGATTGCCACATAGCGATCGAAAACGTTCTCTTTCAGTAAGTTTTTACAAATTTACAAAATTTAAAGTTTGGATAGTTATAAACTAATGTTAAAGTAATTAATTAAGATTCACCGAACGTAATGGACTACAAAATTCAAGACTTAGTATAAGAAGATAATACAGTAAAACCTCCAACCAGTGGACATAGTTCGTACTTCTCCATTAGTCCATTGTGAAAGTAACGATCGCTCAAGCTTCTACATAGGACAAACAGAAAGATACTTCACCACAAGATACAAGGAATATAAAAAGACATCAGAAACACACAACATAAATCATATTTACCATTCATGTACAAGACACACTACATCAAAAACCAAACACAATACATACCTAATGATAAAACATATGAAATAATACAATAAAACACTAAATTTATAGTTATACGTACATACCAAAATAATACACTCAGAACAACAACACATTACAGATCAAAACACCAAATATCCTATGGTAATGATTTTTTGCCATGTTAAATTAAAAAAGTCCTTTTTTTAAAATGAAAATAGCAAATATAGTGTCCATTCTGGAGAGAGATTTAATAAATGCACTTTTGGTATTAACTTCGCAAAAAAAACACTATTTTCAGCAGACTAGGTCAGCGCATTATTCAATGCTGTGAGTAAAGACAAGACTGTTGCTGAGGTGTGTTGTGTTGATGTGAGTCTGTGGTGTATTGGTGCTTTGTGGTGTGTTATTGTATTGTATTGAGCACCAATACACCACAGACTTACACCAACACAACACGCCTCAGCAACAGTCTTGTCCATGACTCACAGCATTGAATAACACGCCGACCTAGTATGAAACGTGTCTGCTGAAAATAACAGTAAGTAGTGGTTTTTTTGCCTAGTTAATAACAAAAGTTTAATTATAGAAAAACCTCAAGATGTACAACACAAAAACTGCAAGTTTTAATAAATGATTTTATAAAGGGGACTGAAGTTTGAAAATCTGTCCATAAGTTAGACACCATTGTAATAAGAAAGTGTCAATAAAGAGAGGTTTTACTGTATTAACATATTTAAACTTAGCTTAAGTGATATAACACATTGTGTCTGTCAGTTGTCCTAAGTGCTTGCATTGTTTCTAGAACCTGCATGCTGCAGCTTCTTTCCTCTGCTGACCCTCTGTGAGTATTACAGTTTGTAATTTTAATTAATTATATTTATAAACTGCTAGGGTTTTATTGTTTTTATAGTATAAAACAAGAACTTTGAATTAAAAAACAGGTAGTAATTAAAATACTAAATAGAATAGATGCAAATTGAAAATACATTTTTTTAAAAATGTTTTATTTTGAAGGGATCTGAAAAAATAGAATAATTTTTTTCTAGTAGCATGGGACACTGAAATTTTCCATAACTAACTCTAAAATGGTCAGGTTTTTTTTTCAATTTGTAAAAATTACTTATGTTAAAAAATCTTTCAGCTTTGACCCTTTAAAGTTTAAACTCTCAGAAATAAATAAATATCTTTTCCTAAATTGCAATAATAATATTAGATACATAGTGTTGTTAGAGGAGGTAAATAATAGTTTCAATCACATGTTGTTTCTTTATGGATGTTTTGTGTGTTTATTAATATTAGAAGATCTACGTCATTATAAAATATAACTTGAAATAAAATTTGTTTTTATTGGTATAATTAGAAGACATCTCTTATTACAATCAAAAAACAGATATTCTAAATTAATACAACATGTATAATATTACACAACCTCCATTTTGTTAGGAATAACAATTTTTAAAGTTTTAGTATGTAATGTAAATGGAAACATTGTTAACCTGTTGTTTGTTACAGGGGGTGTAAGGTTGGGCGCCTCCCCGTGGTGCACCCTGGGTAACGCTAAACGTTCAACAACCTGTTTTCTTGTCAGTACATATGAAGGTAACTATGCTACACATAGTATATGTCTTAATTGTAATATTTGGTAGTTATAGTCCATGCATAGAAGTGTATTAAACAGTGCTGTTATAAAGAAAAATATCTACCTAATCTTGCAAACTTATCCATTTAGAGTGTTATTTATGTTCCAAGTCTAAAGTTGCAATTATCAATGGTAATAGAATATATACCAATGTAATATTTTCTTTACCTTCACTATCAACTGATTCCTTGTTAGGATTCCAGTTACAAGCTTTAACTATCTCCGAATGCTCAGTTCTCCATGAGTATGGAATTATAATATTTATAATATTGGTACAAATTATTATTTCTTTTGTATAGTTGCATTTTAATATAATCACACACAATGAGATCAAACTATATCAAAAAACCTATGCATTTTCTAAAGGACTTTAGTTGTCTTGTCCAAGTATGGCTAAGTTGTAAGAGATGAGCAGACAAAACAGGATTGTTTGTTTTGTTTTTTTTGGCCACAATTCATGAAATATTTTTAATCCAATGGCAAAATAGTGTATCATGTGTCTTGCTTTTATCGTCAATGTTTATTATACTTTTTTTAGAAAAATGTGTGACAAAGAAATGGGGGTCTCAAAAACAATAACATAAAAGCATACAATTCAATATTATGTTTCCAAAAAAATTTAACAATTTTTCTCAATATAACTGCATCATCTTTGAGTGTGATAAGAGCATTTTCAATGTGAGAGGAGATAAACACTATAATGCACATATGCAAGACTCTTACTTTGTATATATGCGAGTTAACTTTCAAAGACTTATTACGTTTCTTCATTATCAAGCATCAACTGAGACTTTCTCAGCATATCTGTCTGTTAATGCTGACAATGATGACACGTAATTAGTCTACACAAGTTTACTCACATATATACAATGTAAGAGTCTTGTTAAAGTACATATAGTGTAAGTGATATATTTATATATTAATCCCTTTTACATTAGTTTATGACTATCCAAACTATAAATTTTGTAAATTTATAAAAACTTACTGAGACAGAACGTTTTTGATCGCTATGTGGTGATCTTCATGAGTGTCTCTCTTTCTCTCTCTCTCTCACTCTCTCTCTCTCTCTCTCTCTCTCTCTCTCTCTCTCTCTATATATATATATATATATATATATATATATATATATATATATTTATATATATGACATATATAGGTTAGTTCTGGTAGAGCTTAAAGCTTATTTAGGAATTTTTGGATTAGATAGGAGACTAACAGATTTACCTAGTAGTAATAGTCCAAAACTACAATCTCTTGAAAATAAATAAATAGACACATATAAAAACATAGCACACTATGAAATATTTCAATAATAAAATGATCTTTTCCTATAAAAAAAAGGGTTTTAGTATCGACAATGAAGATCTTTGAAAGTTAACTCGCATAAATACCAAGTAAGATTCTTGTTTAAGTACATATAATGAAATTGATATATATATATATTGTAATAATTGGTAATTTTGTTTTATACAAGTCTTAATAAAAGTTATAATTTAAAAGAAATAACAATTCAATGCTGCTTTTGTTACAATAAACTTTTAATATCTTAAAATGACATTCCTATTATCTTTTACAAAGTCACTTACTAATAAAAAATTCTTATTTCCTCTACAAAGAATTACAAAAATTAAGCTTTATTAGCCTAAGTCTAAATTTTGTTGATGGCAGCAAGAAGTTTAGTTATAAGTTTTAATATTAATTGAAATTGATTTAATTATTTCAATTTGAGCTTGAGCTCTCTTTATCTCGGGTTAATAGGTGGGTTTTCTAAATTTTGAATAATGAAATTTGAGTTGGCACTTTTAAAAATATCTAAATTACAATTCTTACAAGCTAAAATTTTTACAAGTTATTTGGTTTCTAATTAATATATTTCCTGAATAATGTCTTCTTAATTGATCAGTTCAATGGTTTGGCTTATTGTTACTCTGTAATTATGATTTAAATACGATACTGCACTTTCCGCACCAGTTAAAAAAATAAAATTTTACAGCCAATTCTGAATACGTCTTCCTCGTTCCGATGCTTTGTTCCAACTGCCTGACGCTACCTTTGTTAGCAATAAAAATGGCCAAATCGTGAATTTCCGCTATTTTTTCGTTTATTCCTTGTAAGTACAGCTTTACGGATGTCATGTTCTTCTTCTTTACGGATACACTTCTTCTTCTTAACAACTGCACTTAAATTTCTTTGCATTTAAATCCAAAACTGTTTTCTATTATATCTCCACGAGAAATATTTAAAACGAATATCTTTTGCCGGTCAATGCGCACGCAACTCCACAAATCCGTTATGCATCGTGTTTACTACAGCACATTTCACTAGCTTGCCGTGTGAAAGTTTTAAGTGTATTTTTACATAGTTCTATTTAAATTGTTACCTATCAATTATTTCTAATACATTTTCTTATAAATAGTGATTTGTGTGTTTTTTTTTTTTTTTTATATAAAATCTTGTGATTAGATCTAAAATGTGGCCGTGTGCATTTTCTACACAAGTGAAATTAGGTTATGTTTACAATTCGTTCCTGGTATATTTTAGTAATTTTTTACATACTGAATTTATTTACATATATTTATCTTAATTTGGTAAGTGCCTTTTATATATATACTACTTCAAAATGTTACATAGTCCCCAAATTTAGATAAAAAAAAATTTTGATTCCAAAATTCCTTTTTTTTTTATCTCAATTTTCACATTTTGGGAGTAAACTCTTACTCTATCCTTCTTGCTTGTCTGCTGCCATCTAGTTACATATGATATACTTAACTCCTAACAATACAATAAATTAACAATTAACATTTAATCAACAATACTCTTACTCTTAACTCTCAATTTTCACATTTTGGGAGTAAACTCTTACTCTATCCTTCTTGCTTGTCTGCTGCCCTCTAATTACATATGATATACTTAACTCCTAACAATACAATAAATTAACAATTAACATTTAATCAACAATACTCTTACTCTTAACATCTCGTACATTAATCATTTTCTGATTCTTAGAATCTATTTTATAAACTTTTTCTTTTTCTTTCTTTATTTTAATTTTAATAGAATGGAATCCTTCCAATCATAAGTCTTTTTATTCTATAAGTCTATCTTCTGACACAGTGTACCTTTTTTTAAATTTTAGCCTAACCGAGTCATAGCATGTCTAGGTTGTTTGTAGGTTAGGTCCTTGTTCTTATTCATTCATCCCTTCCTATTTTATTTTTATTTACATATTTTTTTTATTTCTTTATATTTTTTTTTTCAAGTGTTTGTTTAATTATTAAGTCATTTCTGGTCTATTGTCATTTCCGGTTTATTTGTTATCTATCCCTCCTACATTCGCTTCCTTCTCCTAATACTTTTATATCCTGAGACATTCCTGTTGTTACCATCTTATTATCCCTTGTTATTTTCCTTTCTCTCGACTTCTCCCTTTATTTAATTTGTTCTATCTGAAATTTATCTGATTCTCCCTGGTGTGCCTCCCTTGGTTCATAAAATTTCTTTAACAAGCTAATATGGAAAATTCCTCTAATTTTATTGCTTCTAGCATCTTTGATTTCATAAGTCGCTTTGCCATATTTCTTGGTGATCACATAAGGTCCATCATATATATAAAATAATTTTGCCATCTCACCTCTTATACCCTGTGGTTGCCAATTTTCTTTTACTAATACCTTGTCCCCAACATTTAATTCTTCTATTTTATGAGTTTTATTAAATTTCTCTGCTCTCTTATGAGCCTTCTTCTTAATTCTACTCCTAGCAATTTCTAAATGTCTTTCTAAATTTATTAATTTTGAACTCCAGCCAAAATTTTTTATTTCCTTTTGCCAAAACCTTTCATCCTGAATTCCTAGTTGTAGCTGGTTAGGTGTGTATCCTGTAGTCTCATGAGGAATTTCATTAATTGCCTGGTTAATAACCTCTACATACTTTCCCCATTCTCTATGGTTATGATGACAATATGTTCTCAAACATCTAATGATCTCCTTATTCACCCTCTCAACGATATTGCTTTGTGGCCTCCTTATTGGAGAAAATATTGGTTTCATTTCTCTATTTTTTATATACTCCAGCCATTTCTTATTATTAAACTGGGTTCCATGATCAGTCTGTATTCTTTCTACTCTCCCGTAATTTTCTATATAATTTTCTAAACATTTAATTGCCTCCCCTGTGGTTGCCTTTTTCAATTTATAGATTTGAACGAATTTTGTAAATACATCTAACATTACTAATAAATACTTATAGCCTCCTACAGTTCTTTGAAATGGTCCTATAAAATCAATTGACAATTGCTCCTTTGGTTTTTCCACTTGGATCCCTTTCATCTCTCCAAAATTACCTTGGGTTACATTTTTAGCTCTTTGACAAATATTACATGTTTTAATAATTCCCCTAATGCTTTTTCCCATCTTCTTCCAAGTGAAGCTCTCTGATAATATGGTATGACATTTCTTAGCTCCTGCATGCAGGTAATATTCATGACAAGTACCCACTATTTCTTTAATCATTCCCTTTGGTACTACTATTTTCCAACTTTCCCTATTTCTTTTGTATACTAAGTCATTAATAATTTTATAATTTTGAAGATAATTTTGAATGTTTTCTTTTATTTCTCTAACTTCCAAATCTTCTACTTGTAATTTACTAAATTCTTTAAATTTTGTACACATTTCCATATCCATAACTCTTTCTATATAATTTATTTGTAATTCTGAATTTTGGTCTCTTCTTTCAAACTTATTTTTGTCACAAGGGTTCCTGCTCAATAGGTCTGCAACTACATTTTCTTTTCCTTTACAGTGTTCAATAGTATAATCATACTCTTGCATTAGTAATATCCATCTATGCAATCTTGAATTTAAAATTTTACAAGTCTTAATAAAAGTTAAGGCCTGATGGTCAGTCTGGATCACAATTTTTCTTCCTAGGATGATCTGTCTTGCTTTCTGCAGACAAAACAATATAGCAAGTAATTCCTTCTCAGTGGTATAATATTTAACTTCACTTCCTTTTAATGTGCGGCTCATAAACATTACTGCCTTTTTCTCCCCCTTTTCATCAATCTGATAGATGTGTCCTCCTATGGCATATTCACTGGCATCTGTTTGTAGGTAAAATGTTTTCTGGTAATCTGGGTGAGTAAGTACATTTGTTTCCAAAAATTTTTTCTTTAATTTAATAAAATTTCGCTCCTCCTCTTCTGTCCAAATAAATTTGTTTCTATTAGATATTAATTTTAATAATGGTTGTACAAATTCTGAATATTTTTCTATAAATTTATTATAATAATTAGCCATTCCAATAAAACCTTTTAACTGTCGAGGATTTTTAGGTGAGGGAAATTCTAATATAGCTCTAACCTTTTCTTCATCCATTTTTACTCCATTTGTAGTCAATCTATATCCTAAGAATGAAATATCTTTTCTACAGAACTCTGATTTATCAAATTTAATGGTCATGTTGTTTTTTAAAAAAATTTGGAAGATCTTTTCTAGGTGTTTTTTATGCTCCTCAAATGTCTCAGACATACAGACTATATCATCTACATATATTAAGGTGAAATCTTCTCATTCCTCCCTCATAATACTGTCCATAGCTCTTGCCAATGCTGCTAGAGATGTTTTCAATCCATAGGGTGTAACAACAAACTGGTATGTTTTCCCTCTATGTTGGAATGCAGTATATTTTCTTGACTCCTTTTCCAATTCAACCTGCCAGAAACTGTTAGTGAGGTCCATGGTACTCAACCAATTAACTCTCTTTGCTCTGTGTAGAATCTCATTTATTCCTCTATAGCAATCATAATCCGGAATTATAATTTCATTTAGTTTTCTTGCATCTAAACATAATCTAACTTTCCCATTGGCTTTGATGACTGGGACTATTGGATTAATATATGGACTAGTACTTCTTTCAATTATACCTAACCTCAACATTTTCTCTATCTCTTCTTGTACCTGATCTTGGTACTTTGTAGGAATTGGGTAATTTCTTTGGTAAAATGGTACATCTTCCCTAACTTTAATCTTATGTTTATATGCAGTGCATAAACCGGGCTGGTCTGAAAATACTTCTTTATACTTTTCTATTAAATCACTCATCTCCTGTCTTTGTTCCTCAGTTACCTCTTCATTCCCTATTCTTTCAAAAATATCCTCTTTTTTTTATCTCTCCCTCCTCTTGTACAATTTTAATATAATTTTTACTCTGGTTTCCAAAAGTTTCAAATTCTTCCCATTTTTCCATATCATTCATTCCTTCCTGTTCATCACAACTCAATTCCTCCTCTATCTCATTTTCAAAATTATTCATCTCCCCTTTAAATTTTGTCTGCCCATCTACACTCATTTTTGATTTATATAATTTGTTTTCATATTTAAACTCCATCTCCCATTTTCCAAAATCAAGTTGTGCCTCCACATCCATCAACATATCCGTACCTATAATAAATTTTCTCAATAAGCCTGGCACCACTAGGCATTGAAACGGATATTTTACCCCTCCTATTTCTCCTATTACCATGATCATTTTGTTTATCTTTTTAGTTTTCTTATTTGTTGCAGTCCGAATGGTTAAATTTTTTATTGGTAAGATTTCTATTTTTCCTATTTTGTTTTTATTCTCTAACATCCATTTCTCCTGGATACATGTTACGTTACTGCCTGTGTCTATTAATGCTAGTAAACTTGTATCTTCCATCTTAATCTCTATCTCTGGGTTTATTATTTTTTTTTCAATTCCTAAATTATAATTTCTCTCCTCATCTTCTTGTTCTAAAAATTTTCTACTGATTAATACATTATTTATAGTTAACTTAATTTTATCGTAGGAGCTTTTATCAAATTTTATCACTGGCAATCTCATTTGTTCTGTTTGATGCTCCTTTTCCTGATCCAAGGCGACGATACCAGTGTTCTCTAGTTTTCCGTTTGACTATGTGCACCATCCTCCTTCCTTGTCCCCACACATCTCCTTGTTTCTATCTGATTTATTTCCTTCTGGCTCCTGTCATTTGTTCTGTAATTCCTGTCTCCTCTATTTTCTCGATTATTTTCCTGCCCTGGTCTTGGTTCAACATTCCCCCTCATATGATTATCTATTCTTCTGTTAAAAAACTGGACATATGGCCGTCCTTCACTTCTATATTCATTCCTTCTATATAATTCTCCTGGTCCTGGAAATCTTCTATTTCCCTGCTGTCTCATCCCTTCCTCACCCCTTCTGGGTGGAAATCTATTTCCATTCTGTTCCTCTCTAGGGGTAGGCCTATTCCATGGTCCCCTGTTTCTCTGTCTTATTTCCTTATTTCTCTCCTCTATATCCTCCTCATTTAGCATCCTTTCCATCTCTCGGATCGTTTTTATATTTTGTACTCTTCTTGACAACTGTATCCTTTCATTAAAATGCCGGCTTAATCTCCGGACTATCTCTTCCTCATTTTGCGGTGGTGTCATGTTCTTTAAAACTATGACTCTTTCTATGAAATAATCTGCTCTGGCTCTTCCATTTCCCTCTATATACCTTTCATTTTCTATTCTCTCTTTGATGCCTTCCTGTATTTCTTTGGCCCAGTATCTTTCTATAAACCTATCTTGTAGATCCGCAAAATTTTCCACCTCCTCTCTGATTGACTCCCACCATCTTGCCGCTCCTACTTCCAAGACTCTATCTATGATTCCTCTCCATTCATTTTCAAATCCTTCCCCTGTCCTACATCCAAATTTTCTCTCCACATACCTATCCAGTCTTTTTAGGAACTCCATAGGGTTACCATTCCTACCATTAAATTTTGGCATCTCCTCCTGATTCCCGCATGACACCTGTATTATCCTTAGGCCTTCTCCTCCTTTATTTTCTTCCACCTTCTTCTCTACCTTTTCCATTCTCTGGGTCAATTCCCCTTGTTTCTCATTATTCCTCCTTCCTTCTGTTTCCAATCGGTCAATTCTATCATTATTATTGTTTTTCTCAATCGCTATCTCCTTATTTAAAACTCTTAACTCTTCCCTGTTCTGTATTGTCATTTTTTCTACCTTCTCTATTTCTTTCTTATTAATCTCGGTCACATCAGCTATTATTTCTTTTGTTTCCTCTAAATTCTCCTTAATCTTCTCCTCTAAGTCTCTTCTCATAACTCCTATTACATCATTATTCTTGGTTCTCAACTGTTCCCTCATATCCTCTATCATTTTCTTACTTTCCTCCCTTATTTCCTGTGTTATGAATTTGAAATCTTCCTTCATCTCTCTCATTTCGTCTCTATTTTCCTCTAATTTTTTGTTTATTTCCCTCATATCCTCACTCATATCTTTCATTTCCCCTTTTAATTCTCTCATATCCTCCTTCATTTCCTCTCTCCCTTTTAGACTCATTTCCATGAGAGATCTCATCATTTCCCTCAATTCTTCATTCTCATCATTTCCCTTTTTCTGTTGGGTTTGCATCAGTGGTAATCCCCTAGCCTCATCTACTTGGGTTTCCACCTCACTCTCTTCTATAGGCATATCTGTGCCTTCCGTTTCTGTCTCTTGTATTTCTAGGCTTGTCCCTTCTTCCAATTCTATTAGGCCTATTGTAGCTTCTTCCTCTTTTTCATCTATTTTTTCTTTTAATGTCACATATTTTCCTTTTGCAGCTTCCTCAATTGCTGTACCCTTCCTAGACCTACTATGTTTGTTATATTCCTCTAATTTTTCTGTTTTTTTCGCTTTCTCCCTCCTTAAATTATATGTACCTGTTTCAGATTCCATTTTTTTTATTTCTTTATCTAAAATTTCAAATTTCCCTTTATTCTATTTAAATTTTGAAAAATAAAAAAATTATTGACTTATGGTTGCAAAGTCCTGAAAAGTAAACAATATTAATACAAATATTTAATTAATAATCTTATCTAAAGTGCCTTGAGGTTAATTCTTAAATTTTTTTTATAATCGAGCCCCACGTTTGTGTGCCAAATGTAATAATTGGTAATTTTGTTTTATACAAGTCTTAATAAAAGTTATAATTTAAAAGAAATAACAATTCAATGCTGCTTTTGTTACAATAAACTTTTAATATCTTAAAATGACATTCCTATTATCTTTTACAAAGTCACTTACTAATAAAAAATTCTTATTTCCTCTACAAAGAATTACAAAAATTAAGCTTTATTAGCCTAAGTCTAAATTTTGTTGATGGCAGCAAGAAGTTTAGTTATAAGTTTTAATATTAATTGAAATTGATTTAATTATTTCAATTTGAGCTTGAGCTCTCTTTATCTCGGGTTAATAGGTGGGTTTTCTAAATTTTGAATAATGAAATTTGAGTTGGCACTTTTAAAAATATCTAAATTACAATTCTTACAAGCTAAAATTTTTACAAGTTATTTGGTTTCTAATTAATATATTTCCTGAATAATGTCTTCTTAATTGATCAGTTCAATGGTTTGGCTTATTGTTACTCTGTAATTATGATTTAAATACGATACTGCACTTTCCGCACCAGTTAAAAAAATAAAATTTTACAGCCAATTCTGAATACGTCTTCCTCGTTCCGATGCTTTGTTCCAACTGCCTGACGCTACCTTTGTTAGCAATAAAAATGGCCAAATCGTGAATTTCCGCTATTTTTTCGTTTATTCCTTGTAAGTACAGCTTTACGGATGTCATGTTCTTCTTCTTTACGGATACACTTCTTCTTCTTAACAACTGCACTTAAATTTCTTTGCATTTAAATCCAAAACTGTTTTCTATTATATCTCCACGAGAAATATTTAAAACGAATATCTTTTGCCGGTCAATGCGCACGCAACTCCACAAATCCGTTATGCATCGTGTTTACTACAGCACATTTCACTAGCTTGCCGTGTGAAAGTTTTAAGTGTATTTTTACATAGTTCTATTTAAATTGTTACCTATCAATTATTTCTAATACATTTTCTTATAAATAGTGATTTGTGTGTTTTTTTTTTTTTTTATATAAAATCTTGTGATTAGATCTAAAATGTGGCCGTGTGCATTTTCTACACAAGTGAAATTAGGTTATGTTTACAATTCGTTCCTGGTATATTTTAGTAATTTTTTACATACTGAATTTATTTACATATATTTATCTTAATTTGGTAAGTGCCTTTTATATATATACTACTTCATAAATGTTACAATATATATATATATATATATATATATATATATATATAGATTTTTTGGACTAGGAGACTGACAGACATACCTTGGTAAGAGTCCACACTGTAGTCTTGAAATAGAAACACATAAAAGCACTTAAACAATGATATATTTCAACCACACAGTGGTCTTTATCAATCGAAGAGAAAACACAAAAAGAAATATGAGAGAATGAAATAAAAGAGAGAGATTTTATTTCATTCTCTCATATTTCTTTTTGTGTTTTCTCTTCGATTGATAAAGACCACTGTGTGGTTGAAATATATCATTGTTTAAGTGCTTTTATGTGTTTCTATTTCAAGACTACAGTGTGGACTCTTACCAAGGTATGTCTGTCAGTCTCCTAGTCCAAAAAATCTAAATAATCTTTACCAACCAAAACTAACCTATAAATATATATATATATATATATATATATATATATATATATATATATATATATATATATATAAAGAACATAAGTCAAAATGCAAATACAAGAATTATAATTGAATTTACAATTCAAAGCTTTTCGTTGGCTAACAGTACAAACATCATCAGGAATATTAGACAATTTAATGTTGGTACTGTTAGCCAACGAAAAGCTTTGAATTGTAAATTCAATTATAATTCTTGTATTTGCATTTTGACTTATGTTCTTTATTAATACACAAGAATACATATTGCGATATATATATATATATATATATATATATGTATAGGAATTTAAATTTCTGTTTTTAGGTAATTATTTTGCTATCAACATCAATACATCTATAACGTAGGAACAGCAACCAGCACCTACATCAGCCCCATTAAACTACAAACCGAGGATTAAGAGATAAAGTGTTTATTATTTCATGCATGCTCGATCGGTCACTTTACGAATTCTGAGCAAATCCTGGGCTGATTCTCATTAAAAGATGTCCACTATGGCCTCACAGGACTTCACACGTCAGTGCATGAGTGACAACCATTGCATGCAGTTTATATTACCTGAGAAAAACCTATTAAATGTTTACCTAAAACACTTTGAGTTTTGGATAAACATAAATGTACTACGGTTCTGTGCTTTATGCCCAAACGACCCCAAGCCCCTCCCTTGGTCACGACTGTGTATAATTAGGTTTTAGTGGGTCTATCAGTTAGTAGCGATATTTTGTTTCCACACACTGTATAAAATGTAAGTAAGAGACCAGCAAAGGGTAAACCAGAGGTTATATATGTTAACATCTAGCAGAAAACCTTTGCTAATATAGTACGATCTTAAATGACTAATAATTGTATATATGTAACTATAACTGTATAAATCAACTGTGGTGTAATGTTTAAAATAAATAAATGAAACCTCTGAACCACGAATTACTTTTTTTTATTTAAAACCTTATGTACAGTTCAATTGCACAGCAATCATCCTCAGAGGTAATTTACAAAAATTCTGTGTATATATATATATATATTAAAACAACATAGGTTATTCAAATACAAGAATATTTATTAATTTATATCCAAAGCTTTTCGTTGGTAAACAGTACCAACATCATCAGGAATGAATATATATATATATATATATATATATTACATATTATACATATAGATTTTTTGGACTAGGAGACTGACAGACTTACCTTGGTAAGAGTCCACACTGTAGTCTTGAAATAGAAACACATAAAAGCACTTAAACAATGATATATTTCAACCACACAGTGGTCTTTATCAATCGAAGAGAAAACACAAAAAGAAATATGAGAGAATCATATATTATACACATATATATATATATATATATATATATATATATATATATATATATTTTTTAGGTTAGTTTTGGTTGGTAAAGATTATTTAGATTTTTTGGACTAGGAGACTGACAGACTTACCTTGGTAAGAGTCCACACTGTAGTCTTGGTAAGAGTCCACACTGTAGTCTTGAAATAGAAACACATAAAAGCACTTAAACAATGATATATTTCAACCACACAGTGGTCTTTATCAATCGAAGAGAAAACACAAAAAGCTTTTTGTGTTTTCTCTTCGATTGATAAAGACCACTGTGTGGTTGAAATATATCATTGTTTAAGTGCTTTTATGTGTTTCTATTTCAAGACTACAGTGTGGACTCTTACCAAGACTACAGTGTGGACTCTTACCAAGGTAAGTCTGTCAGTCTCCTAGTCCAAAAAATCTATATATATATATATATATATATATTATATATATATATATATGTGTGTGTGTAAATTTTCTCTCTGAAACTACTCTAGGGTATTCACTAAAATTGGTATATAGGGGCTTTTTAACCTCAGGAATCCATTGGGCTAAGTCAAAATTTGCTGAAAAATCGTCATCAGTTTTTGAAAAATTGTGTAAAATATATATATAAATCATTTCTTGAAAACTACTCTAGGGATTTTCAACAAAATTGGTATATAGGGGGTTTTTAACCTCAGGAATCCAATGGGCTGTGATCTTTTTAGAAAAATCTTTATCATAAAGTTTTAAAAAATTTTAGGAAGTTCATATTTCTAAGATTACATTGGACTCAGCAAGAGTCAACTTGGATGCAATACCCAGTTAGACCAGCATTTGCCATGACAATCAATAAGTCACAGAGGCAAACTTTTAAGTATGTTGGTTTCGAGTTAAGAACCTCTGTTTTTATGGACAGGGTGCCATATGTGTCATTCTCTAGGATTTACAGAAGGAGAAGCTTAAAAGTTCTTTTGCCAAATAATCCACGTTATACATGAATATCTATACAATTTCAGACTCAATCGCAGTATGATGCGATCATAGATAGGTTTCCTGATATTATAATATAATTTTAATAAATACCATATAAGTTGTAAGATTTTATTTTTTCTTACATAGTTTTACAAACACATGCAAGTAGAAAGAAGATAAATCGGTTAGACTCAGGTATAAACATGTTCTATATGGCCTCCGTTCAACTAGAGGCAGCACTCGTACCGTTCTTGGAGGTTTTGCATCATTTTAGTGAAGAGGGATTGTTTTGTTTCATGCTCGTTACACATATGGTTGTTTTTTCCTGTAGTTAGACGATTGTGGTAGATGGGTCATCACGGGAAATCCTCTTCTTTATCATTCCCAGACGTAGGCGTCAGGTGGTGTAAGATCGAGGAAGTGGGCTGGGTAAGGAAAGTTTGTTCTAAGGGAGATGAAGCGGTTGCCAATGGTTTCTTTTGGGAAAGCAATGTCGTCTAAGGCAGTGTGACTGGTATCTGCTGGAACCATTGTGAACGAAAAGGCAGGTTTCAGGCACAATACAGTCTCCTGAGGTCTCCTATAAAATGACCAAGAATGGCATTATATCGGACATTCTACCACAGCTGGTTTAGTTCCAGTACTGTTTATTTTGGCGCATAGGGTAAATGTAGTGTGTTTTTGTAATAGTATTGCTCAGCCTGTTTATTCTTGTTCCACTACTTTTTTCCCTTTTTATATTAGTAAAATTGCCTTTTCTCTGCACAATATTTAGGTGTTTGCTTTAACTCACCTGGATTTTGTAATAGATCTAAAATTTGCCCGTTACTCTGTGTGCAATATAGTATTCCTGTCTACAACTTTGTAACATGCAGTAAAATTGCCTTTTCTCTGAACAATATTTAGGTGTTTGCTGTAACTCACCTGTATTTTGTAATAGATCTAAAATTTACCTGTTACTCTGTGTGCAATATAGTATTCCTGTCTACAACTTTGTAACATGCAGTAAAATTGATTTGGGCAGAAAGCATTGCAGAGAGTGTTAGCTTTGGTTAAGGCAGAATCCATTCCTCTGTGAAGGCAATTCCTACTTGAATGCAATGCAAACATGATTAGGTGTTTGTGCCGAGCCAGGCATAGAGGCTGTGTATGGGGAGCTTGTCTGGCAATAAAGATTACAAGTGTGAGGCAGCGATTAGTTCCCATTATCTAGAAGCAAGTCTTGTCTCGCCCTAAATATAATCCCTTCACACTTGTCTTGCATCCAAAGGTTTATGGGTAATGTCTAGGCAACAGGTTCTGTGTCCTATTTGGGTGTTTCTAACAGATTTAAGGATTTTCTAATAGATTTAAATTTCGAATTTGGTGTTCTGGGTGTGATACATTCACTGTTTCTCTTTGAAGTGTTGTTAACTTGAAATATTTTTATTTATGTTAGTTGTGCCTCATTTTCTAACTTGTACTCTAAATAGAGAGAGTTGAGGAACAGACAGAAAGACAGAGAGCGAGAAAGAGAGACAGATACAGAGAGGGACAAAGAGAGGAACTGAGAGAAAGAGACAGATAAAGACAGGGACATGGAGGGGAGAGAGAGAGAGAGAGATATTAAGAGGGACAGAGAGAGAGGGGGGAAAGAGAGAGATACAGAAGAAAGACAGATACAGAGAGCGTGAAGATACAGAGACAGACAGAGAGGGACAGGCAAAGACAGAGATACAGAGAGGGACAAAAAGAGGGCAGAGAGACAGACAGAGATAGACTGAGAGAGCGTGAAGATACAGAGAGGGACAGGCAGGGACAGATACAGAGAGGGACATAGAGCGAGAAAGAGAGACAGATACAGAGAGGGACTGAGAGAGAGAGACAGATACAGAGAGGGACATGGAGGAGAGAGAGAGAAAGAAAGAGAGGCAGACAGATAGACAGATACAGAGAGGAACATAGAGAGAGAGAGAGACAGATATTGAGAGGGACAGAGAGAGAGAAGGAGAAAGAGAGAGATACAGAGAGAAAGACAGATACAGAGAGCGCGAAGATACAGAGAGGGACAGAGAGGAACACAGAGAGAGAGAGAGAGAGAGACAGACAGGTATTGAGAGGGACAGAGAGAGAGAGAGGGGGCATGTTGCTATTTATTATAAGTGCTTTACCACTTAGTTTAGGAAACTCTCAGTTGGAGGCTTCTAGCGAGATCAAGGGAAATGTAAGTGACTTCTACTACTAAGGGAGAACCGATGGTGCATCATCTCGGCTAAGGAAGTTATAAAGTATCCCCAGCCCCTAGTAACTATGTTTAGCTCAGAGGTAAACTCACTTCAGTGTGTCTTGTGTTTAGTGAATATGGAGGTGACTTCTACTACTAAGGGGAAACCGATGGTGCATCATCTCAGCTAAGGATGTGTAACATACTAGCCCTTTTTACCTCGGGTAAGTATTATGTTTATTTGAATTGTGATATTATTAATTGTTAATTGCTTATTACCAACATTATTAATTACTTAGCAGGGCTCTAGTTCTACATCGCAGCTCAGGCAATTACTTGCTCATATCTTGAAGCTAGAACTAGGTTACTTGTGAAATAAGAATTGAAATTTTTAAAATACAAAGTTATACAATTTATTAATCAATGAAAAATTACAAAAGAACCAATGACACCAATGTGTCGAGTAATTAACCTTTAATTACTGCTAACTATTCCATACATATTTTAATTATTTGTTAACTTTTCAAATTTATATATATCGAGAAGGTAGTAACTTAAGTTTTTCAATTTAATTTTAGAAATGAATATTCAAAGGACAATTTCTACCGTTCATGTGTTAACCGTTTATCAATTAAAATTCAACTTAGTTAACTTTAAAATACATTTTCTTTATTATTATCTAAAACGTACCTGGTTGTGCACATTACTTGTAAAACACTATAACATATAGCATTAAACACTGCACTTGGATTTTGTACACTTAACACTTAACACATCGCTCTTACAAATCAGCGCTCTTAAGCAAAAATGATATAAACTTTACTTATTGGAAACACATAAATAATCGCTTCTGACTTCTTCTTTTGTTGCGTTTATAAAATTTGGTACCGGCCTTGACATCTTAAATTTTGAATATCGGAAGCTTACAAATTTCTAAGTTATGTCCGAAAGTGCCATCCCGTCCGTCTCATTCAAAGACTTTTAGTGAAGTGGGGTCGTTGCAAGGACCCTCTAACTGAAATTTTCAAACAAACTCCCACCCTTATTTATATATATGAATATTATGATTGGTTCAGAAGTATCGCCTCATGCTTACGTCACATGGCGTGAGGTGGTTAATTACCTAAAGTTACTAACTCGTACGATATTTTTCGATTTCGCCCGCTAGGAGCGCTTACCACTTACGCTAGCTTCACAATGTGCACCAATAAAACAAAAATTTTTTTTATATTGGGACGATATAATTATTAAATAAAAATTAAATTTATAAATGAATTTATATGTAACACCTTATTTTTAAGAGTGTTACAGATGTTTTAAAGTATCCTCAGCCCTGAGTAACTATGTTTTTTTGACTTCATCAATTAATTTTTAGTAGCAATCCATCAAGTGACATATATCAAGACACCCCAGGAAACACTTCTTCCTGCATCCAGATCCACGATTATAACTAAGTAACCTGTGGCAAGATAGAAAACACAGTTTTTTTTCTACCATACTGTACGCACATATTGTAGATTACAAAACTTCATGACTCAAAATCCTGTAGAATATACGTAAACTGAACGATACGGAAACTCAACCCCAACTGGCTGAGTTGGGAAAGAACACAGGGCCAACTACTAGTGCCAGAAAACTGGCCCTACTGCAAGGTGCTTTGCAGAATAAAGATGTTTATTTTATTTTCATATTTGGTCCAGATATGAGAGATTTTACTGAATTTTATATTATTATATAAATTTATTTTGTATTTTGTTTTATGTGTTTCCAGGTAAGTATATGTTAATTATTATTATTTGTTAACAAAATGTTGGTTTGGGACTTCTATCCTATCTCAAGCACTACTCCTTAGCTGGCAAGATAATGGAGGGGACTTATGCTGTGTTAAAGGTGTAGATGGCAGCACGCTATGAAACAATATTTTTTTTCTTATTGGAAGCTGTTTCTTACCAGTAGTAGGTCCTACCTTTAGCTTGAAACATTAAAAATTAAATTAATTATCAATAGATGGAAGCACACTATGAACCAATATTTTTTTTCTAATCAACTGCTGTTTTTTCACAGAGCTAGTTCTACCTTTAGCATTAAATATTACAACTCAAATGAGTTAGAAGTAGATAGCAGCTTGCTATGGTAAAATAAATTTATTTATTTTCTGAATAAAGGCTGTTTTTTTAACAATAGCACGTTCTACCTTTAGCATTTAACGTTAGAAATTAAATTAATTAGAAGTAGATGCCAGCACGCTATTTGGGGGCTCAGACCCGGGTAAAAAAAAAAAAATTATTTATTTCTAACCTTAAACATAAAGGTAGAATGTGCTAATCTCAAAAAACAGCTGTTAATAGGAAAAAAAATTATTTCTCCATAGCGTGCTGCTATCTACTTCTAATTAATTTAACTTCTAATGTTGAAAGCTAAAGGTAGAACTTGCTACTGGCAAGAAACGACTGCCAATTAGAATTTTTTTTTTTTAACCCGGGTCTGAGCCCCCAAAACCAGCCCAGCCCTCGTGGTAGCCAACCTCTAGCGAGCTACCTCCGTCTCACATGCGCATGCGGTTAGTATCCCTACCGCGAGTGAAGAAAACGTTTTTTTTTTTTTTAAATTTAAATAGCAAGTTTTACCTTTAGTTTTAAACATTAGAAAATAACATAATTAGAGTGAATGGCAGTACGCTATTAAACAATATTTTTTTTCTTATTAGCCCGTTCCTAATTTTTTTTTTTTTTTTTTTTTTTTACCCGGGTCTGAGCCCCCAAAACCCGCCCAGCCCTCATGGCAGCCAACCTCTAGCGAGCTACTTCCTTCTCACATGCGCATGCGGTTAGTATCCCTACCGCGAGTGAAGGAAACGGGATTGATTGCCCATCAATCAATTTGTGAGGTATTACCTTGCAAATACCTTGTTAGTAAGTCTATGGCAGGAATGACATGCACCTCTTCTTCTGCTGCCTACTCGAAACTGAAAAGGCATGCAAACAAATTAGTACTTCCATTGGGAATAAGAAAAAAAATATTGTTTAATAGTGTGCTGCCATCTACTCTAATTAATTTATTTTCTAATGTTTAAAACTAAAGATAGAACTTGCTATTTTTAAAAAAACAGCTCTTAACACGAGAAAAAATAAATTTTTGTTTTAGAGCCTGCTTCCATCTACTTCTCTTTAATTTAATTTATAATGTTAAACGCTAAAAGTAGAATGTGCTATTGTTAAAAAAACACACACACAAACAACATCCACACTCATTTCCTCACTGGGTAGATATGACCCCACCCACGACACACACAGACGGTCGCTGTCTTTACTGACCGCCTAGCTCACACCATAACACCAAAAATAAAATATACATACTAATAAATTCTGCTTCACAGTTATGTACCAGGTGACGCAGGGGCACATCTCCAGGGCCGCAACTTAGCCCGAACAAAAGTACTAATTTGATTGCATGCCTTTTCAGTTTCGAGTAGGCAGCAGAAGAAGAGGAGCATGTCATTACTGCCATAGACTCACTAACAAGGTATATGCAAGGTAATACCTCTCCTTATTCCTTAGCATAAGGTGATCCAAGCCCCCAGGGTTCATGCATGATCTGTCACGGGATTTTTCCTGGCAGGGTTTTATTTTCTTGCCAGGTTTTTTCATCCCGTTCTTAATGCGACACTTACCGTACTGTTTCATTTCACTATCTCCTGATTCTCCATGGAAAGAGGTTATGAGCTTGGTATATGGGCAATCAATCCCATTTCCTTCACTCGCGGTAGGGATACTAACCGCATGCGCTTGTGACAGAGGTAGCTCACTAGAGGTTGGCTGCCATGAGGGCTGGGCGAGTTTTGGGCTCAGACCCGGGTAAAGGAAAAAAAACTATTTTTTTTATTACTTAAAGTTATTTATAAAAAATTAGTTTTAAAATCTATTATAATGTGCTACTATCTGGATATATTAGTTTGAACTATTACTGACAATTAGATCATACAATTATAAATATGAAGTTGGTATAAAACTATTCCTAAATACTGATTGTTTGTGTTAATAAAAGATTCATTTTTCTGTTCCATGCAAAATAGAAATTAGCTAATGTAATCAAACAAATCAGGATTTCATGGTTAGATAGAATTAGAGGTGACATTTTCAAATACTAAATTTTTTTCAGGGAAATTGTTCTTCTCTAGAATAATAAAAGTGTTTTAAATGTTTTGCCGCAATGTAATGTTCGTGCCCCAGTTTTTACATAGACCAGACAGGGAGGTCCTTCTACACACGTTACCAAGAACATATAAAAGCACTAACAAACAATAACTACCAATCAAACTTCGCCAATCATCTCAACTCCACAAAACATAACTACACAAACATAACATCTAACCTACAAATTCTTCAGAAACAACACAGAAATAACCAACACTACACAACCGAACAATACGAAATATACAGACACTTCAAACTACACTGTACACACATACTCAATACACAATTACATTACAACTCACATCCATTTTCGACATCATAAGTCCTAATACATATAAAATACACCCACACCACCATAATATCCCACCCTCACCCTAATACCCTGACCTACGTAAACCTTGAGATCAGTTACGGTCTGAGTTGACAATGGGACACATCTTCCGAAACAGCCGTCCTCAACAAATATACGTAAGTGCTACTATAGGCAAGTTATAAACATTTAAAAGTGTTGATAACTAGTAGCTCACGTGAAGATGGAATCAACAAATATAAATAAAAGTGTATTTTTTTTATAGTTTAACTAATTATTCTAAAGTAATTATGATACAACTTTTCAAAATTATAATCAAACAGAAATAATACACTTTTACAAGGAAATGATCAATTACTAAAATGAATAAAATAATGTCAATTACATATATTAGTTTTTACCTACAAATTTTTTTTTAACTTGCAGTTTTTGTATTGTACATCTTGAGGTTTTTTGTATAAATTGTACTTTTTTTAATTAACTTGGCAAAAAAACCCACTATTTACTGATTTATTCAGCAGTACTTACTGAATAAATCAGTAAGTAGTATTTATTTTGTCAAGTTAATACAAAAAAGTGTAATTAAAAAAAAAGAATTCTAGCAAACTGTTTTCAGAGAGAAGTTAATTTTGCAAGAAAATTGTACATTTATAAAAGAATGAAAGATTTTGTGTTTTATTTCCCCCCCAAGATTTTAAAGTAAATATAATAAAATTGGAAAACGTTATTTAGGAATGTTTGTTGTAGTGTTGTCAACTGTTTTACTCTTAGACTTGTTTGTTTTTACTTGGCAAAAAAACCACTACTTACTGATTTATTCAGCAGATACATTTTACGCTAGTATTAATTGATGCTGTGAATTACTGACAAGTCTGTTGCTCAGGTGTCATTTACTGAATAAATCAGTAAGTAGTGGTTTTTTGCCAAGTTAAAACAAACAATAGTAATTTTTTTTAAAACCTCAAAATGTACAACACAAAAACTGCAATGTTTTACTCTGTCAATCTACAGTTTTTATATTTGGTTAAATAAATAATTTTAATGTATTGTTAGAATTTGAGGAAACTATTATCAGAGATAGAAATCTTAGAAATGTTATTTTCTTTAAAAAAACAAAGATATACTTATTGACAAATGTCCATGTAATGTTAATGAGTTGTAATATTGACACATTATTAATAATATTCACTTTACAATAAAATTGTCAACTGATAAAGAGAATGAAGGTTTGTGTTAAATATTTTAAAGATTATAAAGAAATAAAGACAGAATTGTACACAATTGATTTCAGAGAAATAAATGTTGCAGTTTTACAGGGAAATAGTAAGTTAGTAAATAATGGCATGTGGTAGTGATACTAACAGCCAGCAGATGTGAGATTGAGGCAACTCTCTAGAGGAAAGGATATCAAGTGGGGTGGGCAGTTTTTGAAATCCCAACAGGTCAAAAAAATCTTTCTGTAATGTACTGCTATCTAAAAATATTATTTTCTAAATTTGTATGACCGAATGTAAATTTCCACAATATATAGTTAAGTATAATCAATTAAAGTGGTTTTAATTAACATTATATGTTAATTAAACTTATTAAAGTAAAAATATAAATGTTGAATTTTAAAGATTTTCAATTAAGTTTAATCTTTGGACAAGTAAGCAATAAATTTTAGGTAATTTTCAGTAGTTATGTTACAATCACCGAAAAACTAAATTATTTCTTTAAAGTTGCTTGATGTAATCATCTTGAATTAACTGATTAAACTAATTTTAAAAATACTTACCTAAGTGAATATGTAATTGCTTACTTGCTGACGCGTTTCAAAACATTCATTCCTTTTACGAAGCTAACCATCTATTGGCGGCAGCGGTTAGGTGTAAAGGCTCTAACAGGAATGGATTTATGACTATGGAATGGGGTAGGTTGTTTTCGTTATGTGTCATATAATAGAAAAGGCTGTTGGCTTCAAAATGTGTGTGATCATTTAATACGTTTTCTTTATCTGTTGTGTAGTGTTTTGTGTATTTCATATTTTTCTAACGTTGTTAGTTTTTTACTTTGTTTTAATGTGTGTAGAATATTTAAATTAGTGTGTGTCGGTGTGTGTGTGATGGGTGTTTTTTAGGTGTTTTGCGTAGTTGGATTTAGGGTTTGTTTTTTTTTTTTGGGTGATGTGTTCTTCGAAGCATGTATAGAATGACCTGCCGGTTTGGCCGATGTAATAGCTGGGACAGTCGTTACATGTTAATTTGTAAATACATGAGTGTTTGCATTTGTCAGTTTCTTTTAGTAAAGGTTGTATGGCCTGTCTTAAAGTGTTTGTTGTTTTGTAGGATATTTGGTAATAGAGTTTTTTGAATGTGGAGGCTATTTTCTGTGTGTTTTTGTTGCGATAGGTGAGGGATATGTATTTGTTGTTTCTTGTGTGGTTTGTCTGCGTGGCCATTTGATGGTGTTTATGTTTAATTTTCCTGAGTATGTTGTCTATGAGTGTGTGTTGGTAGCTGTTTTGTTGAGTGATGAATATTATGGTATTAAGTTCTTCGTCGTAGTCTTTCTGTAGTATTGGTATATTGATTAGGCGGTGTAACATATGATTAAATGCAGAGTAGTAGTGTTGTGTTGGGTGATTAGGTGTATTATGTATGACAATATCGGTAGTTGTTAGTTTTCTGTATAGTTTGAAATTATGTCTGGTGTTGTGTTTGGTGATGGTAAAGTCTAGAAAGTTTATTTTATTATTTTCTTCTAATTCGAGGGTAAATGTGAGGTTTTGGTGTATGGTATTGTGTAGTTGTTTGATTTGCAGTTGTATAATATTAAAATGTCATCTACATATCTATGGTAATAAATTATTTTATGTGTGTGATTATTGTTTTGCAGAATATATTATTGTTCGGTATGCTGTAGGAATATTTCTGCTAGGATGCCCGAGATTGGGGAACCCATAGGGAGGCCGTCTTTCTGTATGTAGAATTTGTGTTGGTATGTGAAGTAGTTTTGTGATGTAATGAGTTTGGTGAGTGTCATGATTTCATGTATGAGTTTATGTGGAGTGTTGTTTGCTGTGAGCATATTTTGTAGTATGTGGAGTGTTCTATTAGCACATTAATGTATAAGTTTTTTTATGTTGAATGAGGCAATGGTGGAGTTGTGTGGATGTCTTTAATTATGTGAATGAGGTCTATGTTATTGTGTATGGATGTGTGATTGTGAAATTTTGTGATGGGGTTTTATTTGTTTGTAATATTTCTCTTGTTCTCTTTTCATGATTTCGGTGCATTTATTTAGAAGATTTTGAATTTCTGTTTGAAATTTAGATGTGGGGTTTGATCGGAGTCTGTTATTTTGTTTTCAGTTATGAAACTGTTTACTTTCCTGTCGATGTCTTGTTGGTGTATTAGTACGATGGAATTACCTTTGTCCCAGTGGCGGTTTGTCCAAAAGGGCTCTGGGGCGCAGCCCTCTCAATTACAAAAATTAATTTTTAATTAATATTCATTTATCTTAAATTAGGTTAAGAAGAGCTTAGAATTATTTAAGTAATGTTAAAACCATAAAATATTTAGCAGTTGACGCACGAAATTAGCCGCAAGCTCCGCGCAGGGCTCACAGCAGACAGCCCCACACTAGTGCATTGAGTGTGCATGGAATAAGCTGAAACAGCCAAAACCGTGCGGTGACGTCACTCAATGCGCGTGTTACGGGTGGCCTGGGATGGAGTCCCGTCGTCTTGCGCATGCGCTGAGAAATGACTAATCAGTGCTGCTGATTAGGAAGCAGCATTGTAGGCTTATTTGTAATGTTCTCACAAATAAATGTTGGTGCGTTTGACTTAAAGTAAACAAATCAAATTTTATATTTAATAATAATATGCGCTTATGAAACTACTATTTTAAACTCATTTTAAAGAATAACATTTATGTACTAGATAAGTATTGTTTCCATTTATAGATCCTTTGATGCGCATACACAGTGGCCTAATATATATTATATTAGGGCATTTTATGTTTAATGTCTTGTCTAATATATTCAAGGTGTGTGGGATCTGTGTATTGAATTGCTGTTTCAGTGTCCAAAAGGATGTTTGACATTTGTTTATGGTTGTATTTTTTGGAGTGTAGGTTATATTTTAGGCCTTTGTTTAATAATGTTAATTCATTTGTACTGAAGTCGATATTTGTGGTGTTGATGATGCACGTTATTTCTTTAAAACAATAACCTATAAATTTCAAATAATTATCACTAATTAAAGGAATGAACAAAATTATAACGTTGTTGAAAATAAAAATATTATATATTAGCTATTTATGTTCATTACCTAACAATGTGTTTGTCCATTGCAAACACTGACTTCATTTAATAATGCTTGTAAGAATAAATGTAGTTAATTTTCAATTCCTCAACATGGAGGAGTTTTAATTCCTCAATAATGGTGTGTAATGTTTCTTTTTACAAATATACACCTTGCATTTTGATGTGTCAGCCTACATTAAGTTTGTGTTTTAGACCAAAACCAGAGCTAAATATTGGCAATGACTTTACTGTAAGGAATCCCATTATTACAAACAGATCTAAAAACTCACAACATTCTTATCTATAACTTCATTTGGGACTTGCTTCTGAGAGAAACAAATGAGAGAAAGAAATGAAAAGTTGTTTAGTTGAAATCCACGAATTTAATGCAAATGAAAACCAAGAATATTGGATGAAAGTATATGACATCATAATTTTATTTTTTATTTTTTAACAAAAAATATATATTTAATACAATGTGTGGTACGATATTTTGGGTAATGGTTTAACACCACCAAATAGGACGATTTCCACAAGAATTTTTTTTTAATTGACCTCGCAAAGTTACTTTTTTTCAATTTAAAGTAGCGTAAAAAATTCATTTTGGTGTTGTTGAACATTTCCCAAAATATCGTATGGTGCCGAGCTACTGCATTTCAACCGCAGTTTCAATCATATTATTAAGGGAATGAAAGCAATGTTTGCACATATTCTATTTACAAGAGCAAATCATGTGAAAAGTTAACCTAAATTTACATTTCTAGCAAGATCTGCAGCTCCGTATTTAATTTGACATACAACTGGCAATAGGTGTTTCATCATATCGTTTTTTATTAAAAGGAAGAAAAAAGTCATCAATATTTCAAATTTCGTTTAGGATAACAAATTATGTGAAAAACTTAACCTATAAATTCACAAATGTTTGTGTCACATCAGATGTTTACAATTTGGAATTAAATTAAGTGCTGATCGATAACTTTTCCACGAGATCGACTTGTGCAGTGCACCAAAATACTATGTAACCCCCTCTAACAGGCCCTTTTTGTATATGTTTTTGTGAGTGTATTATTAATAAAATTATTCATGTTTGTGAATTTTTATATATAAATGGTGTTTGCACATGTCTCTCAAGACGCGATTTATATTGTTGAAATAAAGTGTTGTAAGGTTTCATAATTATTTTTTTTGTTAGATTACTTTTTGCATATTGAAAATATTTTAGGCAAAATAATAAAAATAAGGTTTCTCACTAATCTTTTTGCTTTTTTGATGAAAATTTTTACATCCTAGCATTGGTGCATAAATCCAATAGATATGTTATGTACATCTAAGCATAACATGTTATCATATAGGAGTTTTATAATTATTATAATGTTATAATTCATATATATGTACATATATATATATATATATATATATATATATATATATATATATATATAAAGAACAAAAGTCAAAATACAAATACAAGAATTATATTTGAATTTTCCTGATGATGTTGGTACTGTTAGCCAACGAAAAGCTTTGAATTGTAAATTCAAATATAATTCTTGTATTTGTATTTTGACTTTTGTTCTTTATTAATACACAAGAAAACATATTGCGATATTTATAATATATATATATATATATATATATATATATATATATATATATATACATTGTTTCTAAATTGAAATACCTCTTAAACAATTATTGTTTAAATAATCCATTTTTTAAAATTTAATAACAAAAATTTTAATAGAAAAAACATTATTTTAAATAAAATTTTATATTATTTTAACAATAGGATATAACTATAGTAAATATTCCGTCATTGTTTATGCATTATATTTTAACTTTTATATTATTATTAGTTTAATACTTAGTGGCCGTTTGCGCTATTCAGACAGCACATTTACCCCCTCTGCCAATCTTTATTGTGCCGCTTCTTTTATTCTGAAACAAAATGGCGTTCGTTTGGAAGTGTTTATAGATATTCTAGGCGTTCGTTTCTTTAAAGAGTCGTCGTAAATTTGCAAATATTTGGGAAGTAGCCCTTCTCAAATTATGGACCAAATTTGGATTCTTTAAGCGTATAAACCTTGTAAGTAGTGGAAACCATGCGGTGTTAACTAAAGCTACTTACAAACCAAACTTATGTATTCCTTGCAATGCAAGAACGTTATTAACCGTCTTTGTCAGCAAAGTTTACTGCACAACTATGTAAAGGTAAGTTTATTGAGCTAATATTTATAAGTAATTTTAATTCTTACCTAAACATAAGCAATAATTTCCTTTTGATTCTAATTACAGAATGATTGTAAGGGTCATAATGTAAGGTAAAGAAAATTTTTTTTTTGTCCAAGTTAATTTATAATATTGTTGAATGACAAATTTACCCGAACGAAATACACAGCTATATTTTGGTGTAATGCTCTTATTTATGATCTCAATATCAGGCTAATTGTAATTAGTTATGGTGATTGGTAGCAATGACTTTGAAGTTGTTTAATCTGATATTCATAATTTTCAACATTATTTTGTTAAATTTACCTCTTGGAGTTTATTCCTTTTTTAAGATAGCTGTTTGTAACAGTGTCTGTAAGGGCTGGGCTACCTATTTTGGAAAATTGTTGAATAGGACGACATCCACAAGAATTTTTTAATTGACCTAGGAAAGTTACTCTTTTTTCTATTTAAGTGGGGTAAAAAATTCAGTGCAGAGGCATAGGTTGTGAATGGGCGCGGAGTGATACTAATGTTTTATGATGTCTCACTAACTCTACATACATACCTTACTTATGGCTCTGAGAAAAAACATTTTCACTCATTGTTATGCTTTTGGCATAATTATTATGAATTAGTAACTCGTAAAATGACCACATTTGCTGCTTACTCTCAAAAAAATACTAATTTAACAAAGGAAAACATCAATGTTAACTAGCGCTTTGCAGCACCACATAATTATATGAAGTATCCAGTCAGGATAGTTTTGGTTCTAATTTTTTTAAATAGTATGTAATGTATGAAATTAAAATCAAATCTATCCTGACTAGGCACCTTTTAAGTATATTAGTAAGTAATATAGTAATGTATAAATTTAAAACCAAATCTGTCCTAACTGGAGACTTTATAAGTATATTCAAATATACGTATGGTAAAACCATAAATATTAAGCCAAAACGTATCTACACACATAAGGTATGTGTGACATCATTATCATTCTGCGACCGATGCATAACTTAATTCTCAGCACTGTGACATCACGAAACATTTGTATCACTCTGCGCCCATTCACAACTTATGTCTCTGAATTTTTTACCTTTCTTTAAATTGAAAAAAAGTAACTTTTTCTGTAATCGTTTACTTTAGCAATATAAGCGATTTTGGCCAAAACATTTTACCAGTCGATACAGAAACCTGTAACAAATACCAAAAAAGTTATAACACTTTTGCTGACGTCCCAATTAATTATAATTTTGGAAAAGAATTATTCCACTTCTACAGCCCTGTAAAACCTTACAAATTCAATGTTTTACCTTGGAACTAACATAATGCCTTGAAAGGTATTTACATTTTTTTATTGCCATGAAAAGCTTTTACATTTTAGTGGTGGCTACGTTTTTGGGTATGCAGTAGCAACAGTGCACTGGACTACGTCTAGACATAATATACCTATGAAGAACCCAGCCAGGATAGATATGGTTGTAATTTTATACAACATTACTATCTTCCTATATTTAAATATTCGTTACAAGTTTCTGCATTGACCAGTAAAATGTTTTGGTCAATCTCATACCTTACATGTGTAGATTTGTTTTGTATATTTTAATATAAGTATATAGTAATTTATAAAATAACAACCAAATCCATCCTGGCTGGATATTTCATGGGTATGTCTGGATGTGATAAGATGTGATTTAGCTACTGCGCACCCAAAAAAGTAGTCCCAACTGAAATGTAATAAAAATGTATCTTCCATGATAATTTTTTAAAAAATGTAAATAGTAACAAATACTTTTTGCGGCATTTTGCTAGTTTTAAGGTAAAACATTGATTTTTTAAGATTTTTAGGTGACCGTGGAGGGTGGAATATTCTTTCCAAAATTTTATGTAAAACCAAAATAAAATTGATACTTTTTAAGGATTGAATTGGAATTTTTATCACTTACAGAGGGAATCGTGTCATCTGCATTTTCACCGATTACAAAATTACCTTTTATTTAGATCCTCTCAAAATAGCAGGATACAACTAAAACATTATTACTGTTGGTGTATTAGCTCAACGTATTTTACCTGTTACAGTGGGTGTTGAGGTTAATTTGATTCAACTTATATGGTTTATTTAATCATTATTTCACTCAGGAAGTGCCTGTTTGCTGAATATATTGTTTAATTTTTTTATGGGTCTATTTAATATCGCTTATGTATAATTATTATGATATTACTTACAAAAACAAAACTACTACTACTACAAAGTGAGTAGGTAAACACCGAATACGCATTGTACTGTTATACTTGTTTCTAAAATCTTTAACCAAGTTTTACTCTTTTTGTGAAGGATGAAAATTTGTGTTAATAGCAATTGCAGTAGATTTTCATAAATGTTGTATTGTACAGAGTGCAGCCGTTGCCGCGAATTGGAAACATTGCCATGCAAGTTCAACGCATGAGCAAGGGCTAAAGAGACACACAGCCCACCGACACAGTCCAATATTTAAATACAAGTTAAAATGGTAAGATATATTTTCCTAATAAATATTATGTTTTATTGATTATTTATGTATGGAGTATTTTATTTAATCTTAGACTATAAATTCATCATATGGTAGAGAGTTTTGTAGTGTTTGATGTTTTAACACAGTAAATCATAAGACTAAAAAGGAAACGTTCAATGCTGTCACCAACGTACAAGAAGAGCCCTGGCACAATTCAAGTCAAAACAATAAGGTCATTTCTAACACAAAACGTCAGATGGACTGAAAATTACAATGCAGAAACGGGATCATATTAACTTATTTTCTGCACCCTTCCTTATTAAAATTAGTAAGGGCCCTTCCTATCTGTAAATACTTGTATTACTTACTAAACTATAACTACTAAAACACTACCGTACCATTAGGTTATGTTTGTAGGTCAGGAATACATCGACAGCACATCTGCAGAACTGAAGACCTAGCGCGACTCATTTCTACACCAAGGCTCTTCTCCTGAGTTGGTGACAGTTGTATTTTGTCTATTACTGATTCTTTTTAGTTATATGGTAGCTATACTATTAAAGCATTACTGAATGTAGTGCAAAAATATGGTGACAGAATTGAATAGGAAAGTTTATTTAAACAATAAATTCATAATTTACATAATCTTATTAGTATGATTTAAGCATATTTTATTACAGTTTTTGTTTTCAATAAATTATTTACATGAATGTCCTTTTTATTATGTATACAGGTTGACAATTCGTAGAATGATTTAATTAGTTAAAACTTTCAATAGGTGAAATGCTACATCGTTGCAAAACAAGTGAAGGGGCTTTACATGTCTATACTGCACACTCTTAATACTGTATCATAGAAATGTATAGTGCGGATCACATAGCCATGCACTTGGCCTCGCATGTACTACCACTTCTGAAAACATGTTACATATTGAGAATATTCGATAAATTAACAGTTTCTGGATCTAATATGTCTACACATATTTTAAGATTGTTTGTTATTTCATACCGAAGGTTAATATCAACCATGCAAGTCAGTGTTTTAACAGGCCTCATCATGTTTGTAGAACAGTATTTATACTGACCCTCTATTTCGCCTACTCACCTACTGTAATCTCTCCGAGACCAACTGCACATTTACGTGGTCGGCAGTAAACATTCCACCGGAATGTCGGAACGGATAATTCCATAATTCGTGGAAGTTTTGCACCAATATCATGAATTATCAGAAGTTAGCAACACACGTTTTTATAAAGTTTTGTAAACACTTTTTAATCTTTATATTTATTTATAATTGTAATTTTCATAAAATAAAATGTAGGCAAAATTAGCGTTTAGCAAGTATTAATGTGTGTATACAATCGTTATTATGTATACAAATAATTAATAATACATTACATAATTTTACATTTTTTTAAGTAGTCAATTTCTATATACATAATCAAAGGCTATTAAAAATACTTTTTGTGAACAAAACTTGTTTTGTTTCAGTTTCAGAACCTTAAAGGTTTGTGAAACAAGCTGACAAGATGTAGAGACTATGGAGAGACTGTAAATACTCTAGCTTTGAAGAGTATTAGAACACTTCCTACGAACTGCTGTATCAACGTTTGTTGTAAGCAAACGTAAGTAGACGAGTGAATTAATATTGTATTAGTTGATGTAAGATTAATTATTACTGGACTTGTTACTTTTAAGTTGTTCTGGGAAAGCTTAGATTTTTTTAAAACCCATTGCGGATTAAGTGATTTGCAACCCAACGTTCAAGAATTAATTTCCAACTGGTTATTATTGCAACTTAATTGTGTTGAATACCGGATTTAATAATTTAATAAGTATCATTTATATAATAGAGTTGCAAGGTGCTATTGAGGAATAATTACCTAATTAAATCAGGCAACTATTACTTGATATTTTAATAATATTAAAAAATTTAGGGATCTATTTAATTGATTATTTGTAAACATTATTAAGAAAAAATTATTAAAATATTTATAGTGATGTGTAAAATAAATTCATTAAGAATTATATATCAACTATGGTTTAATGTTTGTAGACTCCCTCTTATACTCACGCAACTAACCCTTTACGAGAATGATTTCAAAGAAATATTAATCCCAATTATATTACAAAACTGTTTGGAAACAATCTCACTAAACTGTTGTTGTCCCCATAAATCACTAAGTTCACTGCATATTATGGAGTAGCATGAGACCCAACTTGGACAATCGTGACAGACAACTAGATATCAGCTAAAAAGTTGGTTATTTATTTGTCCTCCCATTCATTTCAAACACATAAATTTATCTGTCTTTATGGTGATAGTTTCGAGTAACAAAAACAGTTTTTATTCATGAGAAGTGTGTTGTGGCTGCTTATCTTCAGTACACGAGGCAGTTCTCTGCAATGGATCAGACTGGTGATGATAGGGTTGGTAATTATCCCGTCTTTTATGATAAAAGCAATCTCACTATAACATTTCATATATTTTGCTTCACTACATGTTTTTTAAAGTAGAAGGGAGGGGCTGATATTCACCATAGATGACATGTTATAAAATTGTTTTAATATCAACATTATTAATGCTTTTAATATAATGGAATCCAATTGATTAATTGAACCATTGGTTTATCTAACTACCATTTACTTAAACAAAAAATTACACTGGCTAATTGATGGAGAAAACCACTTATTTCGTAAACACTGGGACTGGACACCTAGAACCATCTTATTGACACTCATGGCCCTGATCTGCCGTTGTAGCACCTTTGATAAATGTGTTGAAATAGCATCGTGGTGATCCTGCAGGACCATTCTGTGCCTCAGATAGTGGTTGAGCTCATGGCTGGTAGCCAGATTGTCTGTCTCAAATCTCCAGCAGAGTTCTATAAATGGACCTCCAATTGGCGAACAGAGTGTGCCGGCTAGTGCGAATAAAAGATTTGGTTTAAGATGTAGGCATATCAAGAAATGAAATATGCAAATGCAATTTAAATTTTGCCCAACACAATATATACCTACTGAATTGATTGGCTCGATGTAAAGATGATGTTAGAGCCATGAAAACAGATAGGTTAACAGTTTACTAGTTATACCGTCTTTCAACAACTTTTGTACCACAATATAATTAGTCTTCCAATCTTGAATTGAGAGATAAAAATGTTCATACCAAATCAATGACACCCATATCAACATAAAGAACTCAATTTACCTTCATTCTGGCAGTGTTTCCAGAATCACACATTAAAAATAACAATATCATCCAAAGCACAAAAGCATGTAAATCAATCTTATTTTAATCAAAACTTTACGAAAAAATTATTATGTACAATTTTTGAATATTTAGTGACTTATATATCCTTTATTTTTTATCAATTTGATGTCACAAAACCATAGTAGGTTTAGGAGTACAATATGGTTGAGTTATAGCACAATAAATATTTTTATAATTATTAATTTACAGTTGCACAAAGATTTTTAATTGGGCTTGAATCTTGAAAATTACCTGGCCTTGACAAAAAAATATTTTCTTGGTCTAGAAAAATATTAATTTTCTTAGGATTATGGCGTGACGTTAAAATTAGTGGATCCCTCCAGTGTCTAGAGTTTGAACTAATGAATAAGAGCCTTCAAATGTCCAAGTGCCTTAAGAATGAAACAATAAACACTTTTACAAACTGCTATTTTTGTCATGAAATTATACAGGACAATAAACAACTACTTCACACAGACAACATACTGAACGGATGTAGTTGGCAATGTAGCTATATTATAAAAATTTACAGATTATTCTCCGTGTTAAGATTAATTTGCATAGTAGTGTGTGTGGGGGCGGCTATCTAATGAAAACAGACTCTATTATTAACAAGATTGTTCTACTTACCCGTTCTAAACAAGTTTTTCACCTACACACACACACACACACACACTAATATATATATATATATATATATATATATATATATATATATATATATATGAAGTTAATATATTACTATTGTAAGTAATTTTATCCACCATTAAGTGCAATAATTCTACCTTGAGTGATGAGGCACCTTTCGGTCACTTGACCATTGTCGAATCACTGTGTGATTCTGCTATTTTTGTTGCTTTATTGATAATAGTGTTTTGTTTATTTTTTATGTGTAATTTAGCGTATTTTGGTGTTATATTAAGTGTTAAGCATTTTTTATTAAACTGTATTTTGTTGATGCAGTTCTGGAGTATGATTTTTAGGTTAAGATATTTACGGTACAGTTGTTTACCTTGGTAGGTATTAAATTCTTGATATTTAACGTTATCCATTGTTTTTCCGTTGCACTGACTATGAAGTTAATATATTACTATTGTAAGTAATTTTATCCACCATTAAGCGCAATAATTTTACCTTGAGTGATGAGGCACCTTTCGGTCACTTGACCATTGTCGAATCACTCAAGTGTGATTCGACAATGGTCAAGTGACCGAAAGGTGCCTCATCACTCAAGGTAAAATTATTGCACTTAATGGTGGATAAAATTACTTACAATAGTAATATATTAACTTCATAAAGTCAGTGCAACGGAAAAACAATGGATAACGTTAAATATCAAGAATATATATATATATATATATATATATATATATATATATATATATATATATATATATATATATATATATATATATATATATTTGATTAATAAATATTTTTATTCTTGTTTTTAGGTAATCTTATCATCAAGACCACTGCCATTCATAAAGCCATCAGCATCAGTGACCAACACCATCAACATCTGCATTGCCACCACCAACACCTACATCAGCACTATCAATTGCAGACTGTGTCTTTGTTATGTTAAGCAGGTAAAATATTTTTTCCTATTATTAGTTTTTAAAGGTTAGTATATCTTAAGCAAGAAACAAGGTTAGTTTAACTTGCAAACTTTGCTGTCAATAAAGTGTATAATATTTAAAAACATGTTTAAAAATGTATTTTGTCTCTACTTTATGGAATTGTTATTATGTTGTTAGTGAGGGGCGGCATTTAAAAAGTATATATTAATCAGTTTATTTGACGTCTTGAATTTTGTTTATTGCATTCAATATATATTGTAGTAACGTGCTACGAATATTTGCTATAAAGAAATTATGATCTATTTTCATTGCTCATTAAATGTTGTTTCATACATATTATTCTGTAGAACTAATTCAGTATATATTTGAGTACAATTTTCTGCCATTCCTAACGTTTCAATATTCTCCTCTGTTGACGTGATTTGGAGTAATTCCATTTTCAAAATTTGTCGCGCTGTTCGCCCAAACTTTTGAGTTCTTCTTTATATAGTAGTAGCCACACCCTCACCACTTCCAAACCTCTCCTCCTGTTTGTGCATACCTTCGTGCAAGCCTATTTGCTTCTTGCATTCAACTACTTGATAATTTTAAACTTTAAATATAACGTTCGACTGTGTATTTATTTCCTTGTTTATTACATTTCCCTTTTTTAACTTTGTTTTATAAATTTCTAAAAAATTTGAACGTCTTCCTTTATTAACATAATGTAAAATTTTAATTGAAAGAAGTGAAAAATATACTGAAAATTTTACGTTATATTAATAAAGGAAGATGATTAGATATTTTTGAAATTTATAAAGCAATGTTAAAGAAAGAGAAATGTAATAAACGAGGAAATAAATACTCAGTCGAACGTTATACTTGAAAGTTTAAAATTATTAAGTCGTTGGAGGGAAGAAGCAAGAGTATGCTTGCACCAATAGGAAGTGGTGGGGCGTGGCTAACGGTATATAAAGACAGACTCAACGTTTAGGCAAACAGTAGGATTGAGGTTTTAAAAATGTAGTTACTCCGAAAAATGTCAACAGAGGAGAATATTGAAACGTTTGAATGGCAGAAAACTGTACTCAATCATAAAAATATATTCCTAACAGAGATGAAGATGAGTATATTAATAATTTGAACTAACTCAGGTGTATTTGTCGAAGTATATACATTGTTCAATAGAGTTATTACTTGTTAAGTTGAATTCAGAGACCCTAATATTAGTTCAAAGGGTAAATATCATTTGATTGGGTTTCATTAATTTTTATGTTGTGGAATAAAACATTTTAAAATTTTTTCAATTTAATATGTAGTAGCATCAACTAGTCATTATGTCCATATTTCATTTCAGTATTCTCAATTGTCTCAATATTTTCCAAAATCTGTTTGTTTTATTATTCAAATCCTCTGAAAATAAATGTAAAATTTCCTAAACCTCAAATACCAAGCAAATAAAATGCAGAAAGTGCAGAACTACCATTATAACACTCATAACTGCAATAAAACTCCTCAGAGGATCACAGCTCTGAAACAGACTTTATTAATACATAGTATTTTGTAATGGAGTTCTGTATTTTAATGTATTGGTTTTGCATTTTTATTATCAAATCACCAGACTTCCTTGCCTTTTTTTGCTAATCCTGAGTATTTTCGAACTCATCATTAACTTTTCTTAGTTATGTCTATTCTCCAACACTCATCATATATCATTGCTCCAGTTCCTTTATATTAATGCTGCACTGTACTAACTCACAGTTATGGTTTTTGGTTCCTTGTCACCTTTGAATCCACATTTTCCAATAATCAATTACCAGAATCTCATCCTGTATCTAGTTTAATTGTTTTACTTAAGGTAAAAATGTTTTGCAGGTTGTCAACACTGCTGAAGGTTACTTGCTACTATGATTTTTCAACTTTACAGATAACTTTGAGTGTGATGTTCATCTTAAAATGAAGTTTTATTAGTTTATGCAAATAAAACTTAAATTTCAGTTGTAAGAAAATGCATTTTATAAAATGCCTCGGCTTTCCATCCTTGTGGATTTCCTTTCTGTCCTGTATTCATTTTCATCATCTGCTACTTTCTTTCCTTGTTAAAAACTGGAACAGGCCAATAAACTTGTGTTTGTGGCTATAATTACTCCCTTCGTGTGTGCAATATTATTTTAGGTTTTAGAACTTTTATTAACAGAATGTTTTTAAAATTTAACATACAAATTTGTAGAAGTTGTTGATTTTTAGTCTTTTTTATAATTTCACTTTTAATAGTATGTCTCAATTATTTCTAAATATTAAATTTGATATTCCTGTAAGGTTATAAAAGTAAAATTAATTTGTGAAATGTTTTTTATTTTGACAAATCATTTCAAATAGTGGTGTTAAATTTGTTGTGATCTCTGGAATAGTTTTAAAGCGTATTTCATTCCTCTTCAAAGGCAATTGTTATTTTAACCCTTTGATTAGCAACAGGGGCCTCCACTGAAATGCCCCTGCGGCCAACATATTTGTAAGATTTTTTACACTTTTTTCCTCTAATTTTTTAAATTATAGTAATATTTATTAATATTTTTCTTTTACTCACTTATTTTCTCATGTTAACCAAACTTTATCTTACAGTTACTGGCAATTTCGTTGTTAAAAACTATCTGTTGGTCCTTTTTTGTAAAATACTGTGCAAACTTTGTAACAATCTGTAAATACATGGGGAAATCCATTGACTTTAATCACAAAAGAATGGTGACTCTGTCCGGAGTTGCAAATATTTAACCTAGAATACAGCACAATACATAGGAAAACAAACTGTAAACATACAGGAATGCTAATCTAAGAGAAATGGTAGGAACGTACATCTATGAGAATGCTCGCTGGCCGTTGCGCGATCTCATATACTGGTACGTGATTGTTAATCAACGGATTAATGAAGTAAATCTTATACGGAGTATAAATTTTCATTTGGTTTTATATTTAACCATATTTAGTTTTTATGTTGAAAGAAGCATAACTGTAAAGGTTAAAGCTAGTGTGGGTTTATCAATTAACATTTTCCCTACTCTACTAGGCCTATTTAATAATCAACCAACAGATCAGTAAAAAATAAGCCAAAATATGTCGCTATTCAGAAAATAATGGCTCATTTAACACTTTGGCTGCCATGTCGGGTTTATTGTCGGGATAATAAAATCCCCCCTTGTTCTGTGCAATATATATATATATATATATATATATATATATATATATATATATATATATATATATATGAAGTTAATATATTACTATGTAAGCAATTTTATCCACCATTAAGTGCAATAATTTTACCTTAATGGTGGATAAAATTGCTTACATAGTAATATATTAACTTCATAAAGTCAGTGCAACGGAAAAACAATGGATAACGTTAAATATCAAGAATATATATATATATATATATATATATATATATATATATATATATATATATATATATATATAAAACAAAACAGGACTTTTGTAAATAAATCTAAATTTTGTAATCTGTGTGTAACAGATTTATAATTTTATCTGGTCGAAATAATTATACAAGACTTGAATTTTTATATCTGTTTTGAATTGTTTTTTTAGCTTTTTGATATTTGTGTTCACATTCATTTTTCCACCTACTTTTACTTCAATTTAATAAAAAATAATTTCAACTATATTTGATTTCATAAATTGTAAATAAATAAAAGTATAGATTTTTAAAAATTTTAAATAAACTATTTGTAACTGTCTTTTTCTTCCTACAAGGGGTATAACTAATACATCTCTTATTATCCTAACAGGCAGTATGTCTATTTATAATTTGTATAAAATTTAGTAATGCAAAGAAATAGATGAGGTTACTATTTATATCCAGAAATAAACTCTGACACAAAACTTAATAATGTTCATTTGAGTTTTTGCTTGCGAAATAGTATTCCTGGAATGCATTTTTTGAAGAATATTTTTGTGTGCTCAACCCATTATTTAGCACTGAAACTTAGATTTTTTGCTTACACATTTAGCACTGACTTACAGCCTGAAATAGCTTAAAAGGTTTTCACATCAACATGCAAGCAGTGTCAAAGAAACTTGATACCATTTCAGAACCATAAACGACAAATTACATTGTTGAAACAGTTTTTGGAAAGCTTCAGCCATATTACTTAATACAAAATTCAATATGTAAATGTAAATTTTTATTAGTAAATTTATATTTACTATATCAATGTATACTTACGTTGGTCCATCAGAGCAATTTCATATATTTACTAATAAAAGAGCACACCTGGTTTTTACCAATAAATATAATACTATAATAAAAGTAAAACTTAGATGAGCTTTAGAAAGAGGCTGGAGCAAATGACAAATCTAGGGAATCTTTTACTGCCTTGTGCCTACTTATAAGTCTGGCAATTACTGTATGCCTAAAACATTTTAAAACTATTTATCCAAAGTCACTGGTTGAACTAGACAAAATTTTGCTTTTTGTTTATTATAAGATAGATAATTGTTGAATCTTGGATTCAGTATTTTAAAAAAATCATATGACAGGGTATAACAATATCACACATATGTGTGACCTATAACTACAATGGAGCGTCGATCTGGACCAATTGGTATTAAATATAGTTCAAATTGATAATTTGTAATGAGGAGCAAAAAGATTGGATGACCAAGATTTTTACATATAAAGAAACAAATGTATGTACAGTGCGTGAGATTTAACGATGTCCCACGTTATGCTCTAGCATTTGACTACTAGCCTAACTGAAAACATTATACAATACATGTATCACCTGTTTCTTTGCAGAAGCATAGCAACACATTTAAAGATCATATCTACATCAAACTAATATAGTATTATCATTTAGTTAGTTATAGCTGTTTACGCTTTAAACACAACACTGATGTTTTTTGAAGTGTTGAGTTTTGACCCCGCACTGGAGCCCAGTCCAGCCTAGCGATCTCAAGGTCAGAGAGACGGTTAAACCTAACTCACTGTACAGCATAGTAAAAAATGCTTCACGCTGTTAAACTTTCATCAACAATGTATTCCAGCACGGGGTACCAAAATATGTATCGTACTGATAATTCCAATTACATTTTCCGGAGAATCAGTGAGATAAAAACCATACTAAATTTGTGGTAGTGGTAAGAACACAAATGATGCTATATATATTTACATACACAATAAAGGGTGAACATAGTCAACATACCTGAACCTTGAAATGTCTCGTTCATTATGGTTTTCTAGATGGATGGTGAAAAGTTTTGGGTGCACTACACATACCTACCTAAAAAAAAGAGTTTACATATAATTCAAAATAGTCACTATTGTATGATAATAATATCTTTGCCACAGGGTGGGAGAAAAACTATATCACGTAGAGCATAACAGAAGAGATGTGTCTATCAACGTCTTGCATAGAAGTGACTTGCCAACCTTGTACAGGGCAAAGTTAGGCAAATAAGTGTAGCTACCCTCTCTGAAGCATTTACATTAATTTTTAAGAACAATGACTAGTGAAATATTTAATTTAAAAAAGACCACAGTACAGAAGTTAATCCAGAGAAAAAAAACCAATAATTTTTCTTTGCATGATACGTAAACCTCTTGATGGTTGCCTATTTTAAAAAAATGTGAGGTTGTTGATATATGTTTTCTCATATGGTTTGATAAAAGCAGTTGAGCAGCAAGATTTTACAACCGTTTAGGTTGTGGCAAATGTGCCAGTCTTTCAAACCCAAACAACCATATGGGCTAATAAAACACATTTGGTATTTAATAAATACAAATATTTGTCAAAACGACACAGGATTGAAGCTAACATACAGAGTTATCCATGATGTTTTGGATTTTATTGTCCATGACGATTGGTGAAACTTTACCTTTTGTGTTGAAATATTAATTACTTGTACAGTATACATAAATGTTAAGTATACATTTTTAAACATGCATAAGATCACTTGGTACCATCAAATAATATGTCACAGTCAATATTAAGATTAGCTGTTGCTATGTCTACGTTTGTGCATTTTTGAACTCAGTTTAACTTTTTCAGTTTGCTTAAAAATTGAGCACTTCATATTAAATTAAATAAAATTATCAAGTTATTTTGTATAGGATAATGAATTTAAAGTAAAGATTAAAATTTTGTATATTGACAATATTAAGTACTAACAAGTTCAAAGTTTTACTTCTAAACTAACTTTATATTCCACACATTTCTGATTAGTGCAAAATAGAACAGTTTTTTAAAATATAAAGGGCACTATATAAAACTTGAATTTTGTAGTCCATTACATTCGGTGAAACTTTACTATTCACTTTAATATTGTTAAAGTGAATAACTATATAAGTGGCACCTAATTGGGATTTCTCAAACTATTTAATTCACAATATAATTTAAATGGGGACTTCACTTTTCCAATATGGGGACAAACTATGTAATTTTATTTTATTGGTTTTGATTTTTAAAACTAAATTCAAGACATTTTGGTCTTAGCGGTTTTTTAAAATGTCAAAAGTAAAATAATCTAAAAAATAGTTGTAAAACCAAAATCAACAATAAGGGCTTGCATTATAAATTTAAAAGTTAAAAAAAGATGTCAATTTAAAAAAAAATTTAAACATTTGAAATTGTAACAAAATTTAAATTGAAGAACTCCATTTTAAGTACAGTAGAGTCTATAATTTGAGGTAGATGGCACTCACATTACACGAAAATACATTCCTGTAAATTAGAAAAAATTGGTGTTCTGATGAACCCAAATACTATAATTAAGAATACACAAAATATGTCTATAGAACTGTATTGTTTAAAGTACTACATAAATCAATGTCGCTTTGGAATACATTGTTCATCACGTCTACTGATCAGATCGTTTACGGTGTAGCCATTCCTTCACCATGACTTATTTTCCCTTCTTGTACTGTCTTGATCGAACTTTCATCTTTATTCTCGTCACTGACTTCAGTAGTTTTTGTACCATTGCAATAGTTCTAACATGTGTTTTACACATTGTTACTTACGTTCGTCCTTACTCATCTATTGACATACGTCCGTATCATCGACATTTTCACAACCTGGAAATTTCTTGACAAGAAATGTCAAATCTTACTTCTTGTGGATCAATGACACAGACATCAGTTTTATTATGGCTCAGGACTTTAATCCATGACTTACTTAATGTTTCTTCTTTTGTTATGTTCCATGATTTGCTTTACAGTACACAACTTCCTTAACTGCATATTTTCTAGAAAGCCTATAATGCTTTCTTCCCTTTCAGTCGCCTCCAAGAGAGATTGTGAAAGGTAATGTCTGTATTTTTTCATACATTCCAGAACACCCTGATCCATCGGCTGGATTAGGCTCGCAACATTTGTGGGTAGAAATAAAGTACAGATATCATCAGACCACAGTTTGATCTTCATCGGAATGCGGCGGTGGATTGTCGAACAGTAAATAATTTGAATTTTTCCTCAAATAGATAAAATAGTCTGAAATAGAAATAGGCTCAAATTTAACGGAACGCCGAAAAATCGGGTCCCAGATTTTCGAGACCCTAGTGTATTTTGTAAATTCAAGAGTTTGGGAGATACCAATGAATGCATATAAAAAACCATCCTGTGTATTAAAAATCTGAAATTTTTTATTTAATAAAAACATTTTACTTGAAAATAAAGTTTTATTTAATATTTGAGAACCAATTATTAGCTTTAAATAATAAGAAACTCACAAGCTGTATCCAACATTTGATATTGTTCCTAGTTGTTAATCAGGGTCTGCTTAGATGTCCATGTCTTAAGGTTCAAGTTTTAAAGTGTTGAATGTTGTTTAAGTATCTGGAAACTGACATAAATGGCCCAACCTTTAATGTCCTTGATGGTTTTCACATTATCAGAGTGGTTAATATATAATATAAAATTCTATTTTAATTTTCTAAATAGCTCAACAAAAATGCCTTTATTTACAGAAATTGTTTAAATATTTAGTAATTACATGAAAATTTAAAATAATTTTTTTAACTGTAATACATATTGGAACTCTGTTTTTCTACACTCTTTTAATCTATGATAGAAAAAAGTTGTATAATGGATCAATCAAAACAAATTGTTATCAGACACTGAAATGCAAACAATATACACAACAGAATTTTGTTGGTGACTTATTGGAAAAAGTAAAAAATAATATGTGATGGTAAGCTGAAGGTATATATCATAGGTGTTTCTAGACCCAAGTGGAGACCAAACAAGATTCTTTCCATGAGCAGGTCAGGATCTCCATTTATGAAAATACCCCACAACCATGTGTAAACACCGTCCAGGTTGCTGTAGCTTATGTTGATGATCTGTTGACAACCACAATTAACTACAATCAGTGATGCCAATGTAATATTCAGTGGGTTAAAGCTCAGATTTTTATTAGTTTAAGTGCTGTACATACAATACGCTATTACTCCAAGCACAGTGTATGGCTATGATAGGTCATAGTGCCAATACTGAACATTGTAAGATTGGTTTTCATAACTATTACAATATCTACATTGTTCTTGAAATACTGTCAGCATTACATTGAAACTTGCTCAGCTATGTAAGCCCTGGTTTGCTTTGGAAAGAGAATCTATTTGTTTTTACTTTCTACTTCTCATTAGGAATGGCACATTTGCCAGTTACTCATTTAACACTCCACAAATGGCACAAGTAGTTGAAGTTTCCTAGAGATGTGAATAACATTGCCACCTCAAGGCAATTACTGCTATTTGAACACAACTATGCTGGGTGGGAATTTTTATTATAATAAAGATCAGGTTTATTGGTTTTTTCTTCAGATAAACTTCACAAACTATCAAGTGTTTTAAAAAATTGGGTAGTTGAAATAAATTGTTTCTTTGTTTAAAAAAATATACTTAAAAGCCACTTTAAGAGAAAATATATTGGAAAATGCATAAAATAAGTACTTTGCATTTAATATTCAATAGTGATAATATTGTGCCTAGGAAGGTGTTGTTTCACTGTCAGAGAAAAATGGGCATTGTCATGCAGCAAAAACTAATTATTTCCTGTCTCACTTACTTCTGTTTGAATCTAAAGAACAGTGGCGGATTTCCCATTAGGCATACTAGGCACGTGCCTATGGGCGCACCCTCGAGGGGGCAATAGTAATAGTACCTAGTTACCTGGTGAATGGCATAATGTGAACCTCAGTTAAATCAGTGGCGGATCCAGCATGGGCGCCCCCCCCTGAGAATAGAAAACTTCCTTTTGTTTTATTGTTTTTTAATTTTATCGATGGAACCAAAATAAATGTTTTAATTTATTTTTATAAAAAGTCTTTAAATAATATCTTATCTATATTTCTTTGAACAGGCATGAAAACGAATTCGTATGGTGAAAAATTAAAAGCATTATATTACGTTGGGACGTTTCCAATAAATTCGCAAAGGGGCAGCCAGCCGAATTGTGCCTAGGAGCGGCACCATGGCAAAGTCCGCTACTGTTAAAGAACCTAACATAAATGACAGTTTGTTTCTTTTATTGACAGTTTGGCTTCACGAATAAATGTTGATCAATCACACCGCCAAAACTGAAAAACACTGAAGTTGCTTGATGTAATCATCTTGAATTGGCTGATTAAACTAATTTTAAAAATACTTAACTAATTGAATACATAATTGCTTACTTGCTGACGCATTTCAAAACATTTGTTCCTTTTATGAAGCTAACCCTCTACTGGCGGCATCGGTTAGGTGTAAAGGCTCTAACGGAAATGGATTTATGACTGTGGAATGGGGTGGATGTTTTGGTTGTGTGTCATTTAATAGAAAAGGCTCTTGGCTTCAAAATGTGTGTGATCATTTAATACGTTTTCTTTATATGTTGCGTAGTGTTTATATATTTCATATTTTTCTAAGGTTGTTAGCTTATTACTTTGTTTTAATGTGTATAGAACATTTAAATTAGTGTGTATGTCAGTGTGTGTTGGTGTTTTTTAGGTGTTTTGCGTAGCTGGATTTAGGGTTTGTTTGTTTTTTTTGGGTAATGTGTTCTTTGAAGCGTGTATAGAATGACCTGCTGGTTTGGCCGATGTAATAGCTGGGACAATTGTTACAAGTTAATTTGTAAATACCTGAGAGTTTGTATTTGTCAGTTTCATTTTAAAAAGGTTGTATGTGCTGTCTTAAAGTGTTTGTTGTTTTGTAGGATATTTGGTAATGGAGTTTTTTGAATGTGGGGGCTATTTTGTGTGTGTTTTTGTTGTGGTAGATGAGGGATATGTATTTGTTGTTTTTTGTGTGGTTTTGTCTGCGTGACCATTTGATGGTGTTTTTATTTATCTTTCCTGAGTATGTTGTCTATGAGTGTGTGCTGGTAGCTGTTTTGTTGAGCGATGTATTTTATGGTATTAAGTTCTTTGTCGTAGTCTTTCTGTAGCATTGGTATATTGATTAGGAGGTGTAACATATGATTAAATGCAGCGTGTTTGTGTTGTGTGGGGTGATTAGGTATTATGTGTGACAATATCGGTAGTTGTTGGTTTTTTGTATATTTTGAAATTATGTCTGGTGTTGTGTTTGGTGATGGTAAAGTCTAGAAAGTTTATTTTATTGTTTTCTTTTAATTTGAGGGTAAATGTGAGGTTTTGGTGTATGGTATAAATGTAATTGTGTAGTTGTTTGATTTTACATTTGTTGCCGTTGTATAATATTAAAATGTCATCTACATATCTATGGTAATAAATTATTTTATGTGTGTAATTAATGTTCTGTAGAATGTATTGCTGATCGATATGATGTAGGAATATTTCTGCTAGGATGCCTGAGATGGGGGAACCCATAGGGAGGCCGTCTTTCTGTGTGACTCACACATGAAATCATCACACTCACCAAACTCATCACATCACAAAAACCACTTCACATACCAACACAAAATCTACACACAGAAAGACGGCCTCCTGTGTACATATAGACTAATTTAAATGTTCTACACACATTAAAACAAAGTAAAAAACTAACAACCTTAGAAAAATATAAAATATACAAACACTACGCAACAGATAAAGAAAACATATTAAATTATCACACACACTTTGAAGCCAAGAGCCTTTTCTATTAAATGACACACAACCAAAACATCTACCCCATTCCACAGTCATAAATCCATTTCCGTTAGAGCCTTTACACCTAACCGATGCCGCCAGTAGAGGGTTAGCTTCGTAAAAGGAACAAATGTTTGGAAACGCGTCAGCAAGTAAGCAATTACGTATTCACTTAGTTAAGTATTTTTAAAATTAATGAAAAACACTGTTTCTCCTAGCTTCGGTCTAAGTTAAATGTTCGCTTCCTGGGTATTTGTAAAAAATTTCCATTCTGGTGGCCATCAAGTTACCTGAAAGTCATAGAAATAGCTCTAAGTTCTATCATCTGTCAAAAATATTTTAAAGAGCTGTCAATGCTTAATTTTACTTTCCTTCCTTAGAATTAATCTCACAATTGCCGAGCTGAAGATTTGCGGACTAGATTGGTTCTCTAAATACTCTGAAAGTAAAACTGAAGGCCAGACAACTATACACAGTAGATGGAATGACATTTGGTAATGTAGCTGCTTCGTTCTTTTCCTTAACATTCTGCTTATACACTCTCAAGAAAGGAAAGAAAACCCATTCTGCAAGATACACTAGAGCTTTCAAATTTAAAAGTGGAAACATACCATTTCTTTCCGTGGGAGAGTATATACCCCCAAAATATTCTTCTGCCTATTCTTTAAAAAGTTTATATCTGCCTTGATGTCCGATGTTTTCTCCACTCACCCAAACCTATTATAATCAAATACACTTTATTTTTGTTTCTAATTATTCTTGCATGGAGTTTTTTCAAGCTTTTGGAAATTCCATGGATCAATTTCAGCCATTAACAATAAGCTCTTGGAGAATTATGACAGAGACTATAATGTTTTTCTTTTTCTGTCTTACTTAATTGCCTCTGTAGAAAATACATTCTCAGAATAGTCAAAGACTAATTTATTAAAAACTTCTACAAGATGTGATTAACAATTTTATTATACTACTCCAGTTGGTACCTTCATCTTTTTAATGGGCTTTCCAGGATAAAAAAACTTAAATCCCAAGTGACTAATTTAATAATAATAACATGAGAACTTTTAAACATAACATTTTTAAGAGGAAGGAATTGTAATTAAGAGTTAAGTAGTAGTATCTCTAACTACAACATTTCTCCTGACTTTATTTTTGAGTTTATGACTATCCGAACTTTAAATTTTGTTAAAACTTACAGAGACAGAACGTTTTCGATCACTATATGGCGATCTTCACCAGTGTCCTCTAAGAAGGAAGTCACTGATGAAGATCGCCACATAGCGATCGAAAACGTTCTATCTCAGTAAGTTTTAACAAATTTACAAAATTTATAGTTCGGATAGTCATAAACTCTTATTAAAGTCATTAATAAGACTCACCAAATGTAATGGATTACAAAAATCAAGAATTTATTCTTGAAGTATAATAAGGAATAAATTATAGGGCTAAGTAACTGTACTTTGAATATTTATAATTTCATCTTTTTCTAGATATTGAGATCACATAAAATTTCACATTAAAATTATTATTTTGTGAAGACTGAAGCCTTATAATTCTTCTGCAGGTTAAACAACAGTTTGTAGAAAAGCGGCTTTTCGATTTAACAGTTTATTCCAATATTAAAATAATAATAGTATAGTATTATTGAAATAACATTTTAATTTAATGATAATAAAGAGGTAAGTATCAATATGTACATTCAATGTCTTAAAATTCTAAGTGAAAGAGGATATTTTTAACGTTTTATTTAAATACACTTCATAATTTTTTAACTAACTAAATAAAACCCACTAACTACAATACAAAAAAATATTGGATTGTGGTTAGTGAGTTTTATTTATTTAGTTAATAAACTAGTCCACAGTGCTTGACAAATTTACTAACAATTCATATTGTTTTTTATAAATTTTTTTGCAGTTTTTGAAACAAAATCATATTTGGAAACATTTTTCTTTTGTTTCAGGTTTTTGTAGTCTGAAGCCCAGAGCTTGCAGACAGCAGGTCAGTGTTAGTTTAAGCCCGTGGCCGTTATACAAATTTTACACAATACACAAATAGTTACGCATTGCAAGAGAAACGTTTTGCTATACAGAAACCATTACAGTCTATTTAAAAAATGTTTATTTCGGTCGTGCCGAAATTTTCGTGCATGTTAGCAAATAGTAGACATGTCAGCTACCCTGTGTATCCATCACTATCTTTGTTTGTTTTCTTTCCTTTTAAAGCCCAAAATGTTTTATCTTAAGTAGTTTAAACACTTCAGATAGCAGAGTGGTTTTGTTACAGGCCTCATTTGGCCTATATGTACTTTTTCTTTCAGGTACCTTTATGTTTTCAGCTGTTTTTTTGTTAATTTTCAGGTATTTTTTTTTTTAATTTCAGATCCGGAGAAGCCCACCCCTCAGTTAGTGATAAGTTAGTTTTAAATTACCACTCTTGCCTCTGTATTTCCGTAATGCAAAGATGTGATGGAGTTCCCTGAAATGTAATGGAATAGAAGCTCAGATCCGTTCGCCGCCGACACACAGTAACGGTATCGGTATTGCCACTGTAAGTGGTATCGGTTCCTCTATCCCACAATCTCTCCTTTTTGTGTTTCATTACATTTCCCTAACTTGTTTCAAACTGATTTAAATTTGTTTCTCACCATTATTTTACATTAAAGTTAATATCACAAGATTTTTCATTATCAATATTATAATACAATGAAAACTAAAAATTTTTAATTGTTTATCTAAAATTTGAAACATACTAATTTCCAACAGAATGAAATACTTCGCTTTTTATTATGTTAAAAATTTAATGAATAAAACTCACACATATGCTATTTCTAAATCAAATGTTAAAAAAATTATATTTGTTTTATTTTTCAAGCAAACTAAAATAATCAGAAATTTAAATTTAAAACTATATAAATTTATAATTTTAACCAATACATTATTATTTGTGTTAAACATTAATTTATTTGTCACTACATGGTGACTTAAAGTTGAGTTTCCAACACTGAAAGTAAATTGTGTTATACACTGTGCTATGTTCAGTAGAAATATATAGGTATACAAGTTAATTGGTTGAAACGTTGTTCCAATTCTTGGGTATACTTTGGGTACAGACTGGGCAGGACACTAACTAGACAGACTGGGTCATGACATCAAGACATCTGTTAGCAGGAGCAAAAGGGATATTCTGGGGGTAGCAATGAGGATTATTTATTGCAAGGCAGTGTTAGGGTGGTTTTATGTTTGTAGGATTGTAGTGGTGTCTGTAGGTTATCATTTCTTGAGTTAGTTAAAAGCAGACCTGAATATTGCTCTTGTTGTACAGTATAGCATGGCAGTATTGGGATGCTTTTATATTTGTCTGAGTGTAGCTTAGGGTGTCTGAGGTATCCTTTTGTAGGTTGTCTGTTAGGTTTAGTTTGCCAGGGATTGATTTAACCTATTTATTGTATTCTGTATAACTTCTACAACAACAAGTACTAGTGTTTATGTTTTATACTTAAATTGCTTTCAGTATTGGTCTAAGTTTAATTAATTTTTATATTAAAAGAAACAACATTAGAAAAACTTCATTTTAAAATAAAAAAATTAGTAAATAATTGAAAGAAGAAACTGTTTTTTAAACACTTACAAATTTTTTTTTTTTTTAAATGTTTTAACTTGCCTATAGTAGCACTTACTTTTTTTTTTGTTGAGGACGGCCGTTTCGGGAGATGTGTCCCTTTGTCAACTCAGACCGTAACTCCAGTAGGTGATTACTAGTGGCTCACGCGAAGATGGAATCAACAAATGTTTTTTAAAAATAATATATACACACATATATAAACAATTGAGACAAAAAACATAAAGTAATGTATATTTAGGTTATAATATGAAATTTAAAAAAATAAATACAGAAAAAATGTAATGTTATGCAAAGAAAACAAATGTTCAATTAGACATAGAACTAATTTCTTTTTTCTTAAACATTAAAAAATGTAAATTTTAAAAATAAAACAAGTATATAACTTAATTTCAGAATAAAATATGTATATTAATTATAAAAAAGACAACTAATATTGGATTATGTAAAATTATGAGTGAGAAGGAATCTGTTCCTACAGTTAGATTTAAAGATGTGTAAGAAGTCCCTACATGGTTAGCTGGCATGTCCTTAGAATATACTCTAGTTGTAAGTCTTGCTCATATTTCAAGTATCACAATCTAAGTAGATTTTGCATGAACTCTATTACTGGGTTTTTTATTGGGATTCATTACTCTAGTGTTAAGATTCATTTAGGAAAGAAATATTTTTTCATTACGTAGTGTCAGGTTACAAAATAGTGGGTTCTGCATCAGGATTCACTACTCTAATGTTAGGATTCATTTAGGAAAGTAATATTATTGCGTTAGGTAGAGTTAGGGATACAAAATAGTGGGTTCTGCATCAGGATTCACTACTGTAATGTTAGAATTCATTTAGGAAAGTAATATTATTGTGTTAGGTAGTGTCAGGGATACAAAATAGTGGGTTCTGAATCAGGATTCACTACTGTAATGTTAGAATTCATTTAGGAAAGTAATATTATTGTGTTAGGTAGTGTCAGGGATACAAAATAGTGGGTTCTGCATCAGGATTCACTACTCTAATGTTAGGATTCATTTATGAAAGTAATATTATTGTGTTAGGTAGTGTCAGGGATACAAACTAGTGGGTTCTGAATAAGGATTCACTACTGTAATGTTAGGATTCATTTAGGAAAGTAATATTATTGTGTTAGGTAGTGTCAGGGATACAAAATAGTAGGTTCTGCATCAGGATTCACTACTCAAATGTTAGGATTCATTTAGGAAAGTAATATTATTGTGTTAGGTAGTGTCAGGGATACAAAATAGTGGGTTCTGCATCAGGATTCACTACTCTAATGTTAGGATTCATTTAGGAAAGTAATATTATTGCGTTAGGTAGTGTCAGGGTTATAAAATAGTGGGTTCTGCATCAGGATTCACTTCTCTAATGTTAGGATTCATTTAGGAAAGTAATATTATTGCGTTAGATAGAGTTAGGGATACAAAATAGTGCGTTCTGCATCAGGATTTCTAATGTTAGGATTCATTTAAGAAAGTAATATTATTGTGATAGGTAGTGTCAGGGTTATAAAATAGTGGGTTCTGCATCAGGATTCACTACTCTAATGTTAGGATTCATTTAGGAAAGTAATATTAATGCATTAGGTAGTGTTAGGGATGCAAAATAGTGGGTTCTGCATCAGGATTCACTACTCAAATGTTAGGATTTATTTAGGAAAGTAATATTATTGTGTTAGGTAGTGTTAGGATTATAGTGGGTTCTGCATCAGGATTCACTACTGTAATGTTAGGATTCATTTAGGGAAGTAATATTAATGCATTAGGTAGTGTTAGGGATGCAAAATAGTGGGTTCTGCATCAGGATTCACTACTCAAATGTTAGAATTTATTTAGGAAAGTAATATTATTGTGTTAGGTAGTGTCAGGGTTTTAAAATAATGGGTTTTGCATCAGGATTCACTACTTTAATGTTAGGATTCATTTAGGAAATTAATATTATTGTGTTAGGTAGTGTCAGGGTTATAAAATAGTGGTTTCTGCAGCAGGATTCACTACTCTAATGTTAGGATTCATTTAGGACAGTAATATTATTGTTAGGTAGTGTTAGGGTTATAAAATAGTGGGTTCTGCATCAGGATTCACTACTCTAATGTTAGGATTCATTTAGGAAAGTAATATTATTGTATTAGGTAGTGTCAGGGTTATAAAATAGTGGGTTCTGCATCAGTATTCATTACTCTAATGTTAGGATTCATTGAGGAAAGTAATATTATTGTGTTAGGTAGTATCAGGGTTATAAAATAGTGGGTTCTGCATCAGGATTCACTACTCTAATGTTAGGATTCATTTAGGAAAGTAATATTATTGTGTTAGGTAGTGTCAGAGTTAAAAAATAGTGGGTTCTGAATCAGGATTCACTACTGTAATGTTAGGATTCATTTAGAAAAGTAATATTATTGCAATAGGTAGTGTCAGGGTTATAAAATAGTGGGTTCTGCATCAGTATTCACTACTCTAATGTTAGGATTCATTTATGAAAGTAATATTATTGCATTGGGTAGTCTCAGGGATACAAAAACGTGGGTTCTGCATCAGGATTCACTACTCTAATGTTAGGATTCATTTAGGAAAGTAATATTATTGCGTTAGGTAGAGTTAGGGATACAAAATAGTGGGTTCTGCATCAGGATTCACTACTCTAATGTTAAAATTCATTTAGGAAAGTATTATTATTGCGTTAGGTAGAGTTAGGGATACAAAATAGTGTTTTCTGCATCAGGATTCACTACTCTAATGTTAGGTATCATTTAGGAAAGTACTATTATTGTGTTAGGTAGAGTTAGGGATACAAAATAGTGGGTTCTGCATCAGGATTCACTACTCTAATGTTAGGATTCATTTAGGAAAGTAATATTATTGTGTTAGGTAGTGTCAGGGATACAAAATAGTGGGTTCTGCATCAGGATTCACTACTCTAATGTTAGGATTCATTTAGGAAACTAATATTATTGCAATAGGTAGAGTTAGGGATACAAAATAGTCGGTTCTGCATCAGGATTCACTATTCTAATGTTAGGTATCATTTAGGAAAGTACTATTATTGTGTTAGGTAGAGTTAGGGATACAAAATAGTGGGTTCTGCATCAGGATTCACTACTCTAATGTTAGGATTCATTTAGGAAAGTAATATTATTGTGTTAGGTAGTGTCAGGGATACAAAATAGTGGGTTCTGCATCAGGATTCACTACTCTAATGTTAGGATTCATTTAGGAAAGTAATATTATTGTGTTAGGTAGTGTCAGGGATACAAAATAGTGGGTTCTGCATCAGGATTCACTACTCTAATGTTAGGATTCATTTAGGAAAGTAATATTATTGTGTTAGGTAGTGTCAGGGATACAAAATAGTGGGTTCTGCATCAGGATTCACTACTCTAATGTTAGGATTCATTTAGGAAAGTAATCTTATTGTGTTAGGTATTGTCAGGGTTATAAAATTGTGGGTTTTGCATCAGGATTCAGTTCTCTAACGTTGAGATTCATTTAGGAAAGTAATATTATTGGGTTAGGTAGTGTTAGGGTTATAGTGGGTTCTGCATCAGGATTCACTACTCTAATGTTAGGATTCATTTAGGGAAGTAATATTAATGCATTAGTTAGTGTTATTGATGCAAAATAGTGGGTTCTGCATCAGGATTCACTACTCTAATGTTAGGATTCATTTAGGAAAGTAATATTATTGTATTAGGTAGTGTCAAGGTTATAAAATAGTGGGTTCTGCATCAGGATTCACTACTCTAATGTTAGGATTCATTTAGGAAAGTAATATTATTGCGTTAGGTAAAGTTAGGGATACAAAATCGTGGGTTCTGCATCAGGATTCACTACTCTAATGTTAGGATTCATTTAGGAAAGTAATTATAGTGTGTTAGGTAGGTTCAGGGTTATAAAATAGTGGGTTCTGCATCAGGATTTACTACTCTAATGTTAGGATTCATTTAGGAAAGTAATATTATTGGGTTAGGTAGTGTTAGGGTTATAGTGGGTTCTGCATCAGGATTCACTACTCTAATGTTAGGATTCATTTAGGAAAGTAATATTATTGCATTAGGTAGAGTTAGGGATACAAAATAGTGGGTTCTGCATCAGGATTCACTACTCTAATGTTAGGATTCATTTAGGAAAGTAATATTATTGTGTTAGGTAGTGTCAGAGTTAAAAAATAGTGGGTTCTGAATCAGGATTCACTACTGTAATGTTAGGATTCATTTAGAAAAGTAATATTATTGTGTTAGGTAGTGTCAGGGATACAAAATAGTAGGTTCTGCATCAGCAGTCACTACTCTAATGTTAGGATTCATTTAGGAAAGTAATATTATTGCGTTAGGTAGTGTCAGGGTTATAAAATAGTGGGTTCTGCATCAGGATTCACTACTCTAATGTTAGGATTCATTTATGAAAGTAATATTATTGCGTTGGGTAGTCTCAGGGATACAAAAACGTGGGTTCTGCATCAGGATTCACTACTCTAATGTTAGGATTCATTTAGGAAAGTAATATTATTGCGTTAGGTAGAGTTAGGGATACAAAATAGTGGGTTCTGCATCAGGATTCACTACTCTAATGTTAGGTATCATTTAGGAAAGTACTATTATTGTGTTAGGTAGAGTTAGGGATACAAAATAGTGGGTTCTGCATCAGGATTCACTACTCTAATGTTAGGATTCATTTAGGAAAGTAATATTATTGTGTTAGGTAGTGTCAGAGTTAAAAAATAGTGGGTTCTGAATCAGGATTCACTACTGTAATGTTAGGATTCATTTAGAAAAGTAATATTATTGTGTTAGGTAGTGTCAGGGATACAAAATAGTAGGTTCTGCATCAGCAGTCACTACTTTAATGTTAGGATTCATTTAGGAAAGTAATATTATTGCGTTAGGTAGTGTCAGGGTTATAAAATAGTGGGTTCTGCATCAGGATTCACTACTCTAATGTTAGGATTCATTTATGAAAGTAATATTATTGCGTTGGGTAGTCTCAGGGATACAAAAACGTGGGTTCTGCATCAGGATTCACTACTCTAATGTTAGGATTCATTTAGGAAAGTAATATTATTGCGTTAGGTAGAGTTAGGGATACAAAATAGTGGGTTCTGCATCAGGATTCACTACTCTAATGTTAGGTATCATTTAGGAAAGTACTATTATTGTGTTAGGTATAGTTAGGGATACAAAATAGTGGGTTCTGCATCAGGATTCACTACTCTAATGTTAGGATTCATTTAGGAAAGTAATATCATTGCGTTAGGTAGTGTAAGGGTTATAAAATAGTGGGTTCTGCATCAGAATTCACTACTCTAGTGTTAGGATTCATTTAGGAAAGTAATATCATTGCGTTAGGTAGTGTAAGGGTTATAAAATAGTGGGTTCTGCATCAGAATTCACTACTCAAATGTTAGGATTCATTTAGGAAAGTAATATTATTGTGTTAGGTAGTGTCAGGGTTATAAAATAGTGTAACACATTTCAACAAAATTTTGAAAATACCATATTCATTTCAGGATGAAAGTAAACATTTTAAATGTAAAATACTTACACCTAACTTCAAATTTTAATCTATTGCTAGGAAATAACTTTGATTGCAATGCCATATCTAATGTTCCTACCTAAATAAATTCATTGTTATATGTTTATTGTTCACTTTTACAATATATATATATATATATATATATATATATATATATATATATATATATATATATATATATATATATATATATATATATATATATATATTATATCATTACAGCCTTTATATTCAGTAACTTTTTAACACATTTTACTAATTTTGCATCAACTTTTAAAAAGCATGATTCAGTATACTTTTTCTTTATTTTGCAATGACAAAATTGTTTTGGATCAAGTTACAATATTTTTTTAAAATGTATTGGCTTTGTTGTATTTGAAATGGAGCAAGATAGTTTTAAGTTTTATTTACCTAACTTGTACCTTCTCTTTCAGTCCACCTACTCTTAGAGCTCAGTAGAAGGGTGAGTATAATCTTCTCTGAGCTATCATCGCACACATACTAGAATAAGCAGAAGTTACTTCTGTGAAGTCTAGCACTACTAACACATACACACACTTGACAAATAGCCAAGTGTTACACTTTACACTATCAGCATGCTGCAGGAGTAATTACTCCTTTAGTAAAGGATCCATTTGAGGTAAGCTTCTATAGACTTTGGGGGGTTGAATTTAGCGACCGCGGCCCCTTTGCCCCATTTTTGTTAGGATCGTTAGGTTGTTAGGATGTTTTATTTTAGTATATTTTGTGTAAGATGTCTTGTATTGTCATGTATTTGTTTCAGCTTTTTAGGTCTTTTCTCAAGTGAACAGGAAACATAGAGTATGTTTTCTTCAGAATCTTCATAGAATCTTCAAAAACAATCAAGAGTTTTGAGTGATTCATCATTTTCTACATCATCGAACGGGCTCTTTTAGATCTAAGTCATTTTAGTTTTAGATTTTTTTCTTTTTGTGAAACAGGAAACTGGTTTGGTTTTTATATCAAAAGAAGAAAAGAATGTCCGTGATTTGAGCAGTTAATGAAGAAATTTCCTGGAGAAAATAAATGTAAGTAAGTTATGTTACTATCTGTTGTTAACATTTATGTGTGTTTGTGACAATGATGCCATTACATAAGAGATTGGTAAAGAGCCGGTTAACTGACGCGAGGTTACTTATAATCAAACAAAATTTACCACTAATAATGTCTCTGGTGTAATGGTTGTGTTTATGTGTCATGCTTCTGTGTGTGTCTGTTTGAGGCATTTTTATTGATTTCAGTGAAGTTAATGTTCATTTTAATATTTTCGAAACAGTCTCAAAATTCTTCTTGGACAGTGCAACTATTATTTGATAAAACAAACCATTACATGAAGAGATAACAGCTGAGTTGGAGTTGGAGGAGCTTAGTAGATACTCAGATTGTGCAGTAGTTAGAGTGAGAACTGGATACAAACCCATGAAAGGATTAGAAGAGAAGGCTGCTAAATAGGTATGTCACAAACATATATAGTTACGTCTTTTCCTTTATGATATTGGTTTTTAAATGACCTCAGGTATTTACAGTTTATTTGAATAATTGTTTAAACATATTGGTGAATACAACTTCTTCCAAATCACTCGGCTTTTTCATTAAAAGTAACAATTTTATAGGACATGGCAAATTGAATTTTTCTGAAATTTCTATAATAAAAAAAAACACTTAGAATCCTAAGTCTGTCTCATATATAACCTCTTGCAAGAATTACTCTTCAATTTATAATATTATTTGGGACTATGCATTCATAATTGAAGAAGTTGAAAATTGTTTTTGTGAACAAGAAATATTAGACTCAGAGTTAGCAAAGTGTCATTTAGGTTATACTGTTAAGCTTTATTTGAAAGACACCCACAACACAGCTACATATTTACCCTTGTTACAGATGGCATTAGCTCACACTTAATGAAATAAATTCTGTGCCTATTTGGAAAATTCAATGGTGAGTTGTATCTAGATTAAAAAAAATAATGTTGGGAGAAAAATGAAATCTGTTAGCTGAGAAACTATCTTGTTACCAATAAATAAATAAATAAATAAGAATAGATAAAATATTCTAATGGAGAAAAATAACATAAGTGATAATACTATATAGAAATAATGCTAACATCTAGGGATACTAAAGTAAATTCATCATAGAAATTAATATAGATTGGGGCGATTGAATAGGTTAGTAGAGAGTAATATCAAGCATCTGCTGTAATCACTAATGTGTGGGATGAAGTGAAAACGAAATTAATTTAAAGGTAGCAAACAACAATGCAAAGGAAATTTAGAAAACTTGCAGTTGTGTTGTATATCTTGAGGTTTTTTAAATTACTACTTGGTATCACTTGGCAAAAAAAACACTACCGCAGTATTAAATGAGGCACTGATCTAGTCCATAACATATCTGTTGAAAAATATCCGTAAGTAGTGATTTTATCCAAGTAGAAAGTATAGAAGCCCCTGTAAATATTATTTACATTATCATTAAGCAGTGAAAGTCCACTTTGACATTAATGACTTCGTCACTGCATTACGTGTTTAAAGGCTATGCACTAAAGCTAAATAATTTAAATTATCAAAAGGATTTTAAAATTATGGTGAACTTTTAATACAACCAACCACATTTCTAGGATTAACTACAAAAATCGTTTATTTTGTCACACTTTTTTATAGTGACCAGTCTGACATTGAGGAATTATAAAATACACTCTTTAACTTTAAAGAATACTTAAAGAGAAGGATATTTTATATTATCAGTTCCCACAAAAACCCTTGGAATCTTATACACTCTCTGTCTGTTAAATACCTATATGCATACAAGCATGCCCTCCCAACATAGTCCTATACAACCCTGTATTATAAATGACATTATAAATAAATTATTATTTTCGTATTAAAACTCAAAACTAACTAGGTCTATTGAATCTAATCTGTGTATGTTTAGTTTAATTAAATAAACTGCCGTTTGCTTACAGCACCTAAGACATTGCATTTTGTGTGAATAGAACATTTCATTTAATGAGTATTACGTTGCCATTAAGAGGTTGAACAATTGTGAATTGTACTTTGTATACTTTCTTAATATAATGTTTTTATCTCTTCTGTGTATCTCGCCATACGAGTAATTATTTCCCCAGTAAAAAACACCAACTAAGCTGGGCTTGCCGGAGTCCTGGGCATTTGCCCCACTTGCTCCCCTCTCTGGGTGGGCCTGCAAACAAGTTTGTAATATCTTCTCAATTCTGTACAATAAAAACTAAACCGTATTGATTTTCATTCCTTTCATTCATTTCCAGGTTTTCGTTCATTTTCCAGAGTAGATATCTTGACAATACTAACTGTTTAGTACATTTATTCCTTCAATAGATCAAGTTATCCTAAGATTTTAAATCTAAAAATATTTCTCTAATAAAGAGTATTCATGTTTTTAATCCAAATCGATTTCTTTCTTTAACAGGTTCTGTGTGGACCAAAATTGAAAATGTTACCTCAATGAGAGCAATATATTTTCTTGTAGAATTTTTCACTGATATGACACAATGAATATGAGAAAAATACTTTTTACATATTTGTTGATTCCATCTTCACGTGAGCTACTAGTTTTCACTAAACAATTATAAATATTTATAAACTTACATATAGTAGCATTTACTTATATTTGTTGAGGACGGCCGTAAGTGCTACTATAGGCAAGTTTATAAATATTTATAACTTTTTACAGTGAAAAGGGATAAGAAATTAGGTAACACAGCTTGGGGCTTAAGGCTATTTTGTTGTTTTAATTAGAGACCTTAGCCTCAGGGTACTTTTATTTTGTAATAGTTGGACCACTTTAACTAAAATCTGAATTTAATAGACCATCCATAGATCTGTCGTCTTAACAATAAAACCAATTAGCAGCTCTTTGTTAGTGGTTTCCTTCTGCACATTTTCAAACTAATTGTTTGGATGTATAATTATATTATATATCAGTTTTGTTATTTGAAAATTTAATAAGTTATAAAACATTTATTCAAACATCATATTTTGAATAGGAGAATTCAAATAACATGATAAAAAAAAAACTAGCAGATAATAAATGTAATATAAACAAAATTAAAAATTGGATTTAAAAAAAAATTAATATTGTTTGTGACTTTTTAGGAACATAATGATGATATTATTTCAGTATGATATAGTAAAATATATCTGAATACAGAATACCTGAATACAGAATGAATACCTGTCCACAACAAAACTGCACAGCACCAAACTCAATTACCATTGGGAACAGTTTTTGTTAAAAATATGTTATAGGCTAAACAATACCATAGACTTACTGCATAGGCTTGGTTAATAGATACAGTATCTTACACATATTTATAGTGTAAGTGTATCAATGTACATATATTCCTGATATTTTGTTTTAAGAAGAAACACTTATAAAGTTTGTTTCAGTAGGATCTGGACACTCCATCAGAAAAGCTGCCTCATGTTTGGAAATGAACCTGGAACTTCTCTACAAAAGGTGGAGGGCCAGATAATGAGAGGTATGTTGTTACAAAGAAATCAAGAAATAATATTAATCCCTAAATGTAGAGGTTACACTTGCTATGTATGAAAATGTGCCTCATTATCTATTCAAACATACACATTGTTGAAATTTAATATAACCTTGAAACATCCATAATGATTTCCAGTTACATGAGTTCATTTTCATTTGAGCTACTAGTTCTTAACTAAAAACTCTTTTAAATATGTTATTCTTGCCTATAGTAGCATGTATGTTATGTAGCACGTTTATACTTTTTTTATTATTTTTCCCCATGGAGAGTAAGAAAGGATTGTAATAATAGGATTAGGGTAGGATATAAAAATCCCTGGAGTAAAACATCACCTCTGCCAGGTCATATAGCTTTGTAACCAATTCTCTATTATATTCTGACTTAAATTTTAACCAAATCAGAATTTATCGTACTAATTTACAACTGGTCTCACACCCACCTGAATTGCATTCACGTCCTCCAAATGAACTTCTCCAGTTTGAAAACCAAGGGACGTAGAGACAAACCTAGAAATACTATGCGCAAATACTACCAATAAAACCAACTAACTTAACACAACAGCAAATTTTTTAATATACAAACACACCAAAACCAAACACAATACATAGTTAACGATAAATCACATAATAAGAAATACAATGAAACACAATCAACTAATCCATAATAAATAAACACACTCAGCATCATCCCACATTATAGAATATCAAAACACTAAATACCTGAGCAGGCAGTCTTGTCCATGCCTTGTAGCTTTCAACAATGCAAGTACATCAAATGCATTCCATAGAGAAGTGTGAAACATTCCTGCTGAGAAATATCCAAAAGTAATGAATTTTTGGCAAGTTAAATTGAAAAAGTCTTAATTTTAAAATAAAAATAGCAAACGTAGTGTCCATATTTAAGAATGTCCGTTCATGGTAAAGATTTAATAAATGATTTTTTTCCATGAGACTGAGTTTTGAAAATTTGTTAATAAGTTAGAGACACTTGTAAAATGGAAGTGTTTATAAAGAAAGTTTTTACTGTATTAACTTATTTAAACTTAGCCTATAACACATTTTACGTGTCAGTTGTTTTAAGTGCTTGCATTGTTTCTAGAACCTGCATGCTGCAGCTTCCCTCCTCTGCTGACCCTCCGTGAGTATTACAGTTTGTAAACATAATTTATTATATTTATAATATAATAATAATTTATTGTCTTTACAGTCTACAAAAAATAACTTTTAATAAAAAAATTATGTAATATTAAAAATACTAATAAAATAAATGAAAATAAAATAAAATAATGTTTTTCTACTAGTAAGGAATACTGAAATTTTTTATAGCTAACCTAAAAGTGTGAGGTTTTTTAATTTGTAAAAACTGCTTGATATTTGAATATTGAGTTTTGGTTTTGTTCAAGTTGAATAAGTGACAAATCAATATATATGTAGAATGAAGGCATCTCAATTGCAATAATAGAATGGTAATTGGCGAAATTACTTTTTTGCCATGAAAAAATGCAATAATAGTACTTATCAAGGAAGTAAAGTGGATTAATATTTGAAGGTCAATGTCATTATATAAACTACAATTTGAAGTAATTTATAGTATAAATTAATATAATTTATAAAAAAACATCTTTCATTACAACAAATTAACAGATTTTTTGTGTTGTACATCTTGAAGTTTTTCTTATAGTTACACTTTTGGTAACAACTTGCCAAAAAACCGATACTGATATTTTCAGCAGACGTGTTTTGCACTGGGTCAGTGCATTGTTCAATGCTGTGAGTAACGAACAAGACTGTTGCTCAGTTGTGTTGTGTTGGTGTGGGTCTAGTCCATGACTCACAACATTGAATAATGCACTAAACTAGTGCAAAACGCATCTACTAGTAAGTAGTGGTTTTTTTGCCAAGTTGATACCACAAGTGTAAATTAACAGATATTCTAATTTGTTGATTTCATCTTCACATGAGCTACTAGTTTTCACTAAACACTTGTAAATATTTATAAACTTGCCTATAGTAGCACTTACTTATATTTGTTGAGAATGGCCGTTTCGGGAGATGTGTCTCATTGTCACCCTAATACCCTAACCTACGTAAACCTTGAGATCAGTTACGGTCTGACAATGGGACACATCTCCCGAAACGGTGTCCTCAAAAAATATAAGTAAGTGTTACTATAGCAAGTTTGTAAATATTTACAAATGTTTAGTGAGATATTCTAAATTAAAACAACATGTATAATATTACATAACCTCCATTTCGTTAAGAGTAACATTTTTTTAAAGTTTAAGTATGTAATGTAAATTCAACCTGTTTGTTTGTTACAGGGGGTGTGAAGTTGGGCGCCTCCCCGTGGTGCACCCTGGGTAACGCTAAACGTTCAACAACCTGTTTTCTGTCAGTACATATGAAGGTAACTATGCTACACATAGTATATGTCTTAAATGTAATATTTGGTAGTTATAGTCCATGCATAGAAGTGTAATAAACAGTGCTGTTATAAAGAAAAATATCTACCTAATCTTGCAAACTTATCCATTTAAAGTCTTGTTTATGTTCCAGGTCTAAAGTTGCAATTATCAATGGTAATAGAATATATACCAATGTAATATTTTCTTTACCTTCACTATCAACTGATTCCTTGTTAGGATTCCAGTTACAAGCTTTAACTATCTCCTAATCTTGCAAACTTATCCATTTAGAATGTTATTTATGTTCCAGGTCTAAAGTTGCAATTATAAATCATAATAGAATATATACCAATGTAATATTTTCTTTACCTTCACTATCAACTGATTCCTTGTTAGGATTCCAATTACAAGCTTTAACTATCTCCGAATCCTGCAAACTTATCCATTTAGAGTCTTATTTATGTTCCAAGTCTAAAGTTGCAATTATCAATGGTAATAGAATATATACCAATGTAATATTTTCTTTACCTTCACTATCAACTGATTCCTTGTTAGGATTCCAGTTACAAGCTATAACTATCTCTGAATCTTGCAAACTTATCCATTTAGAGTCTTATTTATGTTCCAGGTCTAAAGTTGCAATTATCAATGGTAATAGAATATATACCAATGTAATATTTTCTTTGCTTTCACTATCAACTGATTCCTTGTTAGGATTCCAGTTACAAGCTTTAACTATCTCCTAATCTTGCAAACTTATCCATTTAGAATGTTATTTATGTTCCAGGTCTAAAGTTGCAATTATAAATCATAATAGAATATATACCAATGTAATATTTTCTTTACCTTCACTATCAACTGATTCCTTGTTAGGATTCCAATTACAAGCTTTAACTATCTCCGAATCCTGCAAACTTATCCATTTAGAGTCTTATTTATGTTCCAAGTCTAAAGTTGCAATTATCAATGGTAATAGAATATATACCAATGTAATATTTTCTTTACCTTCACTATCAACTGATTCCTTGTTAGGATTCCAGTTACAAGCTATAACTATCTCTGAATCTTGCAAACTTATCCATTTAGAGTCTTATTTATGTTCCAGGTCTAAAGTTGCAATTATCAATGGTAATAGAATATATACCAATGTAATATTTTCTTTGCTTTCACTATCAACTGATTCCTTGTTAGGATTCCAGTTACAAGCTTCAACTATCTCTGAATCTTGCAAACTTATCCATTTAGAATGTTATGTTCCAGGTCTAAAGTTGCAATTATCAATGGTAATAGAATATATACCAATGTATTATTTTCTTTACCTTCACTATCAACTGATTCCTTGTTAGGATTCCAGTTACAAGCTTTAACTATCTCTGAATCTTGCAAACTTATCCATTTAGAGTCTTATTTATGTTCCAGATCTAAAGTTGCAATTATCAATGGTAATAGAATATATACCAATGTAATATTTTCTTTACCTTCACTATCAACTGATTCCTTGTTAGGATTCCAGTTACAAGCTTCAACTATCTCTGAATCTTGCAAACTTATCCATTTAGAATGTTATGTTCCAGGTCTAAAGTTGCAATTATCAATGGTAATAGAATATATACCAATGTATTATTTTCTTTACCTTCACTATCAACTGATTCCTTGTTAGGATTCCAGTTACAAGCTTTAACTATCTCTGAATCTTGCAAACTTATCCATTTAGAGTCTTATTTATGTTCCAGGTCTAAAGTTGCAATTATCAATGGTAATAGAATATATACCAATGTAATATTTTCTTTACCTTCACTATTAACTGATTCCTTGTTAGGATTCCAGTTACAAGCTTTAACTATCTCCTAATCTTGCAAACTTATCCATTTAGAATGTTATTTATGTTCCAGATCTAAAGTTGCAATTATCACTGGTAATAGAATATATACCAATGTAATATTTTCTTTACCTTCACTATTAACTGATTCCTTGTTAGGATTCCAGTTACAAGCTTTAACTATCTCTGAATCTTGCAAACTTATCCATTTAGAATGTTATTTATGTTCCAGATCTAAAGTTGCAATTATCACTGGTAATAGAATATATGCCAATGTAATATTTTCTTTACCTTCACTATCAACTGATTCCTTGTTAGGATTCCAGTTACAAGCTTTAACTATCTCTGAATCTTGCAAACTTATCCATTTAGAATGTTATTTATGTTCCAGATCTAAAGTTGCAATTATCACTGGTAATAGAATATATACCAATGTAATATTTTCTTTACCTTCACTATCAACTGATTCCTTGTTAGGATTCCAGTTACAAGCTTTAACTATCTCCTAATCTTGCAAACTTATCCATTTAGAATGTTATTTATGTTCCAGATCTAAAGTTGCAATTATCACTGGTAATAGAATATATACCAATGTAATATTTTCTTTACCTTCACTATCAACTGATTCCTTGTTAGGATTCCAGTTACAAGCTTTAACTATCTCTGAATCTTGCAAACTTATCCATTTAGAATGTTATTTATGTTCCAGATCTAAAGTTGCAATTATCACTGGTAATAGAATATATACCAATGTAATATTTTCTTTACCTTCACTATCAACTGATTCCTTGTTAGGATTCCAGTTAAAAGGTTTAACTATCTCTGAATCTTGCAAACTTATCCATTTAGAATGTTATTTATGTTCCAGATCTAAAGTTGCAATTATCACTGGTAATAGAATATATACCAATGTAATATTTTCTTTACCTTCACTATCAACTGATTCCTTGTTAGGATTCCAGTTACAAGCTTTAACTATCTCCTAATCTTGCAAACTTATCCATTTAGAATGTTATTTATGTTCCAGATCTAAAGTTGCAATTATCACTGGTAATAGAATATATACCAATGTAATATTTTCTTTACCTTCACTATCAACTGATTCCTTGTTAGGATTCCAGTTACAAGCTTTAACTATCTCCTAATCTTGCAAACTTATCCATTTAGAATGTTATTTATGTTCCAGATCTAAAGTTGCAATTATCACTGGTAATAGAATATATACCAATGTAATATTTTCTTTACCTTCACTATCAACTGATTCCTTGTTAGGATTCCAGTTACAAGCTTTAACTATCTCCTAATCTTGCAAACTTATCCATTTAGAATGTTATTTATGTTCCAGATCTAAAGTTGCAATTATCACTGGTAATAGAATATATACCAATGTAATATTTTCTTTACCTTCACTATCAACTGATTCCTTGTTAGGATTCCAGTTAAAAGGTTTAACTATCTCTGAATCTTGCAAACTTATCCATTTAGAATGTTATTTATGTTCCAGATCTAAAGTTGCAATTATCACTGGTAATAGAATATATACCAATGTAATATTTTCTTTACCTTCACTATCAACTGATTCCTTGTTAGGATTCCAGTTACAAGCTTTAACTATCTCCTAATCTTGCAAACTTATCCATTTAGAATGTTATTTATGTTCCAGATCTAAAGTTGCAATTATCACTGGTAATAGAATATATACCAATGTAATATTTTCTTTACCTTCACTATCAACTGATTCCTTGTTAGGATTCCAGTTAAAAGGTTTAACTATCTCTGAATCTTGCATACTTATCCATTTAGAGTCTTATTTATGTTCCAGGTCTAAAGTTGCAATTATCAATGGTAATAGAATATATACCAATGTAATATTTTCTTTACCTTCACTATCAACTGATTCCTTGTTAGGATTCCAGTTAAAAGGTTTAACTATCTCTGAATCTTGCATACTTATCCATTTAGAGTCTTATTTATGTTCCAGGTCTAAAGTTGCAATTATCAATGGTAATAGAATATATACCAATGTAATATTTTCTTTACCTTCACTATCAACTGATTCCTTGTTAGGATTCCAGTTAAAAGGTTTAACTATCTCTGAATCTTGCATACTTATCCATTTAGAGTCTTATTTATGTTCCAGGTCTAAAGTTGCAATTATCAATGGTAATAGAATATATACCAATGTAATATTTTCTTTACCTTCACTATCAACTGATTCCTTGTTAGGATTCCAATTACAAGCTTTAACTATCTCTGAGTACTCAGTTCTCCACGAGTATGTAATTATATTGTATATATTAATAAAGCAAATTATTAGATATTTTGTATAATTGCATTTTAATATAATCACAAATGAGTCAAACTTGATAAAAAACATATTAATTTTCTGAAAAGAGTTTAGTAATCTTGGCCAAGTATGGAGAAGCTGTGAGAGAAAAATCAGACAAACGAGATTATACAATTTGTTTTTCTTCACCATAAAATATTTTTAAATCAACTGTGGATTGTGTACCTTATCACTTTCTTTTTTACAAAAAAAGTCTGACAAAGAAAAAGGATTCTCAAAAATCAACAACACTAAAGCATATAATTTTATTTTATGGTTTCAAATCAATTGATACATCACCCGCAAAGTGGCTACATCGTTCTTGAGTGCATTGAAAGTATTAGCAATGTCAAAGGAGATATATTGCCATTGGAATAAAAGCACATCAACAAAACGTTTGTGACTAATAAAAAATTGAATTCTAATATAACGTTTATGGATATTTTTCTAATCTCAGTTTAACTGGCAATAAATTTAATGGCTAAACAATGAATTCTGTTAAGGCAGTTTCAGCTTGTATGATTCTTCCTGTGAGCATGAGTTTACTCTAAATTGAATTTTGGTCATTTTTCAAATCATGAATTGTTTTCTTTAAAGTTGCTGAAAGTTACAAATAATTTCACCTTAATTGTAATTATGTTTTCGGAAGAACTAAAAACATATTGCTCAATGCGTTCTGGCTTGTAAAACTCTTTTGTGACAATATTCTATTCTTGAATTTTGTAGTCCATTACGTTCGGTGAATCTTAATTAATCACTTAAACAATAGTTTATGACTATCCGAACTTTAAATTTTGTAAATTTGTTAAAACTTACATAGACAGAACGTTTTCGATCGCTATGTGGTAATCTTCATAAGTGTCTTATGCTTGGAGATGTTGGGTCAAGCAGTGATGGTTTTTAAGGCAGGTTTTTGATAGTATCAAAGAGTATGTGTGATTTGTATAGTGTTTGTTCGTTTAATATGTTTGTAATTTGTGTTTTTATGTGTCTGTAAATTTCATATTGTTCTAGTGTGTTGAGGTGTGGTCTTTTTTGGTTGATGTGTAGGATTTCTAGGTTATGATAAATGTCTGTGTACAGAAACAGGACACAAATACACAGACATTTACCATAGCCTAGAAATCCTACACATAAACAAAAAAGGACCACATCTCAACACACTAGAACAATATGAAATTTACAGACACACAAAAACACAAAGTACAAACATATTAAATGAACAAACACAATACAAATCACACATACTCTTTGATAGTATCGAAAACCTGCCTTTAAAACCATCACCGATTGACCCGACATCTCCAAGCAGAAGACACTGATGATGATCGCCACATAAACGTTCTGTCTCAGTAAGTTTTAACAAATTTACAAAATTTAAAGTTCGAGTAGTCATAAACTATTGTTCAAGTGATTAAATAATCTATTACATTAAAACTTGCAAAAGTCTATAATGGTGATCAATAAATCTAAAGAGCCTCTGACGAAATACTTAATGACTTACTTCTCAAATAAATACATTTGAGTTTTAAAAATTTCTGACTATTTATCAATATATATATATATATATATATTTGTTTCAACTATATCTTTATTTCTGAACAAAAAAGCTACAGTAACAATTGAACTATTTATAAATAATACACACAACATCTTAACCACAAATATTTTTATTCTAGACTTATGTACATTTGGTTACAAAGTAACCATCCTCAGAGACATGACAATGCATACTCATGTCTCTGGGGATGGTTATTTTGTAATCGAAATATACATAAGTGTAGGATAAAAATATTTGTGGGGGAAGAGGTTGTGTGTATTATATATTATTATTAAACCACATTAAATTATTCAAAATAATTAGTGAATGAACTATTATTGAAATTTTTAGACTTTTATATTTAAAGAAAGTATGATATAACCTATTTTATTCAGGCAACTCATTTATCACAATTAATTTTTTTATTTTCAAGCAATATTACATTTTAGTTATAACTTATTAAACCTCACCCAAACTTAAAGCATTTAATTCTAGTCATGAAAATATAATGTATATATAGTTTATAATATATATTAAACAAACTATGGTGTAATAAAGTTTTGAATAAACTCTTTTAACCATTAGTGTTGTGAATTGTTCTCACAAGTTAAGGTCTAATTTTACTCTAAGCTATGAAAATATTTAAAGAATTCTAATACTAACCTGAGTAAAGTTAATCAAGGTTTTGGTTTTTTCAAAAACAGTTCAATGTTCATGGCTCAAATAATAACACAATTCTTAAAGAAGAGAACCTGTTTGAATGGAGAGAAATAAAAGATTAATGAAAAGGATATAGAAAAAGGTAAAGAAGAGAAAGCTAATTGGATATTTGGAGATAGAAGAGAAGGGCCAGGTATTTAGAGGTATACATAATATGTTTTATCTTTTAAGCATTTATGGCCTAAGAAGGTTATAGTTTCTATAACACAACTAGACGAGGAAATAATTAACTAAGTTGTCAAAACAATCATTATTTGAAGTGATCAGGTTTGTTTGTGATCACAATCCTGGTCTTTAATTAAGAATATTCTCACAAAACTTGGAAACTTTTGATTTATTAGTTAGGTTTTGTGTTTTCTTCTATGACTGAACCAAAGCACTATATCACTTCTGGTTTCAGTCATTTCATTTTAGACCCTTTGGAGTCTCCCTCTGTGATGACTGAATCTGGTTTCATTTAAATTTTTTAAATTAATGCCTTATCATCAGTTATTGCAGCCATAAGGAAGTTAGTTTCATTGTTGCTGCACTCCATCATAACACTTGTAATGCTTAAATGGATCTAATTTTGAAAGCATTTTCACACACAATTTGTAGCTTCAGGAAACTATATGTCTCTTTAATATGTACAGAATCCATCGCTAATCTCATTTTTATTTGCAATTTTCCATAAGGTAAACTTATGGCTTCCCCATACATTTTGTTATATTTTAATTTCAGCTGTTGAATGCCCACCATTATATAGATTACTATGAAGTATAACTTCTGAGAATGTTTATTCCTGAAAGGCTACTGACTTTACAAGGATGCCACCTTTCCAGAAGACATTGAAAATATACAGTTATTTTTAGAAGAATAGTTTTTTAATATATTCTGTAATAATGTACAAAAACATAATGCAAATATCACATTAATACTGATTGTATTCAATACATGCCGTTTGTATTGTATCTCACAGATTATCACAAGATACAGTTTTACTTCAATCAAACAAATTTTATTCCTTAAATTGAAAAAACACTTCCAAAACAAAACTAAAAACAATATTTTACAAATTGATTATGTTCAAATTTGTTACACATCAAGTATTGAATTAGCATTTGTAAGAGTGGGTAGAGAAATATTGTTAGGCCAGTTTCCTTGTGTCAATAATATATTTATAGAATCTCACTTATGAATTGTCTGTGAGTGTCTTACGTTTTCTTAAACCTTGTTCAATATGCAACTTTGGGAAGTTATTGAATACACTCCTGAGAAGGTTAATAACATTGTATTAAGCTGTCACATAAATGATTATGTGGAGCAGCTGACTCCTGGAAGCAAATAAAAATATTATAAAGTTATAAATTGATGAAACAAACAAAAAATTAGGTAGGGTGATGGTATATAATCTGTTTACCAGACTGAAATGGTGTAAAAAGCCACATGTATCTAGCAGTGATGGGAAGGGATTTGTAAACCTGTGATTTAGTCACTGCTATTTGTAAATCACAATTCGACCTGTTTCATAGCGAGATGAAGTAGTAGGTTCTTGCCTAACTAAACTGTGACGGAGTGGCAAATCACTCCTACACGTGAAGCGGGACCCAAACTATTTACAATTGTCACACTAGATAGGCAAACTAAGTATCTAGAGGCTCAGTACGTAAACTGAGCCATCTGCTGCTACTTAATCAGTATTTTATTTTTACTGTTGGTGTTTACTAAGTGTATATTTGCAACAAGCATCTAGTGACTCCCCATCTCTACTATAGCACTCCCTAGGACTGGGACCTCTATAACAATTGAAGAATATGATCGCTTCTATGAAAATGACATTGGTCGTCATGTTGGTCATGCCCTAAGCTGCCACCATAAAAAAGCAGAAATTGCTTACCAATCCTTCCTAATTTAATCCCCATCAAATTATAGTTTTTCAATGTTCTGATGCTAGACATTTAAAAAAAAATAACTGCCACTGTTTAGATCAATATACTCCTAGGTTGGTGTACTCGTTACTTGAAACTTGTTCTTTATATGCACTGTGCTCCAATTCCTCCTAGTATTGCTACAGCTAAACATGTTTTGAGGTTATTCTAGTAAAGCTGTATACATGAACTTCACAGATCAGGCGCGTATCCAGCGACTTGTTTTGGGGGGGGGGCGATCAATGCATTATATATATATAAAATGTGTGTGTGTGTGTGTGTGCGCGCGTGCGTGTATCTAAAAACATAGAACAGAAAAAGTTCTTTCTACGCTTGCGTTAGAAATCGGTAACGTGATAAAGATTCGTAGCAAATTAGACTTTTTAATAAATAATTATTCCAGTTTCGATAACACTTATGGCTAGAGAATATTATTAATTTCATAATAAGCTATTATTATAAAAATGATTTAATAATTAATATAAGTAGTTATTCTTCCAACACGAACAATTCCGGAGTTAACTGCGAATATTACGCTTGCAAAATTACGTATTGAAAATCATGTTTTTTTTGGGTTTTTTTTCACCCGGGTCTGAGCCCCCAAAACCCGCCCAGCCCTCGTGGCAGCCAACCTCTAGCGAGCTACCTCCGTCTCACATGCGCATGCGGTTAGTATCCCTACAGCGAGTGAAGGAAACGGGATTGATTGCCCATGTACCAAGCTCATAAGCTCTTTCCATGGTGAATCAGGAGATAGTGAAATGAAACAGTACGGTAAGTGTCGCACTAAGAGCGAGATGAAAAAACCTGGCAAGAAAGAAACCCTGCCAGGAAAAATCCCGCGACAGATCATGCAGGAACCCTGGGGGCTTGGATCACCTTATGCTAAGGAATAAGGAGAGGTATTACCTTGCAAATACCTTGTTAGTTTTTTTTTTTTTTTTAGACTAAGCTTCACTAGCGCTATCTGTTGTTAAAACGTTTAGACGTTTACGAGGGTATGCCGAGGGAACGCGTCACATTTTCAAATTAAAATTTTATTGTTTATTTACAATAAAAGACGAATTATCTTAAGTAAAAGTCTAATGTAATAGAAAGTCCTAATTTAATAATATATTGTCGATTTTTAACCTAAAGTTCTTGATGGTTGGGGGGGCGATCGCCCCATCCCCCCCCCCTTGGATACACGCCTGCAGATATACATGAAGGTTGTAGAGAGCACGTCAGCTGTCATTACCACAAAACTTAAACAGATGTTGCAATCGTGTTCCTTGAAAACTTCCGTTGCAAAATGGTCACCAGAAGAAGATTGAAGAAAACAAACAAATATTGTCATCAACTATTTCTTGTATCATATTTTGTGGAATTCATGATTTGCCAATTAGAGAAAAACAGAAGATGAGGGGTTTTCTTTTACTTTTTAAATTTGAGAATTGTTTGTGATGATGAGAAGTTTAAAAAGTCACCTCGATAGATGTTGAAAAAATGCATTCTACACCTCACCATTTCGAAATGAGCTTTTAAGATTATGTGGGGACGTTGTCAAAGAAAGAATTATCGAATGTTGTGAACAAACGACAGCTTACAATGTAATAGCAAATGTTGATGAAAAGCTTTCCATCGAATTATGATTTCATAATGAGAGTCAAGAAATAATTAGAGGAATTTGTTGGCTATATTAGTCTTCAAGTAATGAACCTTTTTTCCATCTTTTGCCTCGCTATAAAGATGAGTAATATTGAGTTCCAGTTGTAAATTTGTATTGGGGTCACTGATGATGATGAAATAAGTAATTGAAACTGGTATGACAATAAAGTATATTGTTTTATGAGTTCCTGTGCAGTTATCTACTTATTTATTTCCTATAGAGATGTATAATAAAAGAAACCTATCTACAAAAACAAGTAATAAAAAAATATTAAATTTAATTCCTACTTAGGTCAGTAAAAAAAAGTTTAATTTTTTTATTTTTTAAATAATTACAATTAATATCTAAATTAACATTGCCTATGCCTTAAAACAGCTGTTCTACCACATAACCTGCAACATAAAATAAGCTGTTTTATGAAATTGTGTTATTTTAAGCCAAATGGGACAAAATAACTATACTGTATACCTTGTGCTTTATGTGAAAAGTTTTTCTCCCATATAAAACTAAAATTAGTACATTAATTGTAGTTAATGAATTAATATTTGAAAAAACTGTATTACCATCAAGTGTCATCCTCTACAAATTTAAAAAAATATATTTGAAATATATATATATATATATATATATATATATATATATATATATATATATATATATATATATATATATATATATATATATACTACAATATTTATTTTTGTGTATTAATAAAGAAATAAGACAAATACAAAAATAATTTATTGAATGTAGGCCTACAATTCAAAGCTTTTCCTTGGCAAACAGTGCTAACATCATCAGGAATACTCATTCCTGTATTCCTGATGACATAGGTACTGTTTGCCAACGAAAAGCTTTGAATTGTACATTCAGTAAATTATTCTTGTATTTGTATTTGAATTATTTCTTTATATATATATATATATATATATATATATATATATATATATATATATATATATATATATATATATAAGAGAGTGTAAAGTAACAAAAGGAATTGAATAATTTATCTGTCACCCAGAAATGAGACAAGAGCATCTGTTTCATATTACTTTCTTATCTTTGGAGCCTCTTTTTCATCCGATAGTATTTTACTTCACTGCTGCAGAAAATAGTTGGTAAAGAACGGCTGGACCAGGTTAATCTAAATTCTTGAATTTTCTAGTCCATTACGTTCAGTGAATATTAACGAAATTTAAAGTTCGGTTAATCTAAAGCTAATCGTTCTATTACAATTAAGAATAAGAGATTACTTTGAACAGTTGCATAACGTTATTAAGAACTGTTTATTGTGTTCTCCAAATAAGCATTCTAATCAGTGAGAAATGGTAAAAGTTCTTCATTGACTAGTTCATTTTAATGCGTGATATTTGAATACTGGACCACCTTAAAGTTTATGGTACTTCATGCGTCAGAGGCGGGTTATGTGCGCAAGTTGGCTGGAATCAGATTTGGCCTAAGGAACCTCGTAAATAAATGTGCAACACTTAATCGCATTCGGCTCTGCGAAGGTTTCCATTATCGTGAACTGTGAGCATTTCGGATAACGTAAATAGTTACTTTTGTAAACATCTACTCGGTAAATACGATCGTGATATACAAGTATCCCTCAACAGTTTTACACTTTTTAACGGCTTGGAGGAGAAACATCAGGGATATGTTTCTACCTACAATGCTTTAAAAGTAATTTCAAACAATTTGCAGCACATTTCATAGCCTCGTATTTCCAATATAATTAAGTTCATTTCGTATTAAAATAAATTTTTACACTCCAAAAACATATTTCTCATACATATTTTGGAACGTATTTTCTCGCCAAAATATTGTTATTCCTACACTGTTATTTTTCAGTTCTTTTATAGACAACATTTACTTTCCTTACTCCGAAACATATCTATTTCTCATACAATTTACAGCTCATTCTTTGGCAAAATATATTTTTGCCTACAATGAGTGAGAACGTATTTCTCATAATATTTACAGCTCATTCCTTGGCAAAATATATTTTCCCTACAATAAGTAAGATCGTATTTCTCATACGATTTACAGCTCATTCCACAACAAGAAATATATTTTTGAATAAAATGGGTGAGAACGTATTTCTCATACAATTTACAGCTCATTCCTTAACAAAACATATTTTTCTATACAATGTGTGAAAAAATATTTCACATACAATTTACAGCTCATTCTTTGGCAAAATATATTTTTGCCTACAATGAGTGAGAAGGTATTTCTCATAATATTTACAGCTCATTCCTTGGCAAAATATATTTTCCCTACAATAAGTAAGATCGTATTTCTCATACGATTTACAGCTCATTCCACAACAAAAAATATATTTTTGAATAAAATGGGTGAGAACGTATTTCTCATACAATTTACAGCTCATTCCTTAACAAAACATATTTTTCTATACAATGTGGGAAAAAATATTTCACATACAATTTACAGCTCATTCTTTGGCAAAATATAATGTTGTCTACAATGAGTAGGAACCCATTGCTCATACAATTTTCACCTCATTCTGTGCCACAATATAATTTAGTCTACACTAAGTAGAAATGTAGGTATATCTCATACAATTAACAGCTCAATCCTTGGTAAAATATATTTTTGTGTACAGTGAGAAAGAACGTATTTCTCACACAATTTACAGCTCATTCCTTGGCAAAAAAATATTGTTTTTAGAATAAGTGAGAACGTATTTCTCATATTATTTACAGGTTCTTCCTTGGCAAAAAGATATTTTTGGCTACATGAGTATGCACGTATTTCTCATACAATTTACAGCTCATGCCTTGGCATAATATATTTATGTGTATAATGAGTAAGTAGTATCTCTCATACATTTTACAGCACATTCTTGACAAAATATATTATGACAAATATCAATATGAACGTATTTCTCTTACAATTTACAGCTTATACCTTTGCAAAATATAATTTTGTCTACAATGAGTAGGAAAGCATTCTTCATACTTTCAGCTCATTCTTCGCCACAATGCAATTTGGTCTACACTAAATAGAAACGTAGGTATATCTCATACAATTAACAGCTCAATCCTTGGTAAAATATATTTTTGTGTACAGTGAGAAAGAACGTATTTCTCATACAATTTAGGGGCTACAGCTCATTCCTTGGCAAATTATATTTTTATATACAATTAGTAAGAACATATTTCTCATACAATTTACAGCTCATTCCTTGGCAAAATATAGTTTTGTCTACGATGAATGCGAACGTATTTCTCATACAATTTAGGGGCTACAGCTCATTCCTTGGCAAATTATATTTTTATATACAATTAGTAAGAACATATTTCTCATACAATTTACAGCTCATTCCTTGGCAAAATATAGTTTTGTCTACGATGAATGCGAACGTATTTCTCATACAATTTAGGGGCTACAGCTCATTCCTTAGCAAATTATATTATTATATACAATTAGTAAGAACACATTTCTCATACAATTTACAGCTCATTTTTGGCAAAATATAGTTTTGTCTACGATGAATGCGAACGTATTTCTCATACAATTTACAGCTCATTCCTTGGCAAAATATAGTTTTGTCTACGATGAATGCGAACGTATTTCTCATACAATTTATAGCTCATTCCTTGGCAAAATATATTATGTCAAAGATCAATATGAATGTATTTCTCATACAATTTACAGTTCATTCCTTGGCAAAATATATTTTCACTACAATAAGTAAGATCGTATTTCTCTTACAATTTACAGCTCATTCTATAACAAAATATATGTTTTGTGTAAAATGGTTGAGAACTTATTTCTCATACAATTTACAGCTCATTCAGTAAAAAAATATATTTTTGGTACAATGAGTAGAACGAATTTTTCACACAATTTACAGCTCATTCCTTCGTAAAATATATATTTGTCTACAATGAGTAAGAACGTATTTCTCATACCATTTACAGCTCATTACTTGGCAAAATATATTTTTGACAACAATAAGTGAGAACGTATTTCTCATACAATTTATAGCTCATTCCTTGGCAAAATATGTTTTACCTACAATAAATAAGATCGTATTTCTCATACGATATACAGCTCATTCCATAACAAAATACATTTTTGAATAAAATGATTGAGGACGTATTTCTCATACAACTTACTGCTTTTTTCCTTGGCAAAAAGCTACTTTTGGCTACATGAGTATGCACGTATTTCTCATACAATTTACAGCTCATGCCTTGGCATAATATATTTATGTGTACAATGAGTAAGTAGTATTTCTCATACAATTTACAGCTCATTCATTAACCAAATATATTTTCACTACAATAAGTAAGATCGTATTTCTCATATAATTTACAGCTCATTCCTTGTCAAAGTACATTATGTCTAAGATCAGTATGAACATATTTCTCATACAATTTACTGTTCATTCCTTAACAAAACATATTTTTATGTACAATGAGTGAAGAAGTATTTCTCATACAATTTACAGCTCATTCTTTGACAAAATATATTTTTGCCTACAGTGAACGAGAACGTATTTCTCATACAATTTACAGCTCATTCCTTGTCAAAATACATTATGTCTAAGATCAGTATGAACATATTTCTCATACAATTTACAGCTCATTCCTTGTCAAAATACATTATGTCTAAGATCAGTATGAACATATTTCTCATACAATTTACAGCTCATTCCTTGTCAAAATACATTATGTCTAAGATCAGTATGAACATATTTCTCATACAATTTACAGCTCATTCCTTGGCAAAATATATTATGTCTAAGATCAGTATGAACATATTTCTCATACAATTTACAGCTCATTCCTTGGCAAAATATATTATGTCTAAGATCAGTATGAACATATTTCTCATACAATTTACAGCTCATTCCTTGTCAAAATACATTATGTCTAAGATCAGTATGAACATATTTCTCATACAATTTACAGCTCATTCCTTGTCAAAATACATTATGTCTAAGATCAGTATGAACATATTTCTCATACAATTCACAGCTCATTCCTTGTCAAAATACATTATGTCTAAGATCAGTATGAACATATTTCTCATACAATTTACAGCTCATTCCTTGTCAAAATACATTATGTCTAAGATCAGTATGAACATATTTCTCATACAATTTACTGATCATTCCTTAACAAAACATATTTTTCTGTACAATAAGTGAAGAAGTATTTCTCATACAATTTACAGCTCATTCTTTGGTAAAATATATTTTTGCCTACAATGAACGAGAGTATTTCTCATACAATTTACAGCTCATTCCTTGTCAAAATACATTATGTCTAAAATCAGTATGAACATATTTCTCATACAATTTACAGCTCATTCCTTGTCAAAATACATTATGTCTAAGATCAGTATGAACATATTTCTCATACAATTTACAGCTCATTCCTTGGCAAAATACATTATGTCTAAGATCAGTATGAACATATTTCTCATACAATTTACAGCTCATTCCTTGTCAAAATACATTATGTCTAAGATCAGTATGAACATATTTCTCATACAATTTACAGCTCATTCCTTGTCAAAATACTTTATGTCTAAGATCAGTATGAACATATTTTTCATACAATTTACAGCTCATTCCTTGTCAAAATACATTATGTCTAAGATCAGTATGAACATATTTCTCATACAATTTACAGCTCATTCCTTGGCAAAATACATTATGTCTAAGATCAGTATGAACATATTTCTCATACAATTTACAGCTCATTCCTTGTCAAAATACATTATGTCTAAGATCAGTATGAACATATTTCTCATACAATTTACAGCTCATTCCTTGTCAAAATACATTATGTCTAAGATCAGTATGAACATATTTCTCATACAAATTACAGCTCATTCCTTGTCAAAATACATTATGTCTAAGATCAGTATGAACATATTTCTCATACAATTTACAGCTCATTCCTTGTCAAAATACATTATGTCTAAGATCAGTATGAACATATTGCTCATACAATTTACAGCTCATTCCTTGTCAAAATACATTATGTCTAAGATCAGTATGAACATATTTCTCATACAATTTACAGCTCATTCCTTGGCAAAATACATTATGTCTAAGATCAGTATGAACATATTTCTCATACAATTTACAGCTCATTCCTTGTCAAAATACATTATGTCTAAGATCAGTATGAACATATTTCTCATACAATTTACAGCTCATTCCTTGTCAAAATACATTATGTCTAAGATCAGTATGAACATATTTTTCATACAATTTACAGCTCATTCCTTGTCAAAATACATTATGTCTAAGATCAGTATGAACATATTTCTCATACAATTTACAGCTCATTCCTTGGCAAAATACATTATGTCTAAGATCAGTATGAACATATTTCTCATACAATTTACAGCTCATTCCTTGTCAAAATACATTATGTCTAAGATCAGTATGAACATATTTCTCATACAATTTACAGCTCATTCCTTGTCAAAATACATTATGTCTAAGATCAGTATGAACATATTTCTCATACAAATTACAGCTCATTCCTTGTCAAAATACATTATGTCTAAGATCAGTATGAACATATTTCTCATACAATTTACAGCTCATTCCTTGTCAAAATACATTATGTCTAAGATCAGTATGAACATATTTCTCATACAATTTACTGCTCATTCCTTGTAAAAATACATTATGTCTAAGATCAGTATGAACATATTTCTCATACAATTTACAGCTCATTCCTTGTCAAAATACATTATGTCTAAGATCAGTATGAACATATTTCTCATACAATTTACAGCTCATTCCTTGGCAAAATATATTATGTCTAAGATCAGTATGAACATATTTCTCATACAATTTACAGCTCATTCTTTGGTAAAATATATTTTTGCCTACAATGAACGAGAGTATTTCTCATACAATTTACAGCTCATTCCTTGTCAAAATACATTATGTCTAAAATCAGTATGAACATATTTCTCATACAATTTACAGCTCATTCCTTGTCAAAATACATTATGTCTAAGATCAGTATGAACATATTTCTCATACAATTTACAGCTCATTCCTTGGCAAAATACATTATGTCTAAGATCAGTATGAACATATTTCTCATACAATTTACAGCTCATTCCTTGTCAAAATACATTATGTCTAAGATCAGTATGAACATATTTCTCATACAATTTACAGCTCATTCCTTGTCAAAATACATTATGTCTAAGATCAGTATGAACATATTTTTCATACAATTTACAGCTCATTCCTTGTCAAAATACATTATGTCTAAGATCAGTATGAACATATTTCTCATACAATTTACAGCTCATTTCTTGGCAAAATACATTATGTCTAAGATCAGTATGAACATATTTCTCATACAATTTACAGCTCATTCCTTGTCAAAATACATTATGTCTAAGATCAGTATGAACATATTTCTCATACAATTTACAGCTCATTCCTTGTCAAAATACATTATGTCTAAGATCAGTATGAACATATTTCTCATACAAATTACAGCTCATTCCTTGTCAAAATACATTATGTCTAAGATCAGTATGAACATATTTCTCATACAATTTACAGCTCATTCCTTGTCAAAATACATTATGTCTAAGATCAGTATGAACATATTTCTCATACAATTTACTGCTCATTCCTTGTAAAAAATTATTGTTTTTACAATAAGTGAGAATGTATTTCTCATCAAATTTACAGGATTTTCCTTGGCAAAAAGATACGTTTGGCTACATGAGTATGCACGTATTTCTCATACAATTTACAGCTCATTCCTTGTCAAAATACATTATGTCTAAGATCAGTATGAACATATTTCTCATACAATTTACAGCTCATTCCTTGTCAAAATACATTATGTCTAAGATCAGTATGAACATATTTCTCATACAATTTACAGCTCATTCCTTGTCAAAATACACTATGTCTAAGATCAGTATGAACTTATTTCTCATACAATTTACAGCTCATTCCTTGTCAAAATACATTATGTCTAAGAGCAGTATGAACATATTTCTCATACAATTTACTGCTCATTCCTTGTCAAAATACATTATGTCTAAGAGCAGTATGAACATATTTCTCATACAATTTACAGCTCATTCCTTGTCAAAATACATTATGTCTAAGATCAGTATGAACATATTTCTCATACAATTTACAGCTCATTCCTTGTCAAAATACATTATGTCTAAGATCAGTATGAACATATTTCTCATACAATTCACAGCTCATTCCTTGTCAAAATACATTATGTCTAAGATCAGTATGAACATATTTCTCATACAATTTACAGCTCATTCCTTGTCAAAATACATTATGTCTAAGATCAGTATGAACATATTTCTCATACAATTTACTGATCATTCCTTAACAAAACATATTTTTCTGTACAATAAGTGAAGAAGTATTTCTCATACAATTTACAGCTCATTCTTTGGTAAAATATATTTTTGCCTACAATGAACGAGAGTATTTCTCATACAATTTACAGCTCATTCCTTGTCAAAATACATTATGTCTAAAATCAGTATGAACATATTTCTCATACAATTTACAGCTCATTCCTTGTCAAAATACATTATGTCTAAGATCAGTATGAACATATTTCTCATACAATTTACAGCTCATTCCTTGGCAAAATACATTATGTCTAAGATCAGTATGAACATATTTCTCATACAATTTACAGCTCATTCCTTGTCAAAATACATTATGTCTAAGATCAGTATGAACATATTTCTCATACAATTTACAGCTCATTCCTTGTCAAAATACTTTATGTCTAAGATCAGTATGAACATATTTTTCATACAATTTACAGCTCATTCCTTGTCAAAATACATTATGTCTAAGATCAGTATGAACATATTTCTCATACAATTTACAGCTCATTCCTTGGCAAAATACATTATGTCTAAGATCAGTATGAACATATTTCTCATACAATTTACAGCTCATTCCTTGTCAAAATACATTATGTCTAAGATCAGTATGAACATATTTCTCATACAATTTACAGCTCATTCCTTGTCAAAATACATTATGTCTAAGATCAGTATGAACATATTTCTCATACAAATTACAGCTCATTCCTTGTCAAAATACATTATGTCTAAGATCAGTATGAACATATTTCTCATACAATTTACAGCTCATTCCTTGTCAAAATACATTATGTCTAAGATCAGTATGAACATATTGCTCATACAATTTACAGCTCATTCCTTGTCAAAATACATTATGTCTAAGATCAGTATGAACATATTTCTCATACAATTTACAGCTCATTCCTTGGCAAAATACATTATGTCTAAGATCAGTATGAACATATTTCTCATACAATTTACAGCTCATTCCTTGTCAAAATACATTATGTCTAAGATCAGTATGAACATATTTCTCATACAATTTACAGCTCATTCCTTGTCAAAATACATTATGTCTAAGATCAGTATGAACATATTTTTCATACAATTTACAGCTCATTCCTTGTCAAAATACATTATGTCTAAGATCAGTATGAACATATTTCTCATACAATTTACAGCTCATTCCTTGGCAAAATACATTATGTCTAAGATCAGTATGAACATATTTCTCATACAATTTACAGCTCATTCCTTGTCAAAATACATTATGTCTAAGATCAGTATGAACATATTTCTCATACAATTTACAGCTCATTCCTTGTCAAAATACATTATGTCTAAGATCAGTATGAACATATTTCTCATACAAATTACAGCTCATTCCTTGTCAAAATACATTATGTCTAAGATCAGTATGAACATATTTCTCATACAATTTACAGCTCATTCCTTGTCAAAATACATTATGTCTAAGATCAGTATGAACATATTTCTCATACAATTTACTGCTCATTCCTTGTAAAAATACATTATGTCTAAGATCAGTATGAACATATTTCTCATACAATTTACAGCTCATTCCTTGTCAAAATACATTATGTCTAAGATCAGTATGAACATATTTCTCATACAATTTACAGCTCATTCCTTGGCAAAATATATTATGTCTAAGATCAGTATGAACATATTTCTCATACAATTTACAGCTCATTCTTTGGTAAAATATATTTTTGCCTACAATGAACGAGAGTATTTCTCATACAATTTACAGCTCATTCCTTGTCAAAATACATTATGTCTAAAATCAGTATGAACATATTTCTCATACAATTTACAGCTCATTCCTTGTCAAAATACATTATGTCTAAGATCAGTATGAACATATTTCTCATACAATTTACAGCTCATTCCTTGGCAAAATACATTATGTCTAAGATCAGTATGAACATATTTCTCATACAATTTACAGCTCATTCCTTGTCAAAATACATTATGTCTAAGATCAGTATGAACATATTTCTCATACAATTTACAGCTCATTCCTTGTCAAAATACATTATGTCTAAGATCAGTATGAACATATTTTTCATACAATTTACAGCTCATTCCTTGTCAAAATACATTATGTCTAAGATCAGTATGAACATATTTCTCATACAATTTACAGCTCATTTCTTGGCAAAATACATTATGTCTAAGATCAGTATGAACATATTTCTCATACAATTTACAGCTCATTCCTTGTCAAAATACATTATGTCTAAGATCAGTATGAACATATTTCTCATACAATTTACAGCTCATTCCTTGTCAAAATACATTATGTCTAAGATCAGTATGAACATATTTCTCATACAATTTACAGCTCATTCCTTGTCAAAATACATTATGTCTAAGATCAGTATGAACATATTTCTCATACAATTTACAGCTCATTCCTTGTCAAAATACATTATGTCTAAGATCAGTATGAACATATTTCTCATACAAATTACAGCTCATTCCTTGTCAAAATACATTATGTCTAAGATCAGTATGAACATATTTCTCATACAATTTACAGCTCATTCCTTGTCAAAATACATTATGTCTAAGATCAGTATGAACATATTTCTCATACAATTTACTGCTCATTCCTTGTAAAAATACATTATGTCTAAGATCAGTATGAACATATTTCTCATACAATTTACAGCTCATTCCTTGTCAAAATACATTATGTCTAAGATCAGTATGAACATATTTCTCATACAATTTACAGCTCATTCCTTGGCAAAATATATTATGTCTAAGATCAGTATGAACATATTTCTCATACAATTTACAGCTCATTCTTTGGTAAAATATATTTTTGCCTACAATGAACGAGAGTATTTCTCATACAATTTACAGCTCATTCCTTGTCAAAATACATTATGTCTAAAATCAGTATGAACATATTTCTCATACAATTTACAGCTCATTCCTTGTCAAAATACATTATGTCTAAGATCAGTATGAACATATTTCTCATACAATTTACAGCTCATTCCTTGGCAAAATACATTATGTCTAAGATCAGTATGAACATATTTCTCATACAATTTACAGCTCATTCCTTGTCAAAATACATTATGTCTAAGATCAGTATGAACATATTTCTCATACAATTTACAGCTCATTCCTTGTCAAAATACATTATGTCTAAGATCAGTATGAACATATTTTTCATACAATTTACAGCTCAATCCTTGTCAAAATACATTATGTCTAAGATCAGTATGAACATATTTCTCATACAATTTACAGCTCATTTCTTGGCAAAATACATTATGTCTAAGATCAGTATGAACATATTTCTCATACAATTTACAGCTCATTCCTTGTCAAAATACATTATGTCTAAGATCAGTATGAACATATTTCTCATACAATTTACAGCTCATTCCTTGTCAAAATACATTATGTCTAAGATCAGTATGAACATATTTCTCATACAAATTACAGCTCATTCCTTGTCAAAATACATTATGTCTAAGATCAGTATGAACATATTTCTCATACAATTTACAGCTCATTCCTTGTCAAAATACATTATGTCTAAGATCAGTATGAACATATTTCTCATACAATTTACTGCTCATTCCTTGTAAAAAATTATTGTTTTTACAATAAGTGAGAATGTATTTCTCATCAAATTTACAGGATTTTCCTTGGCAAAAAGATACGTTTGGCTACATGAGTATGCACGTATTTCTCATACAATTTACAGCTCATTCCTTGTCAAAATACATTATGTCTAAGATCAGTATGAACATATTTCTCATACAATTTACAGCTCATTCCTTGTCAAAATACATTATGTCTAAGATCAGTATGAACATATTTCTCATACAATTTACAGCTCATTCCTTGTCAAAATACACTATGTCTAAGATCAGTATGAACTTATTTCTCATACAATTTACAGCTCATTCCTTGTCAAAATACATTATGTCTAAGAGCAGTATGAACATATTTCTCATACAATTTACTGCTCATTCCTTGTCAAAATACATTATGTCTAAGAGCAGTATGAACATATTTCTCATACAATTTACAGCTCATTCCTTGTCAAAATACATTATGTCTAAGATCAGTATGAACATATTTCTCATACAATTTACAGCTCATTCCTTGTCAAAATACATTATGTCTAAGATCAGTATGAACATATTTCTCATACAATTTACTGCTCATTCCTTGTAAAAAATTATTGTTTTTACAATAAGTGAGAATGTATTTCTCATCTAATTTACAGGTTTTTCCTTGGCAAAAAAATACGTTTGGCTACATCAGTATGCACGTATTTCTCATACAATTTACAGCTCATTCATTGACCAAATATATTTTCACTACAATAAGTAAGATCGTATTTCTCTTAAAATTTACAGCTCATTCCTTGTCAAAATACATTATGTCTAAGATCAGTATGAACATATTTCTCATACAATTTACAGCTCATTCCTTGTCAAAATACATTATGTCTAAGATCAGTATGAACATATTTCTCATACAATTTACAGCTCATTCCTTGTCAAAATACATTATATCTAAGATCAGTATCAACATATTTCTCATACAATTTACAGCTCATTCCTTGTCAAAATACATTATGTCTAAGATCAGTATGAATATATTTCTCATACAATTTACTGCTCATTCCTTGTAAAAAATTATTGTTTTTACAATAAGTGAGAATGTATTTCTCATCTAATTTACAGGTTTTTCCTTGGCAAAAAGATACGTTTGGCTACATTAGTATGCACGTATTTCTCATACAATTTACAGCTCATTCCTTGTCAAAATACATTATGTCTAAGATCAATATGAACATATTACTCATACAATTTACAGCTCATTCCTTGTCAAAATACATTATGTCTAAGATCAGTATGAACATATTTCTCATACAATTTACAGCTCATTCCTTGGCAAAATACATTATGTCTAAGATCAGTATGAACATATTTCTCATACAATTTACAGCTCATTCCTTGTCAAAATACATTATGTCTAAGATCAGTATGAACATATTTCTCATACAATTTACAGCTCATTCCTTGTCAAAATACATTATGTCTAAGATCAGTATGAACATATTTCTCATACAATTTACAGCTCATTCCTTGTCAAAATACATTATGTCTAAGATCAGTATGAACATATTTCTCATACAATTTACAGCTCATTCCTTGTCAAAATACATTATGTCTAAGATCAGTATGAACATATTTCTCATACAATTTACAGCTCATTCTTTGTCAAAATACATTATGTCTAAGATCAGTATGAACATATTTCTCATACAATTTACAGCTCATTCCTTGTCAAAATACATTATGTCTAAGATCAGTATGAACATATTTCTCATACAATTTACAGCTCATTCCTTGTCAAAATACAATATGTCTAAGATCAGTATGAACATATTTCTCATACAATTTACAGCTCATTCCTTGTCAAAATACATTATGTCTAAGATCAGTATGAACATATTTCTCATACAATTTACAGCTCATTCCTTGTCAAAATACATTATGTCTAAGATCAGTATGAACATATTTCTCATACAATTTACAGCTCATTCTTTGTCAAAATACATTATGTCTAAGATCAGTATGAACATATTTCTCATACAATTTACAGCTCATTCCTTGTCAAAATACATTATGTCTAAGATCAGTATGAACATATTTCTCATACAATTTACAGTTCATTCCTTGTCAAAATACATTATGTCTAAGATCAGTATGAACATATTTCTCATACAATTTACAGCTCATTCCTTGTCAAAATACATTTTGTCTAAGATCAGTATGAACATATTTCTCATACAATTTACAGCTCATTCCTTGTCAAAATACATTATGTCTAACATCAGTATGAACATATTTCTCATACAATTTACTGCTCATTCCTTAACAAAACATATTTTTCTGTACAATAAGTGAAGAAGTATTTCTCATACAATTTACAGCTCATTCTTTGGTAAAATATATTTTTGCCTACAATGAACGAGAGTATTTCTCATACAATTTACAGCTCATTCCTTGTCAAAATACATTATGTCTAAAATCAGTATGAACATATTTCTCATACAATTTACAGCTCATTCCTTGTCAAAATACATTATGTCTAAGATCAGTATGAACATATTTCTCATACAATTTACAGCTCATTCCTTGTCAAAATACATTATGTCTAAGATCAGTATGAACATATTTCTCATACAATTTACAGCTCATTCCTTGTCAAAATACAATATGTCTAAGATCAGTATGAACATATTTCTCATACAATTTACAGCTCATTCCTTGTCAAAATTCATTATGTCTAAGATCAGTATGAACATATTTCTCATACAATTTACAGCTCATTCCTTGTCAAAATACATTATGTCTAAGATCAGTATGAACATATTTCTCATACAATTTACAGCTCATTCCTTGTCAAAATACATTATGTCTAAGGTCAGTATGAACATATTTCTCATACAATTCACAGCTCATTCCTTGTCAAAATACATTATGTCTAAGATCAGTATGAACATATTTCTCATACAATTTACAGCTCATTCCTTGTCAAAATACATTATGTCTAAGATCAGTATGAACATATTTCTCATACAATTTACTGATCATTCCTTAACAAAACATATTTTTCTGTACAATAAGTGAAGAAATATTTCTCATACAATTTACAGCTCATTCTTTGGTAAAATATATTTTTGCCTACAATGAACGAGAGTATTTCTCATACAATTTACAGCTCATTCCTTGTCAAAATACATTATGTCTAAAATCAGTATGAACATATTTCTCATACAATTTACAGCTCATTCCTTGTCAAAATACATTATGTCTAAGATCAGTATGAACATATTTCTCATACAATTTACAGCTCATTCCTTGGCAAAATACATTATGTCTAAGATCAGTATGAACATATTTCTCATACAATTTACAGCTCATTCCTTGTCAAAATACATTATGTCTAAGATCAGTATGAACATATTTCTCATACAATTTACAGCTCATTCCTTGTCAAAATACATTATGTCTAAGATCAGTATGAACATATTTCTCATACAATTTACAGCTCATTCCTTGTCAAAATACATTATGTCTAAGATCAGTATGAACATATTTCTCATACAATTTACAGCTCATTCCTTGGCAAAATACATTATGTCTAAGATCAGTATGAACATATTTCTCATACAATTTACAGCTCATTCCTTGTCAAAATACATTATGTCTAAGATCAGTATGAACATATTTCTCATACAATTTACAGCTCATTCCTTGTCAAAATACAATATGTCTAAGATCAGTATGAACATATTTCTCATACAAATTACAGCTCATTCCTTGTCAAAATACATTATGTCTAAGATCAGTATGAACATATTTCTCATACAATTTACAGCTCATTCCTTGTCAAAATACATTATGTCTAAGATCAGTATGAACATATTTCTCATACAATTTACTGCTCATTCCTTGTAAAAAATTATTGTTTTTACAATAAGTGAGAATGTATTTCTCATCAAATTTACAGGATTTTCCTTGGCAAAAAGATACGTTTGGCTACATGAGTATGCACGTATTTCTCATACAATTTACAGCTCATTCCTTGTCAAAATACATTATGTCTAAGATCAGTATGAACATATTTCTCATACAATTTACAGCTCATTCCTTGTCAAAATACATTATGTCTAAGATCAGTATGAACATATTTCTCATACAATTTACAGCTCATTCCTTGTCAAAATACACTATGTCTAAGATCAGTATGAACTTATTTCTCATACAATTTACAGCTCATTCCTTGTTAAAATACATTATGTCTAAGATCAGTATGACCATATTTCTCATACAATTTACTGCTCATTCCTTGTCAAAATACATTATGTCTAAGAGCAGTATGAACATATTTCTCATACAATTTACAGCTCATTCCTTGTCAAAATACATTATGTCTAAGATCAGTATGAACATATTTCTCATACAATTTACAGCTCATTCCTTGTCAAAATACATTATGTCTAAGATCAGTATGAACATATTTCTCATACAATTTACAGCTCATTCTTTGTCAAAATACATTATGTCTAAGATCAGTATGAACATATTTCTCATACAATTTACAGCTCATTCCTTGTCAAAATACATTATGTCTAAGATCAGTATGAACATATTTCTCATACAATTTACAGCTCATTCCTTGGCAAAATACATTATGTCTAAGATCAGTATGAACATATTTCTCATACAATTTACAGCTCATTCCTTGTCAAAATACATTATGTCTAAGATCAGTATGAACATATTTCTCATACAATTTACAGCTCATTCCTTGTCAAAATACATTATGTCTAAGATCAGTATGAACATATTTCTCATACAATTTACAGCTCATTCCTTGTCAAAATACATTATGTCTAAGATCAGTATGAACATATTTCTCATACAATTTACAGCTCATTCCTTGTCAAAATACATTATGTCTAAGATCAGTATGAACATATTTCTCATACAATTTACTGCTCATTCCTTGTAAAAAATTATTGTTTTTACAATAAGTGAGAATGTATTTCTCATCAAATTTACAGGATTTTCCTTGGCAAAAAGATACGTTTGGCTACATGAGTATGCACGTATTTCTTATACAATTTACAGCTCATTCCTTGTCAAAATACATTATGTCTAAGATCAGTATGAACATATTTCTCATACAATTTACAGCTCATTCCTTGTCAAAATGCATTATGTCTAAGATCAGTATGAACATATTTCTCATACAATTTACAGCTCATTCCTTGTCAAAATACATTATGTCTAAGATCAGTATGAACATATTTCTCATACAATTTACAGCTCATTCCTTGTCAAAATACATTATGTCTAAGATCAGTATGAACATATTTCTCATACAATTTACAGCTCATTCCTTGTCAAAATACATTATGTCTAAGATCAGTATGAACATATTTCTCATACAATTTACAGCTCATTCCTTGGCAAAATACATTATGTCTAAGATCAGTATGAACATATTTCTCATACAATTTACAGCTCATGCCTTGTCAAAATACATTATGTCTAAGATCAGTATGAACATATTTCTCATACAATTTACAGCTCATTCCTTGTCAAAATACATTATGTCTAAGATCAGTATGAACATATTTCTCATACAATTTACAGCTCATTCCTTGTCAAAATACATTATGTCTAAGATCAGTATGAACATATTTCTCATACAATTTACTGCTCATTCCTTGTCAAAATACATTATGTCTAAGATCAGTATGAACATATTTCTCATACAATTTACTGCTCATTCCTTGTAAAAAATTATTGTTTTTACAATAAGTGAGAATGTATTTCTCATCTAATTTACAAGTTTTTCCTTGGCAAAAAAATACGTTTGGCTACATGAGTATGCACGTATTTCTCATACAATTTACAGCTCATTCATTGACCAAATATATTTTCACTATAATAAGTAAGATCGTATTTCTCTTAAAATTTACAGCTCATTCCTTGTCAAAATACATTATGTCTAAGATCAGTATGAACATATTTCTCATACAATTTACAGCTCATTCCTTGTCAAAATACATTATGTCTAAGATCAGTATGAACATATTTCTCATACAATTTACAGCTCATTCCTTGTCAAAATACATTATGTCTAAGATCAGTATCAACATATTTCTCATACAATTTACAGCTCATTCCTTGTCAAAATACATTATGTCTAAGATCAGTATGAACATATTTCTCATACAATTTGCTGCTCATTCCTTGTAAAAAATTATTGTTTTTACAATAAGTGAGAATGTATTTCTCATCTAATTTACAGGTTTTTCCTTGACAAAAAGATACGTTTGGCTACATGAGTATGCACGTATTTCTCATACAATTTACAGCTCATTCCTTGTCAAAATACATTATGTCTAAGATCAGTATGAACATATTTCTCATACAATTTACAGCTCATTCCTTGTCAAAATACATTATGTCTAAGATCAGTATCAACATATTTCTCATACAATTTACAGCTCATTCCTTGTCAAAATACATTATGTCTAAGATCAGTATGAACATATTTCTCATACAATTTACAGCTCATTCCTTGTCAAAATACATTATGTCTAAGATCAGTATGAACATATTTCTCATACAATTTACAGCTCATTCCTTGTCAAAATACATTATGTCTAAGATCAGTATGAACATATTTCTCATACAATTTACAGCTCATTCTTTGTCAAAATACATTATTTCTAAGATCAGTATGAACATATTTCTCATACAATTTACAGCTCATTCCTTGTCAAAATACATTATGTCTAAGATCAGTATGAACATATTTCTCATACAATTTACATCTCATTCCTTGTCAAAATACATCATGTCTAAGATCAGTATGAACATATTTCTCATACAATTTACAGCTCATTCCTTGTCAAAATACATTATGTCTAAGATCAGTATGAACATATTTCTCATACAATTTACTGCTCATTCCTTGTAAAAATACATTATGTCTAAGATCAGTATGAACATATTTCTCATACAATTTACAGCTCATTCCTTGTCAAAATACATTATGTCTAAGATCAGTATGAACATATTTCTCATACAATTTACAGCTCATTCCTTGTCAAAATACATTATGTCTAAGATCAGTAAGAACATATTTCTCATACAATTTACAGCTCATTCCTTGTAAAAATACATTATGTCTAAGATCAGTATGAACATATTTCTCATACAATTTACAGCTCATTCCTTGTCAAAATACATTATGTCTAAGATCAGTATGAACATATTTCTCATACAATTTACTGCTCATTCCTTGTAAAAATACATTATGTCTAAGATCAGTATGAACATATTTCTCATACAATTTACAGCTCATTCCTTGTCAAAATACATTATGTCTAAGATCAGTATGAACATATTTCTCATACAATTTACAGCTCATTCCTTGTCAAAATACATTATGTCTAAGATCAGTATGAACATATTTCTCATACAATTTACAGCTCATTCCTTGTCAAAATACATTATGTCTAAGATCAGTATGAACATATTTCTCATACAATTTACTGCTCATTCCTTGTAAAAATACATTATGTCTAAGATCAGTATGAACATATTTCTCATACAATTTACATCTCATTCCTTGTCAAAATACATTATGTCTAAGATCAGTATGAACATATTTCTCATACAATTTACATCTCATTCCTTGTCAAAATACATTATGTCTAAGATCAGTATGAACATATTTCTCATACAATTTACTGCTCATTCCTTGTAAAAATACATTATGTCTAAGATCAGTATGAACATATTTCTCATACAATTTACAGCTCATTCCTTGTCAAAATACATTATGTCTAAGATCAGTATGAACATATTTCTCATACAATTTACAGCTCATTCCTTGTCAAAATACATTATGTCTAAGATCAGTATGAACATATTTCTCATACAATTTACAGCTCATTCCTTGTCAAAATACATTATGTCTAAGATCAGTATGAACATATTTCTCATACAATTTACAGCTCATTCCTTGTCAAAATACATTATGTCTAAGATCAGTATGAACATATTTCTCATACAATTTACAGCTCATTCCTTGTCAAAATACATTATGTCTAAGATCAGTATGAACATATTTCTCATACAATTTACAGCTCATTCCTTGTCAAAATACATTATGTCTAAGATCAGTATGAACATATTTCTCATACAATTTACAGCTCATTCCTTGTCAAAATACATTATGTCTAAGATCAGTATGAACATATTTCTCATACAATTTACAGCTCATTCCTTGTCAAAATACATTATGTCTAAGATCAGTATGAACATATTTCTCATACAATTTACAGCTCATTCCTTGTCAAAATACATTATGTCTAAGATCAGTATGAACATATTTCTCATACAATTTACAGCTCATTCCTTGTCAAAATACATTATGTCTAAGATCAGTATGAACATATTTCTCATACAATTTACAGCTCATTCCTTGTCAAAATACATTATGTCTAAGATCAGTATGAACATATTTCTCATACAATTTACTGCTCATTCCTTGTAAAAATACATTATGTCTAAGATCAGTATGAACATATTTCTCATACAATTTACAGCTCATTCCTTGTCAAAATACATTATGTCTAAGATCAGTATGAACATATTTCTCATACAATTTACAGCTCATTCCTTGTCAAAATACATTATGTCTAAGATCAGTATGAACATATTTCTCATACAATTTACTGCTCATTCCTTGTAAAAAAAATATTGTTTTTACAATAAGTGAGTAATTTACAGGTTTTTCCTTGGCAAAAAGATACGTTTGGCTACATGAGTATGCACGTACTTCTCATACAATTTACAGCTCATGCCTTGGCATAATATATTTATGTGTACAATGAGTAAGTAGTATTTCTCATACAATTTACAGCTCATTCATTGACCAAATATATTTTCACTACAATAAGTAAGATCGTATTTCTCATACAATTTACAGCTCATTCAGTAACAAAATATATTTTTGGTACAATGAGTAGAACGTATTTGTCACACAATTTACAGCTCATTCCATCGTAAAATATAATTTTGTGTATAATAAGTAAGAACGTATTTCTCATACAATTTACTGCTCATTTCTTGTCAAAATATATTTTCACTTCAATAAGTAAGATCGTACTTCTCATACATTTTACAGCTCATTCAATAACAAAATATATTTTTGGTACAATGAGTAGAACGTATTTCTCATAAAATTTACATCTCATACCTGGGAAAAATATATTTTTGCTTCCAATGAGAAAGAACATTTTTCTCATACAATTTACAGCTCATTCCTTGTCAAAATATAATTTGGTCTGTAATGAGTAAGAACGTATTTCTCATACAATTGACAGCTCATTTTTTGGCAAAATTATTTTTCCCTTCATGAGTAACAACGTATTTCTCACACAATTTACAGCTAATTCCTTCGTAAAATATAATTTTGTGTATATCGAGTAAGAACGTATTTCTCACACAATTTACAGCTCGTTCTTTAGCCAAATATATTTTTGTCTACAATGAGTAAGAACTTATCTCTCATACAATTTACAGCTCATTCCTTAGCAAATTATATTTTTGTGTACAATGAGTAAGAACTTATTTTCATACAATTTATAGCTCATTTCTTGGCAAAATATAATTTGGTTTAAAATGAGTAAGAACGTAACTCTAATACAGTTTATAGCTCATTCAATGGCAAATTATATTTTTGTCTACAATGAGTAAGAACGTTTTTCTCATACAGTTTACAGCTCATTCCTTGGCAAAATATAATTTCGTCTACAATAAGTAAGAACGTATTTCTTATAGAATGTAATTTCTTGGCAGGCCTGAAATTTTTATGACCTGAGGCCAAACGTTTTACTCCCGTCACAACGATTTTATTCTAATAGGTATATTTCACAACGCTAGAGTTTACATGAATTAATGCTGTAAACACAGAGATCACAGTAAATACATATTATAAGAAACTGGTTGTAATAACGTTTTGAGGAAGACATTGTGATTCAAGGTTGGCAGAAAGAAGGTTATATGTGACGTCACACGGGTGGAATGGAACCTGATCTTAGTGTCTGGTTATGGAAATACGTTGGCGGAGATACGGAAATAAAGCTCTCTTCAACGAATTTTAAGATTATACTAAAAAACACGTGTTGTGTAATTTAAACAAATTCATATTTGAAATAATTTTGGTGATACTTTTTGTAGCAAATAGAGGGGTTTTTTTCCCGGGAACGAGGATTAGACTCTAGTGGAGTCTCCGTACACTGAAGGGTTTTCTTCACCCTCCTACCCTATTAGCTATTCCTTTAATCCAGTCGTACTCCATTTTAGTGATAAATATTAATGTAATTCTAATTGCAAATCTGTGTGTGTATTGTGTAACCTTATTGTTCTGTCCTTAACTTTAGAGCAAAGGTTATCGTATCGAGGCACGCTATCTGGCAGTGATCGCACTGCTCTAGGTTCAAGGACGCAATACTTACAACGATTCCAGTTGTCTTTGCGAGCAACTCGTTTTTGTTTTTTGAGGCACAAGTTTAAGGGCTTTAGATAATGTAAAGCCATTGCTTACATTCTCCGTCATAACTTGAGTTTTCTCTAGATAAAAGAGGCAAGTAGATGCGTCGAGTTATATACACCGTCATGAATAGCTAAACGATTACTTCAACTCTATACTTTCCGTAACTGCTGAACGCTTAGTGGTGATCCTACTAATTGTAGCCTCTCCTCCAACCACAGTGTTAAGGGAGATCCATGTATAAGCGAGTTTCCTCTCCCCGAATCTCAGCACCAGGAGATATTCATTATCAAGCGAGCTTTCTTTCTTCCAATGTCAGTGTCAGGGGTATCTATGTCCAATGATCTACCATACCCCAAACTCAGTACTAGAAAAGATCCATTCCGAAACGAGTCCTCTCCTCTCTATTCTTAGTATTAGAGGAGATCTACGTTAAAGGAGTTCCCTTTCCTCTAATTTGAAACTAGATTAAATTTATTTCCAAACGAGATCACTCTCCTCTGATCTCAGTGTGAGGGGAGATTTATGTCCAAAGAGCTGCCGCTCCTTTGATCTGAGGCTATGGGGGATCCATTTTTAAACTAGCTCTCTCTCATCATAATATGGTGCCATGCCTTCTGCACACACTGTGCGACGGCTTCTGCACACACTGTGTGAAGCCTTCTGCACCTACTCTGCAACGACATCTGCACATACTGTGCCGCGTATTCTTCACCTACGGTGTAACGCATTCCGCACCCACTGTGCGACGAATTCTGCACCTACTGTGCAAAGTTTTCTGCACCCACTGTGCGATGAATTCTGCACCCACGCTGCAACGCTTTCTGCACCCACGGTGCATTGCCTTTTCCAACACGCACTTACTCTGCAACACGCACTGGCCTTGTGCACTTACTCTGCAACGCCTTCTGCACCCACTGTTCCACGTCTTCTTCACCTACGGTGCGACGCCTTCTTTACCCACTTTGCGACGATTTCTGCACCTACTGTGTGACGTCTTCTGCACCTACTGTGTGACGTCTTCTTCACTCACGTTGCAACGCTTTCTGCACTTACTACTTACTGTTCAACCCCTTATGCAATCACTGTGCAACGCCATCTGAACATAATGTGCCACGCCTTCTTCACCAACAGCGCGGTGCCTTCTGCATCCACTATGTGACGTCTTCTGTACCCACTGCTTCTCGCCTTCTCCCCCTACGTTGCGACGCCTTCTGTTCCCATTGTGCGACATCTTATTCACCCACTGTGTGACGCCTTCTGGACCCCCTTCTGCCCCTCCTTTAATACGCCTTCTTCACCCACTATGCAACGACTTCTGTACCCACTGATTGACACTTTCTGCACCTACTGTGTGACGTCTTCTGCGCTCATTGTGTGACGCCTTCTGCACCCACTGTGCGACGCTATCTGCACTTACTGTGCTATGCATTCTTTACCTACGGTGCAACGCCTTCTGCAACCGCTATGCGACGCTATCTGCACCTACTGTGCTACGCATTCTTTACCTACGGTGCACGCCTTCTCCCTCTACGGAGCGACGCCTTCTGTGCCCAATGTGCGACATCTTCTTCACCCACTGTGTGACGCCTTCTGGACCCAGTGTGCGACGAATTCTGCACCTACTGTTCGAAACCTTCTGCACCTACTGTGTGACGTCTTCTGTACCTACTGTGCGATGCCTTCTGGACCCACTGTGCGATGCCTTCTGGACCCACTATGTGACGAATTCTGCACCTACTGTTCGACACCTTCTGCACCTACTGTTCGACACCTTCTGCACCTACTATGTGACGTCTTCCGCACTCACTGTGTGACGAATTCTGTACCTACTGTTTGACGTCTTCTGCACGTACTGTGTGACGTCTTCTGCACCCACTGTGCGACGACTTCGGTACCCACTGTTCAACCCCTTATGCAACCACTGTGCAACGCCATCTGAACATAATGAGCCACGCCTTCTTCACCAACAGCGCGACCTCTTCTTCACCAACAGCGTGACGCCTTCTGCACCCACTGTGTGAAGCCATTTGCACTCATAGTGTGACGCCTTTTACACCCATAGTACAACGCCTTCTTCACCAACAGCGCAGCGAATTCTGCATCCAAAATATGTCGTCTTCTGCACCCACTGTTCCTCGCCTTCTTTCCCTACGGTGCGACGCCTTCTGTTCCGATTGTGCCTCATCTCCTTCACCCACTATGTGACGCCTTCGAAACCCACTGTACGACCTATTCTGCACTTACCGGGCCACCCCCTTATGCTCCCACTATGCAACGACTTCTGTACCCATTGATTGACACTTTCTGCACCTACTGTGTGACGTCTTCTGCACTCATTTTGTGACGCCTTCTGCACTTACTGTTCAACCCTTTATGCCACCACTGTGCAACGCCATCTGAACATACTGTGAAACGCCTTCACCAACAGCGCGACGAATTCTGCATCGACTATGTGACGTCTTCTGCAGCCACTGAGCCTCGACCTTTCAGCCTACGGTGAGATTCCTTCTGTACCCATTGTGTGACGCTATCTGCACCTACTGTGCTACGCATTCTTTACCTACGGTGCAACGCCTTCTGCACCCACTATGCGACGCTATCTGCACCTACTGTGCTACGCATTCTTTACCTACGGTGCAACGCCTTCTCCCTCTACGGTGCGACGCCTTCTGTGCCCACTGTGTGACATCTTCTTCACCCACTGTGTGACGCCTTCTGGACTCACTGTGCGATGAATTCTGCACCTACTGTGCGATGCCTTCTGCACCCACTATGATACGAGTTCTGTACCCTCTGTGCGACGAATTCTGCACCTACTGTGCAATGCCTTCTGCACCCACTATGCGACGAGTTCTGTACCCACTGTGCGACGAATTCTGCACCTACTCTACGATGCCTTCTGCACCCACTGTGTGACGTCTTCTGCATTCACTGTGTGACGAATTCTGCACCTGCTGTTCGAAACCTTCTGCACCTACTGTGTGACGCCTTCTGCACTCACTGTGTGACGAATTCTGCATTCACGTTGCAGCGCTTACTGCACTTACTGTTCAACCCCTTATGTAATCACTGTGCAACGCCATCTGAACATAATGTGCCACGCCTTCTTCACCAACAGCGTGATGCCTTCTGCACCCACTGTGCGACGCCATTTACACCCATAGTGTGACGCCTTTTGCACCAACTGTGGAACGCCTTCTTCACCAAGAGCGCGGTGCCTTCTGCATTCACTATGTGACGCCTACTGCACGCACTGTTTATCGCCTTCTCCCCTTACGCAGCGACGCCTTCTGTGCCCACTGTGCGACATTTTCTTCACCCACTGTGTGACGCCTTCTGGACTCACTGTGCGACGAAATCTGCACCTACTGTGCGATGCCTTCTGCACCCACTATATGACGAGTTGTATACCCACTGTGCGACGAATTCTGTACCAACTGTTCAACCCCTTATGCAATCACTGTGCAACGCCATCTGAACATAATGTGCCACGCCTTCTTCACCAACAGCGTGATGCCTTCTGCACCCACTGTGCGACGCCATTTACACCCATAGTGTGACGCCTTTTGCACCAACTGTGGAACGCCTTCTTCACCAAGAGCGCGGTGCCTTCTGCATTCACTATGTGACGTCTTCTGCACGCACTGTTTATCGCCTTCTCCCCTTACGCAGCGACGCCTTCTGTGCCCACTGTGCGACATCTTCTGCAGTCACTTTGTGACGAATTCTGCACTCACGTTGCAACGCTTACTGCACTTACTGTTCAACTCCTTATGCAATCACTTTGCAACGCCATCTGAACATAATGTGCCACGCCTTCTTCACCAACAGCGTGATGCCTTCTGCACCCACTATGCGACGCTATCTGCACCTACTGTGCTACGCATTCTTTACCTACGGTGCAACGCCTTCTTCCTCTACGGTGCGATGCCTTCTGTGCCCACTGTGTGACATCTTCTTCACCCACTGTGTGACGCCTTCTGGACTCACTGTGCGACGAATTCTGCACCTACTGTGCGATGCCTTCTGCACCCACCATGCGACGAGTTCTGTACCCTCTGTGCGACGAATGCTGCACCTACTGTGCAATGCCTTCTGCACCCACTGTGCGACGCCTTCTGGACCCACTGTGCGACGAATTCTGCACCTACTGTTCGAAACCTTCTGCACCTACTGTGTGACGTCTTCTGCACTCACTGTGTGACGAATTCTGCACCTACTGTGCGACGTCTTCTGCACTCACTATGTGACGAATTTTGCACCCACTGTGCGACACCTTCTAGTCCCACTGTGTGACGAATTCTGCACCTGCTGTTCGACACCTTCTGCACCTACTGTGTGACGTCTTCTGCACTCTCTGTGTGACGAATTCTGTACCTACTGTGTGACGTCTTCTGCACCTACTGTGTGACGTCTTCTGCACCCACTGTGCGACGACTTCTGTACCAACTGTTCAACCCCTTATGCAACCACTGTGCAACGCCATCTGAACATAATGAGCCACGCCTTCTCCACCAACAGCGTGATGCCTCTGCACCCACTGTGCGAAGCCATTTGCACTCATAGTGTGACGCCTTTTGCACCCATAGTACAACGCCTTCTTCACCAACAGGCGAATTCTGCATCCACTATGTGACGTCTTCTGCACCCACTGTTCCTCGCCTTCTTTCCCTACGGTGCGACGCCTTCTGTTCCGATTGTGCGACATCTCCTTCACCCACTATGTGACGCCTTCGGCACCCACTGTACGAGCTATTCTGCACTTACCGGGCCACACCCTTATGCACCCACTGTGTAACGCCTTCTGCACCCACTGTGCGACGAATTCTGCACCTACTGTGTAATGCCTTCTGTTGTTTGTTACCTTTCCTTATTGTTTTACCCGTCATTGTGTCCGTCTATGACATTATTTTTCTTTAATTGTTACCTTTCTGTATTTTTTTAACCATTATTATGTTTGAGCAGAGGCGCTATTATTGTTTAATCGTTATATTTTCATAAAGTCTTGTCACTTAAATTTTCTTTGCATTTATTATTCTTCAACTACTACATTCCATATAGTTTAACCTTCATTATGTTTACGTGTGTTATTATTATTCTGTAATTGCTATTTTTCCTTTTTGTTTAACAGTCATGTTTATCTGAGTCAGTATTATTCTTTATTTGTTATTATTTTACCCATCATTAAGATTATCTATGACATTATTATTTTGGAATTTATAACTTTAAGTGTTTTTAACCATCATGTTTATTTATGGCGTAATTATTCTTTAATTATTGCCTTTCCGTATTGTTTTATTTGTCGTAATGTTTGTTTGTACCATTGTTATTTTGTAATTGCAACTTTCCGTATTGTTTTAACGTCACGTTCTCTTTGGCTTTACAGTAAAGTATTATAATTTAATTGTTAACATTCTGTATAGTTTTTTCGTTTATATGTTGATCTATGTTATTATTATTCTTTAATTCGTTAGGTTTTCGTATTGATTTAAATGTTTTTATTTGTTCATTATTCTGTATCATTACGTTCCCTATTGTCGTAGCCGCCATGATTTTTATCTGTGCCATTTTTATACCTTCATATTGTTTTACTGTTAAATAATGTTTCTCTGTGTTGTTATTTTCCAATTAGTAATCTTTCCGGTAACATATTCATTATAAGCGACTGTGTTATATTTCAAAAACATAAACAATTAGTAACCTACCCTTCATTTGTATTTGTACTGTATTGGTGTTTCAACAAATACATATTAGAATGTATTACTTATAACTTATTTTTAAGTTTGTTAAGTACAGATCGTAGTTAGAGGACGAGCAGTGACGGAGGACGTTGTGTTGAGTGATTTAAAGATGACATTTATCCATCATCATCACATTCATCACTTTTATTGAAAGATAATAAAACGGACGCAATGAATAATTGATATTTACTGTCATAAAGATAGACAAGGTGAATTGCTAATGTAGTGTGTGAGTGTATTCAAGTGCCTATAAAGGTTTGGCTATTGCTTAACATCCAAACCTTTCCCGTGCAGTTCAATATCACAGGTAAACATCATTAAAGAGATGGGGTATTCCCTCCCTGCATGCCCCAATAGTTGTGTCAAGGATCGCCTTGTACTCCCCTGCCTTACATGACTTGATCTGCTTATTCTGCCAACAGGATAAAACCTCGTAGAGACTTCGTGCACTTGAGACCCAGCCCTTCGTCTAATACCTTTAACTGTGCATATATTGTCTTATTAAACGGTAGGTCTAAATCCATAAGAAAGAGTAGTAGGAAGAGATCTATTTATTAAAGTTTTCCCTAAACAGTGATTGTTAGCAGTGGCGTGTGCTTAAGCGGACTGAACGGTTCCAGAAATAGAGTAACAAGGAAAGAGGAAATATTGGCTGCCGATAAGCATTGGAAATACCCGCTCTACTAATATACCCTAGGGGAGTCTATTTGTCCGTACTTCCTCTCTTATTTCCCACCGGTGCCGTGGTGTTTGAGAATGTGTGATTTCCTTACACGCCAGACACAGGGAAGTTGCTGTAATGTAGGTTCCCCATTGTTCATCTGATACACACACACACACACACACACACACACACACACACACACACACACACACACACACACACACACACACACACACACACACACACACACACACACACACACACACACACACACACACACACACACACACACACACACACACACACACACACACACACACACACACACACACACACACACACACACACACACACACACACACACACACACACACACACACACCATTACCACAACACATACATACAGACACACAAACTCACTCATTCACCTACTACTACCATTACACACACACACACACCCACCATTACCACACCACATAGCCTACATACAGACACACAAACTCACTCATTCACCTACTACTACCATTACACACACACACACCCACCATTACCACAACACATAGCCTACATACAGACACACAAACTCACTCATTCACCTACTACTACCATTACACACACACACACACACACACCCACCATTACCACAACACATAGCCTACATACAGACACACAAACTCACTCATCCACCTACTACTACCATTACACACACACACACACACACCCACCATTACCACAACACATAGCCTACATACAGACACACAAACTCACTCATTCACCTACTACTACCATTACACACACACACACACACACACACACACACACACACACACACACACACACACACACACCCACCATTACCACACCACATAGCCTACATACAGACACACAAACTCACTCATTCACCTACTACTACCATTACACACACACACACCCACCATTACCACAACACATAGCCTACATACAGACACACAAACTCACTCATTCACCTACTACTACCATTACACACACACACACACACACCCACCATTACCACAACACATAGCCTACATACAGACACACAAACTCACTCATCCACCTACTACTACCATTACACACACACACACACACACACCCACCATTACCACAACACATAGCCTACATACAGACACACAAACTCACTCATTCACCTACTACTACCATTACACACACACACACACACACACACACACACCATTACCACAACACATAGCCTACATACAGACACACAAACTCACTCATCCACCTACTACTACCATTACACACACACACACTCACTCCCCCTAGTAGTACAGTAACATTTGGAAACGTTAATATTTTGACTTGTAATCGTATAAATTATGTTTGTAACGTAATATTTCTATACGAAACAATCGAGTTCTTAATGCAAATAGAAATTAGAAGGACATATGGAATAAGTTTTGTTTTTGTGATCACGTTGTTGCCGTCTGATGGCAAAACCGAAGTTAACCCTTAAGTCGGGCCGCCGCGACCTTGACCTACACTTCCAAACCGCCAGATTGCAGAACAAGTTACGCAGGTCATGCGCCCGCCACGGCCCACGTTACAGTCACCTGATCCTAATATTGCCAACATGCTAGTATTGAATATACCCACGATGCACGCAATGTAGTGGGGGTATCGTCTCATTCTGGTGTTTTTTTTTAATCAGATCATTCAATAGCATTAACTCTTTTAAATTGATTTAAGGCTAGGCATTTCTGAGTTTGTCACAGTGCCTCAAAGCAGTGTGCTTCGGAACTTCGTCCGTTCGTTGTGTGTGCTCTTGTTTTGGATTACAATCATTCTAGTAAGTTGCAATGTTACTCTATGCTTATTTAATTCAGGCTATTGCGATTATAGATATAAAATATTTCTACCTTATATTTGTTTTTATATTTCACTTCACTTTTTAATAATACATAGATTTGCTTTAGTTCACTGAGATTTCAAAGAATGATAGGCCCAGAGTGCTTGGTTAGGCCAAATAATTTGTTTAATTTTCACCGGTAAACAAACAATGGACTATAGCTGCCGCATTTTGATGAATGACGTCATTGAGGCTACGTATTTGTTTATTAATTTTAATAAATAAAACCTAGTTAACAGACAATTGTAGTGTTTCTAAAGCCCAACTCTGGAGGAGAAAAGCAATTCCCCTTGTTATCGACCCGAGGGGACACTACGGATAACAACTTTGCTCCAACGGTCACCATAATTCCCTAGCGTGATTTACCAAGGAAGATACTTTTCTATACCACACAGCATAATCCAATTTATTATATAGAAAACATAAACGCTGCGAAATCGCTCTATAAACATACACTCTTAAACATTTATTAAAAAACTCTAAACTGACTACGTTGTTTGGGTAATAATAATAAAAACATTAAATATTTTTCAACAATGGGTGATTATATGTCAGATTGAAAGGTGTTATTAGCAAAACGCTTAATAACATTTCCTCGGCAGGTTAGGTTCTGTATGTCAGAACGTACCGACACCTAAGCGTATGACAGGTTATGTATGTCAGAACTTGTTTATAAGCGTTTTAAAAACCATTTCGCATTTTATAATTAAAAAGGGATATTTTACTGTAAGTAAAATAAACCGCCGCAGACGTCCGTCGCGCTTGACGGACTCGCGAATTGGTGAAAGTGGGGATAAAATGATGCTATCTGATTGGTTCAGCTCACATGGCCTGACATCTGGCCACGATAAGCGATTCAATAAAGCTTTCTGCTATGCTGCGAACAGTACTTTCAGTGGAAACGTATATTGTGGTATCCTAGGCCGGCTTTGTGTAAAAACAGTGACTGGAATAAACTTATATGTGTGAGTCTGTCTTTAGAATTTCTAGAATAGTTTACATTCTGTTTGCTTTTATAATGAACATTGAGAAATTTAAAGTTGGAATATATAGATTTTAATTGAAAGTAAATAAGTTTTGAATATGAAGTCGTATACGTTTATTTTGTGTTTATAAAATGATTGCTGGCTTTGTACGCGGTAATTTTTTTCATGTGCAATGTTGTATATAACGAGTTAGTTTTAGTAAATGAGGCAAGAGATATGTTTCTTGAGAATAACCAACTTCAGCTAAGACGAATTGATTGTCCACACACTCGATGTCCAGACGCTTCTCCCTTATTAAAATTCGGACATATTGGGGTGGCTACATAGGTGGGTTTAGTAATAATCCTTAAATATTTCCAGGCGGACACTTCGTCCCCCCTAAAGGAAAAGTTGTAGCAAGATCCGTAAACAGAATAATGTATCTGACCGTCCTGCCCTTATAACACGTTATAAAGATTCATAGTGATTAAATTTAATTTATTAAATTCTGAATTAAAATCTTTAATTTAAATTATTTGTACAGTAAAAATAAATAATAAAATGAATAAACAAATATTGGAGATTTATGAAGGCGTTCAAAATGTTTAAGGGATGTACTACTGAGATGAATGAAATTAATTTTGTAATTTAAAGTAATACTCCATTTAAAAATAAACAAATATAGGTGATTTGGTACTATACCGAGCTCACACCTAAAGGGGATGTAGGCCATTACAGACATTACAATCAAATCTAACCTAACTGGATACTTTATAGGTAGGCCAACTCTTGAGTTTTGTAGTTCATTACTTTCTGTGAAACTTAATCACTTTTTAAAATTGATTATTATAAGTATATAGTAATATTAACCTATAATTAACCTATATTATATTGTATGCTACAATATTAACCTATATATTATACGTAAAGGACACTATATAAATGGATCTACTCTTCCCTTAAGTGGAACGAAGTGTCCTGCATACGCTTGTCTTAACGTCCCTTTATTGTTCCTTTGGGTTAATACGAAGACATTAATTATGCAACCCTGCAAGCATTGCTATGCTTAGATAAGGGATGGCTAGTTCAGCTATAAGTTGGTTCTTCAGCAATGGTTTTCATTTATTTTTCTACCACAACCCATTTTTTTGTGACTCTCGATTTTCTTCTGAAAACTAACGCATTGTTTTATTAATGGACTCAGCACATTATGTGTGATACTTCCCCAGGCTGTAATTTTGTAAGAGCTGTAATTACGAGGGATGCTGTAGCCTGACCTTGACGCGTTATCACCACAGGAATGGCATTAATTTAGATTAGATAAATATAGCCTAACTACGCACACGACAGATAACGGCCGATCATTTTTTGCTAATAGGTTTTTTCGTAACTGATAAACAAGTGAAGGCCCTGTTTCGACGGTACTTTTCTGTAATTAATCGTGGAAGGTTTTGAGTGGGATTTTATAAATAGTTACATTTTGATGACCGTTGCTGGGGAATCGAGTTATTAAACATTTATTTAATTTGTGTTCATTTTTTGCTAATACTGTTTGATAAGATCTTTTCGTTTGTTGGAATCGAATCTTGGCCAGAAGTGAGAACTTGTTGGTCTGGAGATGTATTTTGTTGCCAATTGTGTTGGTAGATTGCTCGCTAGCTCTAGTATTTGGGGGGAATAGGGCTCTTGTAAACTCGGAAATGAGCAGTGGGTAGGCGAAGGAATTTTGGTATCGAGGGAGGTATAGACCACATCTCGTGCCCACCTGGTGTGAGACAGTAAACTGAAGGAGTAAAACGATGCAGTAAATGTATTACTTTACTCACCTTAATGCCCGCAGAGAGAGAGAAGAGAGAGAGAGAGAGAGAGAGAGAGAGAGAGAGAGAGAGAGAGAGAGAGAGAGACAGACAGACAGACAGACAGAGAGAAAGAGAGAGAGACAGAGAGAGAGAGAGAGAGAGAGAGAGAGAGGATCTGCTCATCTGTAGGAAGTTTATGTTACCAATAGTGATGCTATTCATTTTATTGTAACAGCGTTTTGCTTCTCATAATCAATGAGTTTTACACCTTCATTTACGTTCTTTAAAAAAGGTTTTCTCTTCAATTGAAACCTAGATTTTAGGTTTTTGACAAGAGGATTGAAAATATCCGCGCAAGCTTCACTCGCTGCAAGTTAAAGCGTCTAGACAAAGAGACTAAATGGACCTGTATAGGCGCTGCACACCGTTCCTTATCTACGACTATTTGTATATAAAGCAAGTCCCAAAACCCGCTGACTTCTGTTGAGTAAACGATTGCGTCAATTTGCCAGCAGCATTTCGAGCGTGCTTTGCGTAATATTTTTTTCGTAGAACATAGTGACGTATCATATTGCAAAGAGAAGGAGGTGTTGTTACCCATCCGGCAGAGTGGGAACACTTTTGTCTCCTGTACATTTAGTCTTAGTCTTACACGGTGTGAGGCTTAAACTAGAAAAAATAATAATGAGTGGATTAGTCACTGATAGAGTGGGCCAATGGCAAACAGATAACATCCAATCAGAATACTCTGCGACCTTCAGTAGAGTGTGGTGTAATTCCAGACTTCTTGCTTGTGTTTGTCTTTAAACGTAGTGCTTGTGCAATTCTGTACACAAATATTACGTCTCTGTGAGAATTAAACAAACGCTCCAGCACGCGGTAAAATTCAGATTTTTGGCTGAAGACTAGAACATAAACATGTCTCCCGCAGACACACACCTCATAAACCTGGCTCCCGCAGATATACAGCCCATAAACCTGACCCCTAAAGTCAAACAATTCCATAAACCTGGGCATCCCAAACTCACAACCCCATTAGCCTGGCCCTCGCAGACACACAACCCCATAAACTCGGCTGTTGCAAACACACAACCCCATTAACCTGGCCCTCCCAGACACACAACCCCATTAACCTGGCCCTCCCAGACACACAACCCCATTAACCTGGCCCTCCCAGACACACAACCCCATTAACCTGGTTCTCGCAGACACACAACCCCATTAATCTGGCCCTCGCAGACACACAACCCCATTAACCTGGCTCTCCCAGACACACAACCTCATTAACCTGGCTCTCGCAGACACACAACCCCATTAACTTGGCCCTCGCAGACACACAACCCCATTAATCTGGCCCTCGCAGACACACAACCCCATTAACCTGGCTCTCCCAGACACACAACCTCATTAACCTGGCTCTCGCAGACACACAACCCCATTAACTTGGCCCTCGCAGACACACAACCCCATTAACCTGGCCCTCCCAGACACACAGCCCCATTAACCTGGTTCTCGCAGACACACAACCCCATTAATCTGGCCCTCGCAGACACACAACCCCATTAACCTGGCTCTCCCAGACACACAACCTCATTAACCTGGCTCTCGCAGACACACAACCCCA